>JAVLVB010000263.1:44519-79416 GCA_032876305.1 Orestias chungarensis
TGGTCCAAAATGCTGCAGCAAGAGTTCTGATGAAGCTTAAAAAGAGAGATCATATCTCCCCAATTTTAGCTTCCCTTCATTGGCTCCCTGTCAAACTTAGAATAGATTTTAAGATTCTTCTTTTGACATATAAAGCCCTCACTAATAAAGCTCCATCGTATATCAGAGATCTGATTACTCCTTATATCCCAAACAGAGCTCTTCGCTCTCAGACTGCAGGTTTACTGGTGGTTCCTAGAATCTCTAAAAGCACAATGGGAGGCAGATCTTTCAGTTATCAGGCTCTTCTCCTGTGGAACCAGCTTCCAGCTTTAGTCCGTGAGGCAGACACCCTGTCTAGTTTCAAATCTAGGCTTAAAACCTTCCTGTTTGATAAAGTTTATAGTTAGGAAGAGTTAGAGAAGACACCCTAATCCGGTTGGGGGAGGAACTCAGTCTTGACGGTTCTCCTTTGCTCTACCTTCTTCATCTATCACTCTATAGGGTTAAGTTATTTAAGTTTTTCTATAGTTATGCTGCTATAGGCTTAGACTGCTGGCGGACAATCTGACCACTTCTCTCTCTGCTACTTTCTTCCTTTGTCCAATCTACTTTGTTACCGTTATTTCAACCTTGTTAACCTTTTGTTTTCTCTTAGTCTTCTTCTCTCCATAGTAACCACACCTGGGCTGGCGTTGTGTTAGCTGAGACAGCTTCTTGGATGAGAACATGGGCTGAGATGCTTCCAGTGACATTCTACAACTGCTGCTATAAACTCTTTTATTTCAGTATCCTGTGCTTCTAATTTAGCTTTCTGTCTTTTCAAACCCCCAGTCGGTCGTGGCAGATGGCTGCTTGTACTGAGCCTGGTTCTGCTGGAGGATTCTTCCTGTTAAAGGGGAGTTTTTCCTCTCCACTGTCGCTACATGCATGCTCAGTATGAGGGATTGCTGTAAAGTCCACGACAACACAAGCCATTGTTTCTGTCTGCTGATTCCAGAGGAGTGAATGCTGCAAGTCAATGACTCGATGCAATCTGCTGGGGTTCCTTAGATTGGAAACTTTTTCAAATTGATTTGTTAGAATGTATCTTTGATTTTAATTGATTTTCTGTGAAGTGCCTTGAGACGACACCAGTTGTAAATTGGCGCTATATAAATAAACTGATTCTTGATTCTTGATGGGGGGTTTCTTGGGAACTGCAATGTTAGTGGATTGCTTGAAACAGGCTGGGACACAGCAGAGCTCCTGTGATTTATTAAAAATTCTGGTGAAGATTGCTGCTAGTTGGTCACAGCAGTGTTTTAAGGTCGATGGAGAAACTGAGTCGGGTCCCAGAGCTTTTCTCAACTTTTGTTTTCTGAAGAGCCTGTGGACATCTTGCAGGCTGATCGAGAGACGATTAGGGTGTTGAGGTGAGAGAGTCAGTGCGGAGGAGGAAGGGGGTTGATGATGGTTTGCTGAATGGCTTTTGTGAGTTCAAATCTGCAGTAGAACTCATTGCGGTGGTTGGTGAGCTGTCGGTCGTTCAGGAGGAGTGGGGTCTTTATTTCTTTGTATCTAGTGAGAAGCTGAAGACTGTTCCAGGCAGAAGATTGGTCATTAGCAGTGCTGTGGCTGTTCAGCTGCTTTGAGTATTTCTCTTAGCTGGTGTGACATCACAGTGTCTGTGTATTCGTCCAGTCTGTCTGTCGCCTCCTCAAACACAGCCCAGTTTGTGGATTTGAAGCAGCCCTGCAGCTTCTCGATGTCTACACTGATCCACCTCTTCATTGTTGTAAAAAACCGCCTTGCTGGTTGTGAGTTTTTGCCAGTACGTGGGAATGAGGTGAACAAGGCTGTGATTGGAGAGCCCGAGAGCTGCACGCGTGACAGCACAATAGGAATTCTTGATGCTTGTGCAGCATTTGTCCAGTGTGCTGCCTTCTCATGTGGCACACGCAATGTGTTGTTTTTTATTTGGGCATCTCCTTTGTGAGGTTAGCGCTGTTAAATTCCCCCAGAATGATAATCGGTGAGTCTGGATGAACTCTCTCTCGTTCCATTATCTGTTCAGCCAGCTGTCTCTAGCCCTCATTAAACCCTTTTGTAGCCTGAGGAGGGTGTGTTGTGTAAGTTACGTTGGGAGTAACTCACAAAACACACCCTGTATAATTATTAGGCATGAAAACTCTTCCAATAAAGCAATTATTGCTCCCAGTCATAGCTGTAGATGATGATGAGGTGGGTTATAAAGTCCTAATTTTATTGTAGTATATACAGTGGGTACGGAAAGTATTCAGACCCTTTTAAATTATTCAGTCTTTGTTTCATTGCAGCTGTAACGGGTACCGTAGCAACGACACCTTGGTTAACAGGTATGTTCTGAAAAAAAGGAGAGAGATACATACAACATATTCAAAAGTTTATTGTCCTTTGAGCATACTCAATGAATTTCAGTGTCCATGTCAACACATAAACCACAATGTCTTCAGTACAAAATCCATGACAAAATAAATCCCTGTTATCCAAAATAGATGTTCACTTACTCTTCAGCTTAATGTTTTAACCTATTTATCAAAATGAAATACATAGACAATGGTATTATTAAACAGCATAAGGTTCAGGTTACCTTTAACTCCATCTCAAAGTATTTTACTTTGTTTTAAATCATTACTGTACTGCATTTTACCCTCATAAACCTAAGTGCTTAATGTAAATAAAACTAATTTTAAACAATCACCTATTTTCTTTCATGAACCCATTTAGCAAGAACACACAACTAATGCTGAGGACCTTAAAGACGGCAAATAAACAATAAACATTGAGGTTACCCTTTGTAAAACATTACTCAAGTGTATTTTCACGTGGGGGAGGTGTGTGCATTAAACTGAGTTGGTTTGTACTACCATGCAGGTCGTGCGTGATCACTACGATGCTAAACGGCTAGGCTCCGACTCCGTGTTTCAAACTTACTTCTAACAACTTCACCATAAGGATCCATTGAAAATTACAACATAAAACGGTTCACAAACATCACCAATACACTACAGCAAGGCCAATGCCTAGTTTCAAAGCATATTTGTATATTTACAAACCCGAAAAAAAAGGAAAGAGATGAGGACACGGCTGGCCAGTTTCAAGGATCTTGCAGCAATGAGGAAAAACGCAATGCAAGACACTAAAACCGGAACCCGGCCTCGCCCGCTGCTGGTGTGAAGTAAACATTGCAATTTACACAAAATAAACCACTACACAAAGAAATGCAAACTCTTTGGGGGTACCTTTTTTCAAAATAAATTACAAGAATTTTTATTTGAAATAAAAGACAATTATTCTCTTTTTACAATTTTTCCCATAAATACAAAATGCGAAACTTTTGTGGTTGTCGTTGGGTATAACCAAAAAAGTTGATTTATTTTCTCATTAATGTTCACTCAGCAACCCATCTTGGCATGAAAAAAACAGAAATGTAGATATTTTTGCAAATTTCTTTTAAAAAAAAAACTAAAATATCACATGGTCATAAGTATTCAGACCCTTTGTTCAGTATTGAGTAGAAGACACCTTTGAGCAAGTACAGCCATGAGTCTTCTTGGGAATGATGCAACAAGTTTTTCACACCTGGATTTGGGGATCCTCTGCCATTCTTCCTTGCAGATCCTCTCCAGTTCCGTCAGGCTGGATGGTGAACGGTGGTGGACAGCCATTTTCAGGTCTCTCCAGAGATGTTTCATTGGGTTTAGGTCAGGGCTCTGGCTGGGCCAGTCAAGAATGGTCACAGAGTTGTTCCGAAGCCACTCCTTTGTTAATTTAGCTGTGTGCTTTGGGTCATTGTCTTGTTGGAAGGTGAACCTTCGGCCCAGTCCGAGGTCCAGAGCACTCTAGAAGAGGTTTTCTTCCAGGATGTATCTGTTCTTGGTCGCATTCATCTTTCCTTCAATTGCAACCAGTTGTCCTGTCCCTGTAGCTAAAAAACACACCCATAGCATGAGGCTGCCAACACCATGTTTCACTGTAGGGATTGTATTGGGCAGGTGATGAGCAGTGCCTGGTTTTCTCCACACATAGTGCTTAGAATT
The DNA here is from genome assembly GCA_032876305.1 of Orestias chungarensis. Classification (NCBI taxonomy): domain Eukaryota; kingdom Metazoa; phylum Chordata; class Actinopteri; order Cyprinodontiformes; family Cyprinodontidae; genus Orestias; species Orestias chungarensis. The sequence continues at coordinate 48,560 of JAVLVB010000263.1, forward strand.
AACGCCAAAAAGTTCAGTCTTCGTCCCATCAGACCAGAGAATCTTATTTATCATAGTCTGGGACTCCATGCGTTTTTTGGCAAACTCTGCGAGATTTCATATGTCTTGCACTGATGAGAGGCTTCCTTCCACTGTGCCAAAAAGCCTGGACTGGTGGAGGGCTGCAGTGATAGTTGACTTTGTGGAACTTTCTCCCATCTCCCTACTGCATTTCTGGAACTCAGCCACAGTGATCTTTGGGTTGTTCTTTACTTCTCTCACCAAGGCTCTTCTCATATGATTGCTAAGTTTGGCTTGACGGCCAGGTCTAGGAAGACTTCTGGTTGTCCCAAACTTCTTCCATTTAAGGATTATGGAGGCCACTATGCCCTTGGGAACCTTGAGTGCTGCAGAAATTCTTTTTTTAACCTTGGCCAAATCTGGGACTTACCACAATTCTGTCTCTAAGCTCCTTGGGCAGTTCCTTTGACCTCATGATTCTCATTTGCTCTGACATACACTGTGATCTGTGAAATCTTATATAGGCCAGTTGTTAGCCTTCCCAAATAAAGTCCAATCATTTTAATTAAACACAGCTGGACTCCAATAAAGGAGTAGAACAATCTCAAGGAGGATCAGAAGGAATTGGACATCATGTGAGTTAAATATGAGTATCACAGCAAAGGGCCTGAATACTTGTGACATTTTAGTTTTTCTTTTTTAATAAATTTGCAAACATATCTACATTTCTGTTTTTTCACATCAAGATGGGGTGCTGGGTGAACATTAATGAGAAAATAAATAAACTTTTTGTGTTATACCAAATGGCTGCAATGAAACAAAGAGTGAATCATTTAAAGGGGTCTGAATACTTTCCATACCCACTTTACCACTTTAGTTGCCGAATGTAATTATGTGACGTCATGGAAAATATATGACTTCTGTCAAATTTATTAATGATTTGTATGTAATAAGACATTTCAGTAGTATGAAAAAAGAAGAAGACACTGTCGTTAAGGACATTCATCATGAGTACAGTAGGTATGCAGTGGAAATCAGCATGAGTCATGCACATCTTTAATTGTGTCTGTGTTATACATAATGATTTTATATGGCTGTTCATCAGACATCCTGGTGTCATAGTTTTCAAGCTTCTTACCCACATAAAAGAGAGGACTCTCATGAGTACAACTATAATGAATTTATTGAGGGGAATGTAGGTTGGTCTTGAGACTGGAGACGGCGGGGAACGGAGGGGACACAGGAAGCGGCAGGAATAACGTGGGAGACCGGAAGCTTCTGGAGATGAGGACAGAGCAGATGAGATGTCGCAGAGGAGGGAAGGTGGGTAGTTGTTTGGATCATACTTGTGGAGATGGAAGGTTGACGCCAGGGAGAAATGAGTGGTTGAAACTTTCCAGCAGGGAATCCAGAGGGAAGGTTGTCTAGGGGGACGTGCAACAGGTGGAGTGACTCTGGAGCGAGCCGACCGAGCTGAGCGAAGATGAGTGGGGAAATCAGATGGTTGGGGCTGACGAGAGAATTTTTACAGATGGAGTTTTGAGCACAGGAGATGGTGAAAACCTGGGTTAAGCACAGAAGGTGCTATTGGAGGCGCGAGGAAAAAAAACAGGAAAGTAACAAAACATCACTAGAGACTAGATCGAGGCAAAAACAATGGAAACTAGGAATTTTGATAAAGACTGAAAATCACGAAACAACACTAAAGACTAGAGATACTGGCACTGAGAACTAGAAACGTTACCGGGAGTAACAAACACTCAGGCGATGAGTAGCTGGTCCACCGCTCCTCTTATACTGTTCAGCTCATCAGGGTCAAAAGGAGGCACCTGTGCAAGCTGCACAGGTGTAGGGAGAGGCGCTTCAGAGACTGGAGCTCTGGCGACCCGAATGGACAACCTTGAACGTGCTGAAAAGCTCAACGTAACATCTGGTGGCACCTAAAAACAATAGGTGAAAAAACTTTAAATACAAACAAGAAACCAACAAAATGAACAAAATCAAAAAAAATCCAATATCACAAAATTTACTAACCAAAATGAAGTACCCTTAAGTAACGAAATATTATTTTTGAAATTAAGTATCCTAATTTAAACTAATTTAAAATTAAAAAATACATTTGAAATACTAATCAGTGGTGGTTTTAATCTTACAATTTCTCCGTTTTCTTTAAATAAAACATTCAAACACATTCAGACTTAGCTATGGGATACATTTTGTGCCACTGGGAATTGAAATTGAATTTTTAATATCTGAATATGAATCATTCATTTTGAACCTGAATTGACCATTTTGAATAATTGCTTTTAAAATCTGAATCTGAATAGACTAATCTGAAATTGAATCTGTTGGTTTGAATGTCTATGACAATAAAATCAAAACTGGATTGAATTTTACTGAAAATTTCAGCTCCTTAATTCAGTTTCACTTTTCTCCATTCAGATTCAGTTTTTCAATTCAATTTTTAGTGCCACACATCCAGGGCCTGGTATCGGGCAAAACTAGTCAAAAGCAGATGGCAACAATTAGCGTTTACGTTTTCTTTACCTGGAGGAAACACCTGCTGGAGGGATGTCTAGTGAGCAGCGGCCCAACGCTCAGGTTTGTAAACCAAATAAATAAAATTAAGCACCACATGTATGACGAGAAGCATCATGTATGTCTTCATGTAAGTCAGGGCAGCTGCTTTTGTGTCGCCTTTCGAGGCTCTCAATAAACAAAGTGCATGATACTGAAACATAAACAGCAGCGGCAGCTAATGATAGCTCAATGTTTCATCTCATTAGAAATAATTATTGGAAATACGATGTTTCCAGTTGTGGGATGGCCAGCTAGCATACCGTGATAAACCCCGGTGGGCCGATGCAATCATTTTGGTGCCAAAAAAAGCACCCCCAGCCACGGGAATGCGCATTTCACACCAGACTGATGAACACCTCAGCATCCACATTATTAACTGTATCTACAGTAAAAGCTTCTTGAGGTCCTGTTTCAGCACCTCAGACTGCTGTTTCACAGTGTTGTTAGATCCCAGGTGTAGAACAAGGGTCTTAACAGTTGGGTGTTCAGCCAGAATTTCCACAATATTGACTCTCACATCTGATAACATGTCCTTTGAAAAGTACAGTATTTTTGTACGTTTCCCACATACATATCTTAAACCCTTCACCGCAGCATCACCAACAATCAGAGTCTCAGGACCAGGCATTAGCTTCCCTCTTTGCCTTTTATTTTCTGATTTGCTTTTTCGGTTTACCTTGCTGTGTGAAGAGACTTCATCCTGGTGATCAAGTGGAGAACTAGATTTCTGTAGTGGTGCAAATCTGATCTTCAGTGGGATAGTTGTTTGAGGAAGAGGAAGCTCATTTTTGGTTTTCCACTGACAGCTGTCCAAGTCTTTGTCCTGCGAACGACTGGAGTCAAGGAGGATTTTGGTCTGGTCGGTAGTGCAGGCCAGCCGGTTGAATCGCAGATATCACCAGACAGGTCCTGTTCACTCTTCTTCCTCTGAGATGACTTACTCTTCGGTTTAGCACCGAGCACATTCCAGACATTACTTGTCTTGTTATTCAGAGCAACCTCCTCTTGTTTCTGGTTGTCCTTGCCCATGCTGATTAGGTGACGCGTAGCAGCATCGTGTCCAGTAAGAGGTAAAGTTGTATCGTAACTGCCATTTATTTACACATTTACTTCTAGTCATTGGATTTTGGTGTCCAATATTTTGAGTTTCTGAAGGAGATTGGCGTAGTCCTCCTGAGAAAAAGAAAAAGGAGGCATCCTGCTGATGGATTTTTTGGTTTTCGGAAGATATGCATTGAGAAGTTTCAAAAATAATTAAAAAAGAATGAAAAAGCACAAAACGCAGAGCTGAAGCAGGACAGATAATAGGAAGGTCGGGAGACAGAGAGAAAGCGTCCGCCTTCGTCTAGAGCAAAGCAACATGGTATTTTAAGTTTGCAGAGAAACTTTTGCAAAAGGAAAAACTACATTTTGACACTGCACAAAAGGCAGTAAACAAAATGAGGATGGGGATAGCGACATCCCTCCTTAGAGAATCTGCTTGGTTGATTTTTCTCTTTACGTGTTTTGCCAATAATTAATGCTTTTCCCTATAATAATTTTTTATATATTTTAAATTGCACAAATAATGCATTGCATGATTTTATTTCATATTTCACAACATGTTTGTATTTTATATATTGTTGATGTCAGAACAGATGATCTAAGCAACCTATGCTTTCATTGTGGGATGGTGGAGCATGATGACATACACAGGGTGATTTGTTCAATTAATAACTACTCATAAAAAGGATTATTTTCAAATATAGAAAAGCAACAAAAGATATCTTAGAGTAAAACATTCTAAACCTCTACTTATCCCTGTTTACCAAGGTCTGCTGTGACATCTGCCAGAGATGGTATCACTATGAATGTGTACAGAAGCCTCCAATGGATGAGGAGTACTTGTACAAGTACTGTGCAAGTGAAGGGGTCGCTAGCACATTTATTTATTTTTATTTGTTATTCTATTATGTTTTTTATTCTACATGTTCTAAATTAAAACTTTAATTTACTGTACTATTTTGAACTTTACAAACAGCTTTATAAAGCTTGTGGCAGCTTTATTTTCTTATTTGAAAAACTCAATTTTTTTCTTTTTATCTCTTTTAAGACTCTTAATAGGAATAGTTTTGGAGATCATTTTATCTTTTTTCCCAGGGAATTTATATATCTTTTATCTATTTTATTATCTAAATGTTCATTAACGTTGCATTATATTTATATTCGTCTTTTCTTGTGATGTTTAATTAGTTCTCAATTTTTAATAATTGATAGTTTGTAATTGTTCTAAATAGTAGACAAGCAATCAAAATAAAAATATTTCTTTTAATTTTCCCCAGTCTCGGTTTCTATCAGAAACATCCCAGTAGTGATTACACCTTCCAGCATTATTTGGAATAAGTGCCTACCAGAAATATAAGCGGGTGCATATTCTTGCAGGACACATTGCCATGATTTGCACTGTAAGGAGTACAGTCCTCCTCCTTGTCTGGTACATTAATTGTGAAATAAATGGGCCGCCATTAATCAATAATCATTTATAAGAGGAGTCACACTCTTATTTTCTAACAGATTGCTTTGTTTGTATATGTCTGACAGGTAGACAATTCAGAGATTGTCAGGGCATGTCTTTTAAATTTATTGACTAATATTACCCCTCCATCTGGATCTGGAGGACCCAGTTTCCAAACTGCACAAGATACTTCCAGGTGCAGTAAAAGTTGACATAATTAATTATAATTTGAATGGATTTTCTTTTTTATTGCCTTCACAACATTTGATGTAATAATATGGTGTCATTCCTGTAGACATGGAACTACTCAAAAGAGAGGTTGTCATAATGAGCAGTTACCAGGACTCTAAAGCAAGCAACAACTACGGACACTCAAACAGTTTTAACAGATTTATTTATTAGGAGAATGTACTGAGAGCGTATGGAAGGGCCTCGATCTGCGACTGCAGGGAGGAACCAGGCCAGCAGAGGAACTGAAAAGAGTGAGCGGGTAAAGATGGAGTAATGAAGGGAATGATGGCGTAACCTGATGGTGACTTACGGTCTGCGGGTTGAGGTAAGCAGAGGAGAGTTCATGGGGGGGTTCCAGCACGAGACTGAGGGCGGACAGGCAGCAGCTGAGTGGAGGACTTGACGTACCAAGTTGTAGGACCCAACGGAGCAGTGAGGATCGGATAATTCCGGTGAGTCTGGCTCAGAGAATGTTCCGCGCGGATTCACTGTGGAGGAAGGAGCAGATAGAATGGAATCAGAACAGGGGAAACACTGAGGAAAAAAAAGCACTGACAGCTAGAGAGTACAACTGTAGAAGCGGAACCATCTGGCATCTGATCAGAGAAGCCGCTCCTCTCTTAAGGACCTTGCTGATTGGTGGTGATGAATAACAGCTGGATCCCATCAGCCTGCAACCCTGTGAAGGAGAAGAAAACCACTCCCCTGCCAAACCCAACAGAGGGAGAGATTGTCGACCAAGTGCTCACATGGAAATGCCTAGGTCCCTCATTGTATTCGGTTTCTTTGAAAATAACTTTAGTTGTTTCATTTATTTAATTATTTCAATCATAAGAAGCAATTAATGTTTAGAGGTTACGTTGTATTTTTTCATGTCATGGGACCACATTTTATTCCAGGTCTTTTCCTGATCTATTTGGATCCAAAGAGAAGCACAGATACCGAGGGCCTTACAACTATTCCACACCTGTTAAAGAAGTACGGTTTGCATTTTATTTGTTACCCAAGATTTTTGAGCGCACTCCAAATGGCAATGAAGAATTGTTCCACCTGCAAGCTGGTTTGGGGCGCAGGTCTACAATTATTCCAGAGAACTGCACCCAGGATGAGGTTGAGCACCATCCCATATTGTGATCTTATTCATTATCAAATGTGTTTTTTTTGTTTTACATACATATATGTCAACACAAACACTTTTTTATTGGTTTGTTTTGTTTCTTTTTAAGGTGTGTTTAATACTCAGAGACCTTTACACAAAACTGGATGGTGTTTCTGGAGGTTGGCTGATTTACAAAGGAGCAGGTAACTTAACAGTGGCCACTTAAATCAAATAACTAACATGACTGTACTGTAATAACTACTGTCCCATTTTGTTATTATTAATAACCAACAATATTTCTATCATATAAACAGGTGGATGGGGCTCTGGCAAACCAAATTTGGTGTCTCCTGCGGACAGTGGAAACACTGCATCACTGCTGAGTACATCAGGTGGAAAGACTGTTCTCTACATTGCACCAATACAGGCAGAACTGATCACCCAGCCGCTGCCCCCTGACTCCAAGTACTTCTCCAATATGCCAAAGGCCATGTGCCACTCCTGTCACACCAGTCTTAGCCCTACATGTTGAAACTTGTCAGCCTTCAGATCCCAGTGCAGTAGAGGTATGTGCAATAATATGTGAATAATAATATGTGCAGGCCGCATTTGTAAATAAGAACCTGTTCGTAAATGACTTGCTTGTTGAGATAAAGGTTAAATAAATGTCGTTGATTAGATAGGGAAATCACATTATACAATTCTGTACTGGTATAAAGAAATATCTGAAATCCAGTAAAAAATTAACTTGGTTCTCCATTTTCATTTAACAACTAAAACATCTAAACTTGAAATTGCTAATTTACATAAACAGATCAGTGATGAAAACTAAACACAACACACTATATTAGATTAGGATGTTGTTAGTACTCTTTAAATCTCCATTTTTAATTGACCATGTATGAAAAAATGGAATACGGTAAGTCCCATTCAAAATTAGTCCAATATAAACTGTCATCATTACAGGTGAAAAAAGAATAGAAGAAAAAAAAGACTTACGAGGTATTTTAACAATGTTTAGAGATGACTTACATTCAGATGTACTGAAAATGATCTTGTCTTTAAAAGTAGTTGTCTTACTTTTCCGCTTGCTTTAACAGCCTGCAGAGGAAAATGTGGATAATGAGGTAAAATCAACTAAAATTTTTAGATTTAGAATCAGAATCAGACTCAGTTTATTTATATAGCGCCAATTTACAACAGGTGTCGTCTCAAGGCACTTCACAGAAAATCAATTAAAATCAAAGATACATTCTAACAAATCAATTTGAAAAAGTTTCCAATCTAAGGAACCCCAGCAGATTGCATTGAGTCATTGACTTGCAGCATTCACTCCTCTGGAATCAGCGGGCAGAAACAATGGCCTGTGTTATTGTTGACTTTTCAGCAATACCTCATACTGAGCATGCATGTAACAGTGGAGAGGAAAAACTCCCCTTTAACAGGAAGAAACCTCCAGCAGAACCAGGCTCAGTACAAGCAGCCATCTGCCACGACCGACTGGGGGTTTGACGACACAGATAAATAAAATAGATGCAGCGGATACTGAAGCAAAAAAGAGTTTATAGCAGCAGAACGTCACTAGCAGCATCTCAGCGCATGTTTTCCTCTAAGAGGCTTTCTCACCAAACATAACACCAGACTAGTTGTGGCTACTATGGAGAGAAAAACACTAAGAGAAAATAAAAGGTTAATAAGGTTGAAAAAACACTAAAACAGATTGGCCAAAGGAAGACAGTAGCAGAGTGAGAAGTGGTCAGATTGTCCTCCAGCACCCTAAGCCTAAAGCAGCAGAACTATAGAAATAACTTAATTAACCTAAACCTGCAGAGTGAGACATGAAGAAGGTAGAGTAAAGGAGAACCATCTGTCAAAACTGAGTTCTTCCATCAATCGATTAGGCTGTTTTTTCTAACTCTTCCAAACTATAAGCTTTATCAAACAGGAAGGTTTAAAGCCTAGCGTTGAAACTAGACAGGGTGTCTCCCTCACGGAATAAAGCTGGAAGCTTGTTCCACAGGAGTGGAGATCTGCCTGCCATTCTGCTTTTAGAGATTCTAGGAACCATCACTAAACCTGCAGTCTGAGAGCGAAATGCTCTGTTAGGGACATAAAGAGTAATCAAATCTCTAATGTATGATGGACCTTGATTAGTGAGGGCTTTATACGTCAAATAAAGAATCTTAAAATCTATTCTAAGTTTGACAGGGAGCCAATGAAGGGAAGTTAAAATAGAGGACATATGATCTGGCTTTTGAAGTTTCATCAGAACTCTTCTGCAGTGTTTTGGACAAACTGAAGACTTTTAGTTGCATTTCGCAAACTTTCTGCTAATAAAGAGCAACAATTGTCCAGCCTTGAAGTAACAAATGCATGGACTAGCTTTTCAGCATCTGTCCTAGAGAGAATATTTCTAATTTTTGCTATATTTCTAATGTGAAAGAAGGAAATCTTAGAGGCCTGTTTTATATGGGACTTGAAAGACATATCCTGATGAAAAATAACACCAAGTTTCTTTACATTGTTACTAGAGCTCAATTTGATGCTATCCAGTTTAAAGGGTTGACTAATAAGTTTATTATTAAAGACAACAACGTTTGTCTTTTCAAAGTTCAGGAGCCGAAAGTTTAAAGTCATCCACATTTTAATGTTTTCGAGACAAGCCAGTAATCTACCAAACTGACTGGATTAATCAGGATTTATGGATAAAATTAGTTGTGTATCATCAGCATAACAGGGGAAATTAACACCACACTGTCTGATGAGTTTACCAATAGGGAGCATGTATATAGTAAATAGAATTGGGCCAAGTACTCCACAAGTAACCTTACAATGCGGAGAAGATTTGTCATTTAGATGAACGAACTGGGATCTATCAGACGAATACGATTTAAACCAGCCTAGTGCTGTTCCCTTGATCCCTACAATGTATTCGAGCCTTACTATGAGGATATTGTGATTGACTGTGTCAAACGTAGCATTGAGCTCTAACAGAACTAGAACTGACACAAATCCATTGTCCGAGGCCATGAGAATATCGTTTGTAACTTTAAGGAGAGCTGTCTCAGTCTTATGATGTGCTCTGAAAGCTAACCGAAATTTTTCAATAGGTAATTATTCCTCAAATTCTCTCAGTTGATTAGCAAAAATTGTTCAAGGATTTTAGACAAACAAGGAAGATTAGATATGGGTCCGTAATTTATTTAAGCCTTCTTGATCAAGAAAATATTTCTTAAGTAGTGGTTTTATTACGAAGTTCTGAATTAAACCAGAGGGCCAACTTCTTATACATAATCATTTTCATTTTTATGGGGGCTACGTTGTCAAATGCAATACGCAATAATTAACAAATGAGGCACCACTTGTGCTTCATTTGTTAATTATAAGAATAAAAAAAAACATTATTAAATTATAAATCATTGTAATTTCTTCTTCTATAAACAAAAATGTATTACTGATAAAGTATTTGTTCTACTAAATTGTTTGAAGCTGGTAGTGTTTATACAAAACCTTTTTAACTAACCAAAATTTAAAACTTACAAAAGAATCACTTTTTAAATCCACATAATATTCAAAGCCACAAGCTTTTTTATGAATAGTCTACTGGTATTTATTTTGTAAATATTGATTTATCTATGTCACATGACATTCAGGGATTTAATTATATATTAGCTATATTCATGAAGTTTACAATAAGGCTTGAAATATTCCACAATGTAATATTGAATTTCACTATTTAAAATTAGTACAAAAATAATATTCAAGATATTGAATGGTTAGCTAGCTTTGATCAGGCATTTGACCCAAGATATTATTTTAAGACATAGCAGTGAATGCTCTATCGCTAACATAATGGACGGTTTTCAAAACTTCACTTTTTTCTGTGTCTAAGACCAAAATCCTCCTCGACTCCAGTTGTTTGCAGGACACAGACTTGGACAGCTGTCAGTGGAAAACCAAAAATGAAGCTTCCTCCTCCTCAAACAAATATCCCACTACAAAACAGATTTGACCGCTACAGAAATCTAGTTCTCCACTTGATCACCAGGATGAAGTCTCTTCACACAGCAAGGTAAACCGAAAAAGCAAATCAGAAAGTAAAAGGCAAAGACGGAAGCTAATGCCTGATCCTGAGTCTCTGGTTATTGGTGATGCTGCGGTGAAGGATGTAAGATATGTGTGTGGGAAACTACTGTACTTTCCAAAGGACTTGTTATCAGATGTGAGAGACAATATTGTGCAAATTCTGGCAGAACATCCAACTGTGAAGACCCTTATTCTACACCTGGGATCAAACGACACTGTGAAACAGCAGTCTGAGGTGCTGAAACAGGACTTCAAGAAGCTATTGGGTACAGTTAATCATTTGGATGCTGACGTGTTCATCAGTGGCCCTCTACCACCAATGAGAGGAGATGAGAGGTTCAGCAGGCTGTTATGCCTGAACAAATGGCTGTCAGGTGTGTGTGCCACATACACCTTTAGTTATATTGACAATTTCATTTTTTTCTGGGACCGCAGACATTACTTTAAGGCAGATGGTCTTTGGCTCAATAGATCTAGAGTCAGGTTGTTTGCAGCTAATCTATTCTATGTTTTGAGTTCCCATTCTGCTCCAGTGAACAAGGACAGAACCCGCCCTCCTCAAGATCATCCTCCCCATCTCTTCCTCTTCTGGATTTTACAGAACACATGAAGGAGCTGGTTACTGTTGTCCTCTCCCACCCCATCGCACTGCCCCTCCTTCCCCACCACAAACCCCACTCTGCCGTCCTGCGCCTCCTCCCCATCACAAACCCCATCCCGACATCCTGCATATCCTCCCCTACCACAAACTCCTTATGTCAACTCCATCTGCAGTGTACAGAGAGTCCTGCATCGTCTGATTTGGAATCAGGAATCATTTATTGTCATTCACACACATGGGGTACATGAGCACGAACAAAATTACAGGGGTGACGAAGACCCGTAGCTGCTGCACCTGCGGCGCTGCATCGTGTCCTTAAGGACAAGGGAAAATGACACATAGGGAGAGATGAGGAGAAAAGATAATACAATTCACACTTTATCCTTGACAGGGTACAGCTTGAAGTTCCCAAAAAAACTCTGCATAAGCAACAATAACACAACAGAACAGAGCCTTGGGATGAAGATGAGGATGAAGGCGTATGTAGAGCTGGTATCAGTGTGTGTGAGTGTATGTGTAGGTCTGTGAGCTGCTCTGTCCTTCGATGATAACATAGGTGTATTCAGTTCAAACAGTTCCACAGATGTCAGGGGGAGGGTAGGGTTGCAGTGGAAGCAGCAGCTTGTTTTCATAGTTCCAGGAGAATTTGAAGATGGCAGACCGTCAAGGTCGCCCCAGGGAGCCGAATAGGGAAAACAATGATTTGTTTGGGCCAGGCAGACTTTATGTTTTCTGTCTACCTTGAGTCCCGCTGTCTCTCGATGGCGAGTCCGATCAGCCAAATCTGGACCTTTCCGCCCGTCTGAGAGATCAACTTCCTCCAAGATTATTCCATTCCATAGGAACCCGCAGCCTGCCTGCGATCCGGTTCACGAATCACATCCAGTTTACGGTTCGCAGTCCGAGTGTTGGTCGCTCTCCAGACGCCTTCATACGCTCCCAGCCGCTTTTCAATGGCCAGGGCAGTTGCTGACGTATTCTTATTTTGCTGATGCATCAGGTAATCGCCGACGCCAAAAAGCAGAAATCCTGTCATCATAAATCCAATCATGTACAGATCTTCCACGTCCTCGACTGACATTTTCGACAGACACACAATCTTCCACTTCATCCAGGAATCCATTGTATATCCTGCGAACGCTGTCCCGTCTGGACACGAGGGTTCCCCTTTGCCCTGTCTTCCCGTGAGGAAAATTTGATCAATTGCGTTGAGAGACCAGCTGACCAGATCCATATTTTTCGGTTTCGGAAGATTTGTAAAGAGATGCTCCAAAAGAGAATGAAAAAGACACAAACACAGGGCTGAAGCAGGACAGATAAGGGTAAGGTCGGGAGACAGAGAGAAAAGCGTCCGCCTTCTTCAAGAGCAAGAGACAACTGCTGTTAGATGAATGATATGCATTGGGTCCAGGCAGCAGTACTGCATGTACCCATGGCTCATTCCAGGATAAGCCGGGGCCCAACGTGGAAGTGCCTTCTTATATTCCTGTAGTAATACTTAACAGCAAACGATTAGTCAAGCATCAAAAACTATTTTGAACAGTCTGTACGCATTTCAAATATTGTGTTCACTACTCGTCAGCCACAGGAAGCAAACGACAGTAACACGCTGAAACTCGCTGTACTAAATATCATATATTTGGCAGGGAAAACCTTTCTGATTAATGATTTGGTTTCATCTCATAACCTTGCGGTCTCGCTCCCCTTGGAACTGATTTCTACATCCAAATGTCAGGAGTTTGCAGTATTCTTTAATGACAAAGTTCAAGGCATTAAAAATGCAATTGTTTCAGTTAGACATATAGAGCTGACATAGTTCACACCTATCTCCGATAAAACAGTTGAAGAGATCCTCTGCAGCCTGAGTCCATCTACTTGCTGCCTGGATGAGTTACCCACTGGATTCCTAAAGTCGGTCCTGAGCAGTTTGCTGCCACAACTTGCTCATTTAGTCAACATCTCACTTCAGGCTGGAATATTCCCAAAGGCCTTACAACTTCCTTCAGTTAAACTCAGACAAAACTGAAATCTTTGTCTATGGCCCACAGAAAAAAAGAGAAAGTGTCATCATTTACCTTCTGAGCTCTCTCTGGAACCTAAATATCAGGTAAAAAATCCTAGGGTAATACTGGATTCTGACCTGAATTTCAACAGCCACATTAAATCAGTAACATCAGCAGCCTTTTACCATCTTCTAAACATTGCCAGAATCAGAGGAATAGTCTCTAAACCAGACCTAGAAATACTTATCCATTGTTTTATCTATAGCAGGTTAGACTACTGTAACGGCCTGCTCACTGGGCTTTCTAAACGGGCCTTAAGACAGCTTCAGGACATCCAGAATGCAACTGCTTGGGTTCTGTCCAAAACCAGGAAATATGACCACATCAGTGCTGCAGGTCTCTGCACTTGCTTCCTGTCACTCATAGAATAGACTTTAAAACACCCTTGCTTGTGTACAAGTCTCTTCATGGTTTTGCCCCAAAGTACATATCTGACATGTTAGAGCCATATGGACCAGCCAGGACTCTGAGAACTTCAGGTAGTATCCTCCTGCTGATGCCCAGAGTCAGGACCAAACAAGGGGAGGCTTCATTCCAGTTTTATGCTCCTAAAATCTGGAACAGTCTTCCTGAATAGGTGAGACAGGTTTTAACTCTGGCGTTTAAATCCAGGCTGAAAACAGCCCTGTTTAACTGTGCATATAGAAACTGATATTATTATTATTAATATTAACTGAGAATAATGTAAAGAATATTATTTTTATTATTATTATTAATATTTATTTATTTTTAATTCAAAGTTGATTTTATTTTTACCTTTTCTGCTCTTTTTTTCCTATGTAAAGCACTTTCAATTGTCTTGTACACAAAAATGTGCTATACAATAAACATGCCTTGACTGTCGATTGTGGCCAGAGGGTGGACAGAGAGCACCAACAAACACAGTTTGATGAAGGAGTCCGGGCTGCGGCTGGCGTCGGTAAGTGTGGATCCAGAGCTTGAGTTTTCTTGTAATGTGGTGTAAATGGCTAACTCCAAGGAGGACTACTTGAGGTGGTACCTGGGTTTGCAAACATGAGCAGTAGTTAATAGGGACAGCAGCTCCAGCTTGCAGACAGCCTCCAAGAAAACGCCCTAATGGTGAGAACACAGAAACACAGTAACAAACCATATAGCCAAAATTAGAAATACTCTCTCTAGGAATGATGCTGAAAAACTAGCCCATGCATTTGTTACTTCAAAGCTGGACTATTGTAACTCTTTATTCGCAGTAAGTTTGCAAAACACAGTTAAAAGTCTTTAGTTGATCCAAAACAGTACAGCGAGACTTCTGATGAAACTTAAAAAACAGAGATCATATCTCCCCTATTTTAGCTTCCCTTCATTGGCTCCCTGTCAAGTTAAGAATAGATTTTAAGATTCTTTTTTTGACATATAAAGCCCTCAGTAGAATGGTAGAATAGAATCTACGACAACACAAGCCATGGTTTTGGTCTGCTTATTCCGTAGGAGTGAAAGCTGCAAGTCAATGACTCGATGCAATCTGCTGTGTTTACTTAGATTGGAAACTTGTCCAAACTGATTTATAGTGATGTATCTATGATTTGAATTGAGCATTTTGTCTTTTTATGCACACATAAGAAGTGAAGATTTAAATCATGGGTTGGTATGGGGTCTTGGGGCGCAACAGGTTAGTTTTATGTCAATAACAATTAACAAAATTATTTCTATTTCCTAAATGCAACAATAATGAGAGAATATTTTAATGATGTATGTCTTTAAGTCCGTAAAATTTACAGCTTACAAACATTTCTTCACTATTTGGTAGCATTGCCTTTTAAATGTATTTCCTTGATCAAGCGTTCTTAGTTTGATGGAAGTCCCAATTCTCTGTAGGGTTGAAATGGGGGCTCTGTGATGGCCACACCAAAATGTTAACAAAATAAGAAATTAACATTTAATTTCCCTTAGGCATAAATAAAGTATGAGTTATTGATAGATTATGATGCCATCTGTTTAATGAAGTACACCGGTTTCAATTCTCACAAGTGTCCCCATTTGCCCCCCAAATGTAGTGCTGGTCATTATAGCCAAGTTCCAATTTTGTTTAATCAAATCAGAAGACATGTGTACAGAAATGAACTTCCCGGTGTGAATTTACAAAGTGCCATTTGGCTTATTCTAAGTTTATTTTAGAGTAATGGAATACTCCTCGCTGACCCTAACCTTCCTCTTAGACTTTGTTATTGTTATGTTTTGCACATTACGGACAAAAACACAGAACCTGTCTCTCTCCAGTATGATGGTTAGACATCCCCATCATACTAATACTTATTTAATTGTTTAAAGTGATGAACAAATGTTAGACATTCTTTTTTGGAGTTCTTGGATATTTATTGCCTTCATTATAATTTGTCTAATTTTATCAGGGAATTTTGAAAGCTGTATGTCTACATTCTGCTTAAAATATATACTTTTTTATTTAAAACTTTCCTAAATCCCCTGAAATTTCATATGTGCAACTAAAAAATGTGGTTGGGCCTAGTATATTATATATACTTTATTTGAGACTTATCTACCTCCTTTCTAAACTTTATTTCCATGCTGTGATGAATAAGAAAATGAATTTAAAATAGGATTTTACTTTTTACTTGCATGCTTTTGAAAAGGGAACCACCCTCTGAAACAGAAGCTCTTCTGCGCGCTACTAGGCTTTGTTCTTTCTGACATTATGGGCCTCTTTTGTCAGATGTCTGCCGATGACTCTGCACTTGTCGGGTGTATCAGACATGGACAAGAAACTGAGTACAGAGGGGTGGTGGGGCGCTTTGTGGCATGGTGTGGGAACAATCATCTCTTCTCGAATCTGAACAGAACAAGAGAGATGATTGCAGATTTCTGGAGAAAGGAGTAGAAGTGGAGAAGATCGAGGAATGCAAACACCTCAGTGTTCATTTATTTGGACAACATACTGGACTGGAGAAGAAACAGTGAAGCCATTTACAAGAAGGGACAGAGCTGTTTATCTTGAGGAAGCTAAAATCCTCAAAGGTTTGCAGCAAGATGTTGCAGATCTTCTATAAGTTTGCTGTTCAGAGTGTCATTTTTTCTGCCGTCATTTGTCAGGGCAGCAGCATCAGTAAAGAAGGCTCGGTCTGTTCTGGGGACAAAGGGAACCTTCTAAGATGATGATGCAAAGAAGGACTTTACATTAAATTTACATGAAAAAAAAAATCTCTTCAGTCAGAGGGTTCTGTAGCTTAGTTATAAAACAAACCGCTGCAGAAGATATTTCCTGCCCCCAGCCATCACCATCTATAATAACTCCTTAGTTAACTGAGTTACTCCAACACCATTTAATTTCCCTTTCGGATAAATAAAGTATTTTTGATTTTATTTGATTTCATTTTGGCAGACCTCTTTGGCGCCTGCATCTTTTTCTTCTTCTTTATATTTTGGTGATTGACAAACAACTTACCGCCACCGACTGGTATGGAGTGTGGATCGCTTGACAAATATTTATGCATACATCGTACATATACCCTACTCACAAAAAGTTAGGGGTATTTGGCTGTCAGGTTGATTCCAGGATGAGCCCAAAATGCATTCAAACCTTAGCAGGTGAACATAATGTGACCTTCTATAAGCTTTTGAATGCACCTGTCCAACTGTTAAATGTTTCAGTACTTTTTGCACATGTTGCTGTTCTCTAATGAGGAACTTAACGGCAAAAGTCACAACAGGTGTTTGATCCTCGAATCAACCAATACATTTCCTGGTTCAATTACAGCTGGTGTTTAAACAGTCGTCCTCATCAGGCTGTTCACATTGTGACATCATGAGACCAAGACGACGCCTAACAATGGATCAACAGTACCTGGCCATTGCAATGCGTCAAACAGGACGTTCTCAGATGGATTTGGCCACTGAGCTCAGAGTGTCACAGAGTGTCATCAACAGGTTGCAACAGAGATACCAAGAGACTGGAAGAGTTACATAAAGGAGAAGAAGTGGACGTCCTTTGGCCACATCCCATAATGATGACAGCTAGATGACTGCTGAGAAACCGGATGATGAATGCACCTCAACTCCAGGCACATTTAAGGGAGGTGAGAGGCACTCAAGTGTCATGTCAGACCATTTGAAACCGTTTACATCACCATAGTCTGCGTGCAGGATAACCTGCAAGGGTACCTGACCACACCAGCAGGCACAGGCATCATAGTCTTGCATGGGCCACGGAGCATTTACGCTGGACGAGGGACCAGTGGGCCTCAGTGCTGTTCTCTGATGAAAGTCGATTCACCTAGAGCAGAAATGATGACCGCCAACGATGTTGGAGACGCCAAGAAGAGTGCTATGCATCAGCCACTGTTGTCACCAGACGAGCTTTTCGTGGTGGCGGTGTCACAGTGTGGGCAGGTGTGTCCAGTCTGTATAGAACTGCCCTACACTTTTAAAGGGTAGAGTGACAAGCCCTTACTACCTGAACAACATAATTAATTCAGCGATTGTGCCCCTACATGAACAACACAGGCCTAATTTCATCTTCATGGACGACAATGCTCCAGCTCACCGGGGTCGCATCATCAGTGAAACTGCTGTTGAGACTGGTGTATCTCAAATGGAGTGGCCTGCACTTTCTCCAGACCTGAATCCCATTAAAAACCTGTGGGATCAACTGAGTCGCCGTGTAGAAGCTCGAAACTCTGCACCCCAAAACCTCAATGACCTGAGGGCTGCCTTTCAAGAAGTGTGGGATGTCCTGCCTCAGCAGACAATAAGTTGACTTGCGAACAGCATGAGACGTCCTTGTCAAGCTGTAATTGATGCTCAAGGGCACATGATGAGTTATTGAGAAGTTGACATTTTTTGTTGTGGTGTACACACCATTGTTGTTAACTTTTGTTTCAACAAATTGTTTGAGATGAGGAAGTCACCAGTGCATCCTTCTACTTAAATGTCCTACTTTCGTGATATGATATCACTGTAGCGGGATCTTTTTACATTTTCCACGAATTTCACCCGAAAGCCAAATATCCCTGACTTTTTGTGAGTAGTGTATGTGTACGTATCTATATACAAACATACATACATGTACTACATTCTGTCATATAAATTACATTGTTTTGAGAGTCAAGTTTAGCTTCTTGAATCTTCATGCAATTTATCTAAAATATCCAACTTCATTTTCATATTACTAGGATTGTCAACTGACTGACTGCTCTGAACCTGATATCTCCTACAATGCAAAATAGCATGTGTTATTGTCTCGTATTCCCCACAATAACATTTGCCTGTCTGATGTTTTCCTATTATAAATAATGTTTAGTTCAATCCAGAATGTCCAATTTTAAGATGTGATTTAATTGTCTTCTCTCCTATTTCTTTCTGTTTTTCTAATTTTTCCAACTTTTCTTTGCATTTTATAAAACCAACATCCTTTCCTGTCTTCCTCCAATAACTTTTGACATTTCTCCTCCACTTTTTGTTTTATTGTACTCTTTAACTTTGTGACGGAACATTTTGATGCATGTATTGTATCTTGTCTGCAGCTTTAAATTGATTTTCATTTGAATATATTCCAAAATAGCTGGTTTAGTCGATTTTCCCCCTAAATTTAGTCAAATAAAGTGTTTTAAACACTTTTTTAACAATTGAAACTCCGGCTTCATAATATGAAATTTATTTTAAAACCGTGAGAACGGTACTTCTCAAACAGGGAAAGCAGAAGCTAAGGATTACGGACTGGACGGTTGGCATAAACTGGAGTGTGAATGGGTCAGAATGGCAACTAAGGTAGGAAATAATGAGAATGAAATGGAATTTGAGGATTGGACAACAGTACAAAATGGGAGAAGAAAGTGGAGAACTAAAATTTGGAAATGGGAGAATAACAGAAAGTCAAGGAAGTAAAAGAGAGCAGGAGGAAAATAGTTCAGATTAAGAAAGAGTAGTTCGTAAGAAAGTAGAGAGAGAAGAAGTTAAAGTAATACTCAAGTTCAGGTAGGAGGATGAACAAACAAGAATAAGCCCAATAACATTATCCAGAGAAATAAAAAAGAAAATAGGAGATGTGGAAATGGTGAAGGTGTTGAGGGATGGAAACATAATGATAACGTGTAAGACTGAAGAACAGAAAAATAGAGGCCTACATGTAGAAAATATTTCCAAAAATATTGTGATAGAGAGAAAAATAGTTGGAGAGAACAGAATACTTAAAGGAGTCATTTCAGGAATACCAGTTGAGGGGGATTTAGATAAAATCAAACGAGGCATTTGTTGAAGTCCACCTTGACTTCCCCAAGTTGGTTGATCTCAGGACAGCATATTCAGGTTCTCACAATGTTCAAATAAAACAAAAAGAAAACTCAGTCCACCCTACCAGTGGTTCACCTGAGCCCCCCTGCAAGAGGCAGAGCCGAGACCGCCTGTGCAATGGATCCCTCGGGTCTGAGCCCTACCCCCCGCATCAGGCTGTTTTATTAGAAATTAGGGAGTGTACAGAGTCAGAAAAACATTCACATGTGATTTACACAAACTGTTTCAGAAACCGTTATTCCCGCACCTCGCTGGCCTTGATTAATCTGCACAAAGAGAAAAAAGGGAGTAAAGCTTTGCTCCCTGCAATCACATCCTTTAACGGAAGGGAGTGAGTTTGCTAACTGGTTTCACATTATTTAACTTCAAGATTTACTGCTAGGAATCGACTGATAGTCTGCTTCTCATGCCACCTTGATCTAGCTTCCAGAGAGAGAATAAACAGGCCTTGTCAGACAATGTATACCTTCTTGCTATATGTACACACTTCTAGTATTAAAATAAACATGAATATATGAAAGAAACATGAATATAAATGATGATCATTCCACAATTCCCCCTTTTGAACTCTATTAAGAGTTCACCAATTTAGTCTCTACAAAGTGCGTTACTGGCCGACTCATCTTCTCCTTCTGCGGCCAACAAGGGCTCCATGACTCTTGGGTCCTGTTTTTTAATCTCGGAGGAGATCAGTCGGACAGACAACGAGCCAATTCATGGTATGCAACAACAACCACCTGTTACCAATATAGCTATAAAAACTGCTAAAGATGTTAAAAGAGACATTACCAAAGTCTTCCATCTGGCAAACATTACCCGTCTGGGACGCCCCTTGGAATGCCTATAGCATCTATGTAGGTGCTTTTAGTCAGATCAAATTCTTCCCCTATGTCATGTTTACGTCGAGTGGAGGTTCTGGTGTAGGTTTATTTACTTGTCCCAGTAGCATAATAGGTGTTATTAGTCTTACCATGTCGCACAATCCTTTAGTTTGGGTTGGTAATCTGGTTAATAGGGTGTTACCCTGCAATACTAATATAAACCGGCTCTGGCCCAGGGACCCACCGAATTATCAGAACCGTCCTCAATAACTGTGTGGTAGAATTCGCTATTAATTGATCCTACATCTTGGGCCGGTCTGGATGGATTGCCGCCTGTTCGATTAAAGAACATGAAATTACCTGTTTCAGGGTTCTGGAAGGGTCCAGAGCCAGTTCTATTGGAGATTACCGGGAAAATATTTAATAGAGATTTACAGTTAGGCGGGCTGGCCATGCGCTTTAAGTTTATCATACAATTAAATTCTATGGAATCTGTTTTGGGAAATAAGGATGCCGGTGTAATGTAAATAGATGATCAGGCCCTGGCATTCTCCCGAGCCTGGCCTGTTAACCATTGCAACCACAAATTATCAGCGGTGTAACCGGTGTTTAATTTAACGAGCAAAAGTACACATCATATCCTCTATGCAGGTTTTTTTCTTTTACCCTACGCAATTAATGATGTCGCATAAGTCAAAAGTCCATGCCGTGGTGTCGCCGAGTTTGTATTCTAGTTTTACCCCATCATGTTTTTCTAAGCATTGATCCGTTTTATTCGGGTTCAAATGTGTGTTCTGTTTAGTACGAGAGTGGTGTTCCGTGGTTTGATTGTTGTTATTAGCGGTGGCTGAGGTGTAGTTTGTCTGATTATTTTGTAGATTGTTAATGTTATTCCTGTAAATTGAATGCCATAAACCCAAAGCAAAAGCTATGATAAACTTTTTCAAAACACAATAAAGAAACAAAGGACTTGATTCGACATCGTTGCTCGTCCCGCAGGATGGGTTGAGTGGGAGAGAAACTTCAACCACTATTGATGTCCTCTTCAACACTGAGGGTAGACTACCTCAGTGTCTATGTTGTGCTCACCACCAGGTGATTATTCTGCCCCTTCTGTCGAGGTGGGAGCTGTTGCTTCTGTTGTATCTGGTGCTGGCCCTGTTGCAGGTTTAGCCGCACTGTCCTGGAGCTCCTGATGTATCTGCTGCAGTGTACGCTGAGGTTCTTCCGCCGCGGTGCACTGGCTCCAATGGAACCACGTCTCGCCTTTCCCTCGTAGCCTCACATCATGGGATGTCCTCTCGGTGATCTGGAACGGACCCGTCCACCTTGGCTCCGACCACTTTCTTTTGATTACTTTCAGGAGGACCCAGCCTGTTTCTATGAGGTCGTCTGTGGTGTTTTCACGTTGGTTCTGCTCCAGCACCTGTTTGGATAAAGCTGACACAAGGCTGCACAGTAATTTATTATATGCACGGTGACTTAGTTTCATACTATCATTTTCTAAACCCAATAGCCTGTTGTGTGGTCCAGGGAACGCTCTTCCTGTTAGGAGCTCATGTGGGGTTAATCCCACTCTTTGGATTACTGAACTTCGGATGGACATAAGGGCTAAAGGTAAAGAGTCGACCCAATTCATTTTGGTCTGTGCACAGATTTTAGCCAATTTTGTTTTGAGGTTTTGATTAATTCTTTCCACCTGCCCTTGAGAGGCCGGATGGTACACACATCCATGGCTGTGTTTAAGACCCAAATATTTCTCCACCCATTGTAATGTTTTGCTTGTAAAATGAGTACCATTATCCGCGTGTGTTCTCTTTGGAAAACCATGCTAAGGAATCCAATGATCGATCAACATTGTGCAAACGGATTTGGCATCTTCTTTGGTGGTGGGGATTGCTTCCACCCACCCCGAGTACCTGACAACAACAACAAGCAGGTACCTGTGCCTTCTTACAGGGTCAATCATGTCGGTATAGTCAATCATAAATGGATGCCACCATTGTTTCAAAATTTCTTTTATCTCCCTTATTCTGACATGGCCCACAGCATGGGCTTCAACAAGAAATTATTCTATGAGCCCTGGAGGAAATACTAATCTACCCCTAGGACCTCTTCAACAATCTTCTTTATGAACTGCCCCTCTATTCTTCCTTCTGCCATGTTGATGCCTTCATGTGTGTAGGTGATGTTTGGAGCTTAAAGCTGTCATTGTAAAACTTTGTGAGATTACATGGTACCATGCTGTGTTGTCAAGACTGTTAGTGGGTGGCGCATCACTAAGTGTACTGTTTTCTGTTTAAGTTTTGCTATGCCTGCTGCATGCATGGAGGATGTCTTTTTTGTGTGATCCATTACTCACCCTTTTTCTAAAACAAAACACCATTTACTGTGTGTTTTGTGACAGAAACAACCAAGTAAAAAAAAAAGATTAATCTGAAAGAGTTAAATCCGCTACTGCGCTAAATTAGTGTTTTAAATCAGTAAAAGCAGTTTCTGCATGTTCAGCCCAGACCTAAATGGTGTTCAAGTTTTTTATGTCTCGTGTGATATAAGCTGTGATATAGCTTCTGCTGTAACCTGTGAGACCCAAAAAAAAGATAACATGTCGTTGACCCTCTGAAGCTTCGGGTGTGAGAGGATGCTTTGTTAATGTGTGGGGGACATGCTGATGGATCCAACAGAAATAATTTGTAGTTTATCTTTACTAACCTTCACTCCATATTTACGCAAATGTTTCAGCACCTGTTCAGTGGATAGGTGAGGGAGCAGAGACATTTTAACATGGCTGCAGCTTCTGGGTGGTCGGTCTTCTCCCTGCCATGATGTCTCATGTTGGGAATGCTGGTATCCGTCCAGTCTGTGGCTGCAAAGGAGCGCTTAACCACTCCCCCTAATTCTTTATCTGGATGCTTAGGATGCAGAGAGAGAGAAATATGAGGAACAGCTTAATCTTACATCTATATACCATTGATATTGTTCGTGTGTCAGCTCTACAGCAGCAGCCACACCCTCTGGTGCTATATTCATGTTATGTGATTCTATTTCCCATGTATTACCTTCAAGCTGATGGTCAAATGAATCTTAATACCATTCAGTGTCGTTCCGGTTGAACAGGTTGACATGGGGCAGGTCAGCAGAGAGGAGTAGGGGCGAAGACTTCGAATCCAGGGCTTCCACATCGAGTAGACCGAGTAGATGCCATACTGCTTTGGAACATCTGTTGTAAATGTCAGCATATTGTCCATGCGAGAGCTGTTGACCACAGCGAAGAGAGGAGCCATCTGGAAAAGGCACAATTGCTCCATCTGGGCCGCACAATACAGAAGCTCCTAGTTTAATTAATAAGTCTCTTACAAGTAAGTTCACTGGAGTTTTAGGTGAACATACTAATCAATGTTTCAGTCTCTTTTTTCCCCACTTCCACCGATATGAGAACTGTCACAGGCTGACTCCGTGGAACCCCTGAGAAACCCACAGTTCTTTCTGACAGCCGTGTCTGTTGTGGTGTTGTAGTAATGGTGAAATATGTGGTTTCAGTATCAACCAAGAAATTTAGGTAGACTTTTTCCACCTTCATAGGCAGCATGGAATCTGCTGCTGATGTTTTCCTCAGAGGTGTGTCAATATTGAGAGGGCGGGCACCACTCCTTCTTTGAGTACTGCCCTGAAGGTGGAGCCAGCTGTGGATTGGGTGGAACCATCCACTGTCCAACCCCTGTTGGACGATTGGGGCAGCCTCTCATCCAATGGTCTGGTTGTCCACAGTTGCAGCAGACATCCCCCTGGTAACCTCTGTTTCCACCCCTTCCTCTCGGTCCCGGCCTCCTTGGTCTTTGTCCGCGTTGACCCCTCCCATGTCCACCTTGTTCACGCCCCGAACCATAGTTCCTGTAATTAAAAGAAAGATATGGAGGCAGAGGAGGGAAGGCTCCTCCTTGCCATGAGTTATAAGCATATTCATAAGGAGCAGACTGTGGAGCTGCAGACTGTGGAACTGAGGGAGGAGCAGCTTGCGCTCGAGCTATCATTACATGTTCAGTTTTTTTTTTTTTTTTTTTTTTACTTTTCAGGCTTCTTTTTGCTCATTCTAAATTTTATTTCCTGCAGCTGCAGCAAAAGCAATTGAGTTTGCATTTGTTCATTTCCCTACTTTTTCCTTCGCTCCGCATCCTGTGCTGTTAACAAGTGATGTAATAAATGTTTTTCTCATTTAGTAAAATCAGCGCCTGGACAGCTTAATGTTTAGAATGACTATAAAAGGCTTTCTATTCTATTCTATTTTATTCTATACCAGGACCAGATTCATGCTGTTCTACAGGCAGAGAGGGATAAATTGCACTATACTATGCTCCTTCTGTGTCCCCATGTTACCGAACGCTTTTTATTTGTTTACTTTCCACCCATGAAGCCCCAACACGCTTATTGAGACCGGAGAGACGGATCAAGGAAACTTAATTTATGTGTGTGTGTTGTTTTACTGACTCCTGAGGCAGAAGGAGAAAAAATAATAATCTAGAAAGAGGCCAAAGAAAAAAGAAAGACACAACTACTACTGTATTCATCTCTTCATCTCACCCTTGCTTTCTTTCAACAGAAGTTACACGTCCATTAAAAGAAATAACAGATGCCAAGGACTGGACCCCGGTTGGGTCCGTCCGATTTTAGGGACAACCACACCCAAGGAGACAGCTCTACCGTTGCTTTTCCTGGCAATTTTTGCAAAAATGCAGATCAGCAAAGTGGAGGAGTACGCCAACTCTCGGTTTTAAAATTCTTTAATAAAAGCATCCCATGCTTTTATTTATTCATATTTTCGCATGCATTTCATCTCATAACAACAATTTTAAAAGATTAGTTTCCAAAGAGAGACACTTTTAATTTTATCCCTTCAATTAATTGTTCAACTTGTACAATCAAAAATTTTAATGACGTATTCTCGATCTACTTCATCAATTCATTCATCCTTTTTTATCATACTCAATATGCAGAATTTAATTAAATAGGTTTCTGCTCACCTTATTCAGTTGGGGCCCCGGATGAATGAACAAATGGTTCGATCCTAAAGTCCGCTGTGACAACCGATCTGCATCACGTCGGAGTCACCAAATTGTCGGACTTACACCTGCTTTCTGCTGCGTGCGCTTTCTCCCAACACCACTTTCTGCTGCTCTTTTCCATCTCTCATCATTTGGCGGGTGCTCTGCCACCACAGTGCCCATTACGATCGCTTGCGCTCTATTTCTGTATTCATTTCCTGTTTATCCTTCCAATTATATTTTGCGTTTAACTATGTGTCATGTATTTTATGCTGTAGGTCTGTACCGCGTCAGCTCATATAAATATTATCAAAGGTGATTAAAGGTCTGACGAGGAACAGTTCATAGGAGTTATCTGATTGTCTGCGGAATCAGATTTAATATTAATAATAGTTTTTCTAAATACCCGATCTTTATCCCGAGATCAAGTTATTATATTAACTAACAGGTCTGTATATTACGGAGTCAGACCATTTATGTAATAGTGGTTTCTAGAGCCTGATTTTATCTCGAGATCAGGTTATGTTTTAACTAAATTCTTGCCAAGCTAACACTTCAGTCAGCAACGTGTCAGTGTGAGTTCCAAACGCACACTGCAGTGTACACAGACACCAGAATTTTATACGTTTGGTGATGCTTTGGTCATCATCTGCCGCTTCTGACACCGAAGCTGAGCTGTCATATTTCAGTTGTTCAGAGCCAGGCATTCATACAAACATTCATTCATGCGGTCCATACTGAGTGTACTATAAGGTGAACGCCCTTTGGTGACTCTAATTCACAAACTTGTTTCTATCCACACAGTATCCCAGCCGTCCCGCCGTTTCCAAACGGTAGAGAGATCACCATTCACGTCACGCAGACTCTTGCTTTCGCACTATTCACCGTTTTTTATACTAGTTCGTGTTCCCCAGTTCCCGGGCCTTTAACCCTGGCTTCCAATGCTTCGTCAAGTCACTGTGTGAGTCGCCACTCTCTGAGAATCTATTTCGGGGTTCACCAGTTCCCCAGGCCTTTACCCAGCTTTCCCAATGCTCCGTCAAGTCACGGTGTGAGTCGCCACTCTCAGAGAATCTTTATTCCTCTAATTCCCGGGACGGCATCCTTAAATCTATTTTATCTAATTAAGGGACGGCGCCCTTCTGCATTCTATTCCAAGGATGGCTCCCTGATTTTAAATCTAATTCCAACAGGGACCGAGCACCCTTTCATCAACAACGAACATTGCCAGACCCTTTAATTTACAGGCTTACACTACTAAGACTTCAGACCCGGTTTATTTCTGTTTCAAGCCAATAGCAGATTTTGATTTAAACAGGCTCTGCTCTTACCTTTAAAAACGTGCGCAGCCATGTCTGTTGTCTGTTCGTGATCAGCCCAGGTGCTGAATTTTCGCTTTCCTCCTGAGATCCCGGAACGAGCCCCCAAATTGTTGCAGTCCACCCTGACTTCCCCAGGTTGGTTGATCTCAGGACAGCATATTCAGGTTCTCACAATGTTCAAATAAAATAAAAAGAAAACCCAGTCTACACTACCTGTGTTTCACCTGAGCCCCCCTGCAGGAGGGAGAGCCGAGACCGCCTGTGCAATGGATCCCTCGGGTCTGAGCTCTAGCCCACGCATCATGCTGTTTTATTAAAAATTAGGGAGTGTACAGAGTCAGAAAAACATTCACATGTGATTTACACAAACTGTTTCAGAAACCGTTATTCCCACGCCTCACTGGCCTTGATTAATCTGCACAAAGAGAAAAAAGGGAGTAAAGCTTTGCTCCCTGCAATCTCATCCTTTAACGGAAGGGAGTGAGTTTGCTAACTGGTTTCACATTCTTTAACTTAAAGATTTACTGCTAGGAATCGACTGATAGCCTGCTTTTCATGCCACCTTGATCCAGCTTCCAGAGAGAGAATAAACAGGCCTTGTCAGACAATGTATACCTTCTTGTTATATGCACACACTTCTAGTATTAAAAGAAACATGAAAATATGAAAGAAACATGAATATAAATGATTATCATTCCACACATTGTAGGGTAAAAGTAAATCATCTAAAAACACTAATGAAAACAATGAATGGAGAAATTGTGTGAAGTATGTCTATTCTAATAGAGTAAAAAATATTACCAGAAAGGATTAAAATAGGATTCATGAGCTTTCCAGTCAAACCATTTATTCCACCACCAATCAGATGCTACAAGTGTCAAGTTAGGCTACAAGTTTGTATCAATGATGGTAGAGGAACTAGAATCAATATAAGAACAGGAACAGAATCAGTCATAGATCTAACAGTAGTTTCAAACTCATTAGCTCATAGTTGTGAATGGGATATTGACAAGTCCACCTTTCTTGAAAAAACCTAGAAAACCGATTGCCCTAAAAAATATAAGTATATATAACTATTGATTTTAAGTCCTGTTTATTCAAAATAAGCTAGTTCAGTTTACTTAAACCCCTGTTGTATACACTTAATTGTGTGAGGTAAATTAAACTTAATTTTGTAAAGTTATCTCAACTTAGAAATAGCAAGTAAATTAACCTGTTCTTAACATAGCTCAATCAACTTGGTCCAACTTTTATGAACAGTTCAGTTTACTTACCAAAATCTGGGGAACCGATTGCCTCAAATGAATTAAGTAAGTCCAACACAAAATTGTAAGTTCACAAGCTTTAATGTTTTATTTTGAAGAAAATACTATTCCAGGCATCTTAACAAAAGTGCAATGCGATTAGTGAAACACATGAAATACAACAACAGTTTTTTTCCTTCCACAGAGGTCAATAAGTAATACGACGAGTTAATTTACAGGTGAAATGAGCAGCAAACAGGTTTTTTTTTTTTTTTTTACTGCAGACACTTTAACATTATAACATAATATATAATAATATAATACCTCACAGGAACCTGGGGGAAATCTGCCATGGCATCTGAATCCTTTGTACATTGTAGAAGTCTTTTCCATCATTTTAGAGAAAAACATCGCAGTACAGCAGTCCTCATGGCAACCCCATCATTGGTCTACAAAAGGGGACAACACCAGAAGTAAGCAAAATTATCTTCAGAAGCAACGGATTCACATTTTTTCCACAATTAATGATATAAAATAATGTTCAGCTAGCTGACAGCAGTTATATATTGTCTGGCTAAGATTGATTAGAATGTTGATGATTGTACATCGATCAAAGCTGATTTCCTGACCTGCTATCAGCTGATTTGAATATTAATGCCACAGACTGTTGCTCAAGCATTCAAGCAACTCTGTATTTCATTCTATAAACTTTGAGAAGCTGCCCTCTCTTTTCACAAGTGAAATTGCAAAACTTACATGTCCACTGCATCTGCGTTGATAATCGGTCTTCAATCTGAGGGGAAAAAACAAAACTTCCTACAAACATCGGTTAATTGATTGGATATAAAAGCATGAGGCTGTTCTTTTACTAGGTCTTATTTTAATCCAACTGCAATCACATCTGTTTAGTTTCTTGTATTTTCAATTCTATAATATATAATACATAATTTGGGATGAAATGTTTATAAATTATGGACATGTAATATAGAAACAAAATAAAGGAGAAATGTGTCAGAAAATAACAGGGGACTTGAGCTGATGTGACGAAAGCAAAAATCTTCTTCTGTGCCAATAAATATAAAAATTAAGAAAACACACTAATGGTATAACACACAACTATGAACATTAACCAAAGAGCAACAAGCTACAAGAACCTAATGAAGCTCAGCAGCAATAAAAATTTCCAGCCGACTCATATGGAAGAAAAACAAATGCAACGCAGGGCTGGATTAGCAGAGACGGCTAACACGGCTAAAGAGCGAAAATAAACACTCCATTCTCCACCGAACTCTGTACAGCAACCAAAATAAACATGTTCCCAACATAATAGTTGAAAGACTTTACAATATTTTGTTCTCAACAGCTATCAGGTTTAAAATTAGCGCAAGCTGTGTGAGAAACTCACCTGCCTCATTAACTGAATGGGGAGGTGGGTGAAAGTCACCGGCTATGGACACAAATCTAATGACTTTACCAAAGTTTGATATATTCACTTTTAAATAACTTGAAGTTAAAAGCGGTACACAATAACATTACAAGAATAAATCAAAATTGATGAGTACAAATAATAAATGAAGGATTTTTGGGAATGCATTATTTGTTTTCTTCTACGCTGAGCAAGCATAGTTGCTTGTTCAGCTCTCAACAGACTCATAGCTTTTGTCATGGACAAAAACATTAAAGGGTTCCAGGTAAAAATCATGGCAGTTTTAGCTAATGTTGACACCATAACACTAGCATTAGTCTACTTTTAGGTATCATCTTTTATATGAAAAATATGCTTATAGTGAATATCAAAGTCACACACAACACATAAAAATGTATTTAAAATTAATAACTCACCTTTAGTGAAGACTCGCGATCTGCAATGTGCAATTCCAAAAGGTTTCTGGATGCTTCCCGAACTTTTTCTTACAGCGCATGCGCGCACAGCTGAACTCAGGCTTTCACTCCAGTAGCAAAAATAGTCAAGTCCAGTTTACACGCTAGAACTTAGTTTAGTACATCTTTAAATCTCATAAAGATAAAAACAACTCAGATGTAACAAAAATGTACAACTATTGAGTGTGGCTTATTGAACATCAGATCTCTATCCTCAAAGTCCTTATTAGTTAATGATTTAATTCTTGATAATTTACTGCCATTTTAGACTCAATTGGCTTCACTCAAAAAATCCAAACACCTACTCACTCTCTTACTCACACTTTAGACCTTGTGCTGACTTATGGCATTGAGTGTGAAAAAGTTATAGTGCTGTCTCATAACCCTCTCCTTTCTGACCATTTTTTGATAACTTTTGAGTTCTTTTTCACTGAGTACTTAAAATCTGAAAGAAAATGTCTTTATAGTAGGTGTCTATCTGACAAAGCTGTTACAGCCTTCAAAGAATCCATTCCACCTCAAATTAATTGAGTATTTCAGAGAAACACAGTGGAGGGCAACAAATTAATTTCATGCCCTACACAGATTGATGCTTTTGTTCATAGTATTACGTCCTTATTGCGTACAACATTAGACAATTTAGCCCCCATAAAAAGGAAAGTGATTACTCATAGGAGGTTGGACCCCTGGTTTGATTCAGAACTTCGTACCTTGAAGGGAAAAACCAGGAAATTGGAGAAAATTTGGAAAACAGCGTGCTTCTGTATAAAAGGACCCTGCTCCAAGCTTGATCGTAATATTTTACTTTACTAATAGAGGAGAATAAGAACAATCCTATGTTTCTTTTTAATACAGTTGCTCCCCAATTTTAGCTTCCCTTCATTGGCTACCTGTCAAACTTAGAATAGATTTTAAGATTCTTCTTTTGAAAAATGACGGTTTTCGCTTTTAGAGGAGTCTTATTTATCCTGGAAAAACGGCGTGCTTCTGTATAAAAGGACACTGCGCCAAGCTAGATCTGCATATTTTACTTTACTAATAGAGGCGAATAAGAACAATCCTAGGTTTCTTTTTAATACAGTTGCTAAACTTACGAGAAATGAAAACTCTGTTATATCACCCATTCCTCCAACTC
>JAVLVB010000263.1:79516-89576 GCA_032876305.1 Orestias chungarensis
GGGAGTTTTTCCTCTCCACTGTCGCTACATGCATGCTCAGTATGAGGGATTGCTGTAA
This sequence comes from Orestias chungarensis, assembly GCA_032876305.1. Taxonomy (NCBI): domain Eukaryota; kingdom Metazoa; phylum Chordata; class Actinopteri; order Cyprinodontiformes; family Cyprinodontidae; genus Orestias; species Orestias chungarensis. The sequence continues at coordinate 79,575 of JAVLVB010000263.1, forward strand.
AGTCAACGACAACACAAGCCATTGTTTCTGCCTGCTGATTCCAGAGGAGTGAATGCTGCAAGTCAATGACTCGATGCAATCTGCTGGGGTTCCTTAGATTGGAAACTTTTTCAAATTGATTTGTTAGAATGTATCCTTGATATTAATTGAATTTTTGTAAAGTGCCTTGAGACGACACCTGTTGTAAATTGGCGCTATATAAATAAACTGACTCTTGACTCTTGACTCTTGACATATAAAGCCCTCACTAATAAAGCTCCATCGTATATCAGAGATCTGATTACTCCTTATGTCCCTAACAGAGCACTTCGCTCTCAGACTGCAGGTTTACTGGTGGTTCCTAGAATCTCTAAAAGCACAATGGGAGGCAGATCTCCACTCCTGTGGAACAAGCTTCCAGCTTTATTCCGTAAGGCAGACACCCTGTCTAGTTTCAAATCTAGGCTTAAAGCCTTCCTGTTTGATAAAGTTTATAGTAAGGAAGAGGTAAAGAAGACAGCCTAATCCGGTTGGGGAGGAACTCAGTCTTGACAGACGGTTCTCCTTTGCTCTACCTTCTTCATGTCTTACTCTATAAGGTTAAGTTATTTAAGTTTTTCTATAGTTATGCTGCTATAGGCTTAGACTGCTGGAGGACAAATCTGACCACTTCTCTCTCTGCTACTTTCTTCCTTTGTCCCTTAGTTCCTTCCTTTGTTCCTTAGTTACCGTTATTTCAACCTTGTTAACCTTTTGTTTTCTCTTAGTGTTCTTCTCTCCATAGTAACCACACCTGGGCTGGCGTTCTGTTAGCTGAGACAGCTTCTTGGAGGAGAACATGGGCTTAGATGCTTCCAGAGACACTCTACAACTGCTGCTATAAACTCTTTTATTTCAGTATCCTGTGCTTTTAATTTAGTTTTCTGTCTTTTCAAACCCCCAGTCGGTCGTGGCAGATGGCTGCTTGTACTGAGCCAGGTTCTGCTGGAGGTTTCTTCCTGTTAAAGGGGAGTTTTTCCTCTCCACTGTTGCTACATGTATGCTCAGTATGAGGGATTGCTGTAAAGTCAACGACAACAAACCATTGTTTTGGTCTGCTGATTCTAGAGGAGTGAATGCTGCAAGTCAATGACTCCATAAATCTCCTGGGGTTCCTTAGATTGCAAACTTTTTTACATTGATTTGTTATGATGTATCTTTGATTTTAATTGATTTTATGTGAAGTGCCTTGAGACGACACCTGTTGTAAATTGGCGCTATATAAATAAAATGATTCTTGATTCTTGATTCTTCAGTCCAAACGTGTACATTACTATCATTGCTTGAGTTTGGTCAACAATATAGTGTAACTTAAGTAAGGTGTACAAAAGTAACTTAAGTAAGAATAACTATTACCCTTTAGAGTGTACAGAACAATCCGTTAATAAAAGAGGAGGAAGAAGACAAAGAAACATGGTGCCATGGTGGAACAATGAGTTTAATCAAACTATCAAATCAAGAAATAAACTATTTTAAGCACTTAAAAAGAATCATATTTACCAGAATTTCATTGATTACAAAGGAAACCAAGCAACAGTAAGAAGGACAATTAAGGAATCAAAGAAAGTCTTTTGGAAAAAAGTTTGTAATACAACAGGAATGGAATAAAAAAAGGGCATGGATATCCAATATTAAATAGTGACGAAAGACCTAAAATTCAAGATAAAGATAAAGCTGAAATATTAGCTGAAACCTTTAGTAAAATACATAGCTCAAACAATATTAGTGAGGAGGGGAAAAAGGGAGGGAAGCAACTAAACTAAAATATAAATATTTACAAGAAAAAAGTCAAGAAAAACATAATTTACAAAATACATCATTCAATATAGAAGAATTAAACTGAGCACTCAGAAAAACAAAAAAAACAGCACCAGGAAAAGATCAAATCTGCTATCTAATGATAGATCGCCTCAGCGAACAATCAAAAGAAATCATCTTAGAGCTGTACAATAAAATCCAGGAAGGAGAGCTACCACAGAACTAGAAAGAGTTAGTAATAACACCCATAGCAAAACCAGGAAAAGATAACAGTAAACCAGAAAATTATAGACCCATAGCATTAACATTAAATATGTGTTAGATAATGGAAAACATTTTCAATGACAGATTAATATATTATCTTAATAATAATCAACATGTATCAAGATTTCAAAGTGGATTTGGAAAAGGACAAAATACATATGATGCAACTTTATGTCTGGAAAACAAAATTAAAAAGGCACAGATAAATAAAGTGTAGTAGCAGTATTCTTTGATATTGAAAAGGCGTATATGTTATGGGTTGAAGGATTATTAATTAAAATTAAAAAACTAGGCATTACAGGAAATAAATTTAGGCGGATTCAAAACTTTTTGTCAAAAAGAAAGATACCGGTTAAGATAGGAAAGGAATATTCAAGAAAATATGACGTTGAAAATGAAACACCACAAGGAAGCATAATTAGTCCAGAATTGTTTTCTGTGATAATTAATGATGTTTTTGATGAGCTTGAGAAGGGAATGGGTTGCTCAATTTCTGCAGATGATGGCGCAATATGGAAAAGAAGAAAAAGTGTAGAATTTATTATAAAGAAAATACAAAATGCTATAAATAATATAGAGAAATGGGCATATGAATGGGGGTTGAAATTCTCAGTTTGAAAAACAAAAGCAATGATGTTTACTTAAAAACGAACTAAAACAATTGAAAATGTATAAGCAAGAAATAAATTGGGTAAACAATATAAATTTTTTAGGAATATGGTTTGATAAAAAATAAAATGGGATATCCACATACAGAAAATAGTTTATAAATGTAAAAAAATACTAAATATAATGTGATGTTTGGGAGGACATGAATGGGTAGCAGATAGAATATCATTAAAGAGAACATACACAGGTATGATAAGATCAAATATAGATTATGGCAGTATAATTTTTTCATCAGCAGAAAAAATACATCTACAAAAACTGGATAGTATTCAACATCAAGCACTTAGAATATGTACTGGAGCAATAAAAACCACACCAATAGCAGCACTTAAAGTAGAAATGGGAGAAATGTCACTAGAATTGAGAGAACACAACTAGCATAAATTACAGGATAAATTTACAGGGAAATAAACCAGATCATCCAACAGTAACCATTCTAGAACCAAGTTGGGAAAAAGAGACAAGGGAAACTAGAAGTTTTGGGTGCGTGATTGGGAAAAAAGTAAAATAATTTGAAGTAAACAATATAAGTGTAAGTCGAATAGTATCATTTCCAACAATACCACCGTGGATATTACCAAACGCAAATGTAGACTTAACACGCATGAAAAGAAAAATGATAAAAAATTTCAATTTAATTCATACAAAGTTAGGAATACATAGATAAATATTATAATTATGTTCAGATTTATACAGATGCATCAAAAGATCAGACAGGAAAAATAGGAATAGCAATAATCATACCAGAGTTTAACATAAAACAAGCAAAAAGAATCACAAATGGATTATCAGTATACACCGGTGAAATGTTAGCATCATTATTAGCAGTGCAGATGGTAGAAGAAGTAAAACGATTAAAAACAATAGTGTAGTGACTATAGAAGTCACTCAGCTGGGTGAGGGGAGAGAGGGTTTATAACGCGCTTCTTGCAAACAAAAACAAAAGAGGTCCAAAACATTTTACTTTGGGTAGGGTGATGATCCAGTTTATTTTACATTGTTGTTGGTGTTTTTGCTGGCAAATTCCTTTAAAACAAAATCAAAAAGAAGTGCCAATAACAAAAGGGAAAGCGGTAAAAAACTGTCCTCCCACACCCAAACCAATTAAGAGTAACCTGCATCACCTGTGACTGCCATTTAATGAACCTGGTGCCCCTACTTACCTACTGTAACCAAATAAAATTACAAGCAAAAAAAATAAAAAAATAAACAAATGGTCATTCAGAAAGCAGACCAGACATGTTATTAGAAATACAACAAATACTACTTACAATAAAGATGATGGGGTTAGAAATTACATTCATATGGGTAATAGCACACATTAGGGTGGAGGGAAATGAAGCAGCAGACAGGGCAGCGAAAAGAGCTACAACCGGCCAAATCAACTTTACAATAAGGACAATAAATCAGAAACAACAAGTATCAAACAAAAACTAAAGGAAAGCCGTCAGAAGGAATGGAATCAAGAAAACTAAGGAAGAAGGTCTTATAATATTCAAAGTGGGAGAAATGAGAGCAACAAGGAGAAACAGAAATGAAGAAAGATTAATAACAAGACTGAGATTGGGACACACGGGACTTAACAGCTCACTATTTAAAATAAAGAAACAGGAAACTGGAAATTGTATTTATCGTGGAGTAGCAGAAACAATAAAACATGTAATTCTAATATGTAAAAAATATGAGCACCAGATAAAATACATGATTGAGGAGTTTAGAATAAACATTTAACATAATAGACTTGTTACAAAAGATACAGGAAGCAACAGTAGTCAGATTTTAGTTAGATTAAAAAAAAAAAAAAAAAGTTAATAGGTAAGATTTAATTATGGATTTTTTAAAATTTTGTTTATGGAGGTAAAGGGGAGGAGCAGGAAAGAAGCAAGATATTTGAAGATATAATTTAGGAAAATAATCATACAACATAGAAAGCAAAGGCATTTGACCCACACTCCTTTCCAGTAGGTGGCGGTAATGCACACCAAAAGTTGCTTGACAATCGCAAATAAAATCTATGTAGAAGAAGAAGAAGAATTCTCAAACAGTGGTTTTACTTTGAAAATCCTCACCGGATATTTCCGGTTTTCTCATTTCCAGAGCAGACCTGGTGGGGAGATGTTCCCGAACTAGTTATGTTTCCTTAGTGTTGGGCGAAGTCCTTTTAAAGCAAGTAACCATCAAGAGACACAGAGATTTAATATGGCTTTGAATACATCCACCGGAAGGAAACCGACTCCATTGCTGTAGTGAGTAGATAGTATGAATTCAGAGGAAAGCGGTTTACATTTAAGCTAACGAAGAACAGCCACCATGTCTCTGGAAGATTTGCTGCTATCGCAGGACTCGCTTCAACTTGTATTTCATTTCCTTGGTTGAGCTGGGAAATAGAAAGATAAAGAGATCGTCTTATCCAAGGGTCAATGTGGCTTACAAGTTCCAATACAAGTTTGTCAACATAAGATTAGTTCTAGCTTGTTAGCTCGTAAGCTATGGCGGACAGCTTTGGAGAGGAGTACAGCGGCAGTGGCCATGACTTAGTACCCGGACAGGGCAGCGGCGCATTCAGCCAGCCGGTACCGACTGCGGCCTATTCTCTGGCGGGGGGACATCCAGCAAATAGCGGTGCGCACCCTAGCCCGATTTCGGCCTCTCCCTCCGCTACAGCAGCGCTGGGTGGCCTGGCGGCCGTAGTGGCCCCAATGTCCGCTGTGGCGAACACATTCACCCCGGAATCCTCGTCACCCGTCGTGGCTGTGTCTCCAATCGTACATGCGTCCTTGCCCCTTCCCGGTGTCGGCGTCGGTGTGGCTGCGTTGGCCGGAGGGGGCCTCTTGTCCCAAATCCACGCGACCTCCTGGGACCCGACTCTGAGTGCAGATTGGGACAACGAGAAAGCATCGCAGCAATGCATTTTGAGGATAAAGAGGTAGATAAAAATCTCAAAGGAATCTTTAATGTTACTGAGCTCTTAATGAAACTAACATTTTATGAAGTTATGGCCTTAAATTTAGGATCCTGTTACATCTGGCTTCAACAAAAAAGCCAAAACAAACAAACAAAACGTAAACATGTATTTATATTTTTGTCATTTTTGAAATATGTGTAATTATTGTTTTTTAGTCTAGTTTGTTGCAATTATTTATTTGTGATGTATATATTCATGTCATTTGACCCCTTTTGGCTCTCCATACACTTCAAGGGGTCACATGACTATGATACTGAAAATTAATTCATTTTCCTTAATGTCCTCTACCCTGAAGACGTCTTTAAAAAAAGAAATCAATAGAAGGCATACTTCTTGCTGCTGGATTGGAGACAGAAAGCAGCAGCACTGTTACAATGGCCGCTAAAATGAAAGCAAAACTTAATCTACTCACTTAACAGACCAAAGCGTACAAACTTATGTCTTTATTTATGCTTATTTTAACTTGTCTGTTGTGTATGAAGTTAGAAAATAATACATTTCTTAAATTTCATAGAACTATACAGATAACTAACATAACAATGAGAACTTGATTGGTAAATTAAAAGGTCACTAGTATAATAGCTTTATCTTTGGGTGAGTTTTCAGTTTCTGTTTATAGTGACTTAGTTTTCTCTGGTGTTGTTTTATTGCAGGGATATTATGTCCATATACAAGGAACCACCCCCAGGGATGTTTGTAGTTCCAGATCCTCAAGACATGACTAAGGTACAAGCACAGATCAGTCAAAAGTGTGTTCATCATTTCTTTTATCGATTTATTAAAGGTTATTATAAGACACCTGAGTTTGCCAATCTGTGCCAATAAATTTTAATTGAATTATCCTTTAAATGCGATAACAAAGTTTTCAGAGATTAACCACTCCCCCATCCCCCAACTACTTTGAGTGAGGGCAGCAAAGCTCAGCTTGTTGTATGTGTATATATATATATATATATATATATATATATATATATATATATATATATATATATATATATATATATGCGCCATTTTTTAGTGAAGAACCACTTTGCAAACCAGTTAAACTGAGGTGTTTTACTCACCAATACAAGTTAAAAGAATACATTTTCTTCCAAATCCTGTCTGCTGGCTTCATGCTAATGCATGGGTTTAAGTGCTAAATTGATCTTAAGTTAAAATATTTTATTTTGTCTCCAACTGATATAAAAGGACAATAAAATATATGCCATGAACTACATATGTATTTTAAGTTGTATTTCAGAGGAGATATGATCAATGAACAAAAACAAGTTCTTATTAGAACTGAGAATTTTAGCTAAAATGCTCCGGCTTAGGTGATGAACTACTATATAGTTCAGTACTACAGTAATCAATTTATTTTAACACATCAAATTCGTTTTTTAAGCAGAACTTGTTTAGAATGGTGCAACTCTGCCCAAAAATAAATATATTGATTAGTTTCTAGTCTGTGAAGTACTTCTGAAAGAGAAACAAAGGGAAGAGAAACACATTTTCTAATAATCCAATTAGTCTTTTCAAGCCAAATTTATTGCTAAATTAGCAGAGGTTAGTTTTAAAAATAAGTGGTGCCCACCTAAAGACAGTAGTTAAAAGCAGTGCCATATAATGACAAAAAATGTAAAAGAAAATTGCTCAGCATAATACATTGTATAATGTATTTATGTATGTATTTAATAATTTATTTGTGTGTTACTACAGGAAATAAGTATTTGAACCCCTGTGAAAATCCATGTTAATATTTGCTACAGTAGCCTCTGCTTGCAGCTACAGATGTCAAACATTTCCTGTAGGTTTTCACCAGGTTCTCACTAACTGCAGTTGGGATTTTGGCCCATTTTTTCACACAGATCTGCTGCATATAAGCCGGGTTTCTAGGATGTCTCTTAGAATTAGAGTATGAGCTCCCGCCAAAGATTTTCTATGGAGTTTAGGTCTGTAGACTTGCTAGGCCACTCCAGAACCTTAATATGCTTCTTAGGGAGCCAATCCTTTGGGTATCCTGGCTGTGTGCTTCGGGTCATTTTCATGTCGGAAGAAAGTAGGGATGGTGTCCAACTTAAGACGGGCCTAGAGGTGCGCTGATCTAAGCAGGTGAATCTTGTGTGCCATTAATCACTTTAAACTTTGACGTCTTTGTGTATAACCCACAGTAACCTTGGAAACAGTAGTGGCAGCTCTCTTCAGGTCATTGAGCAGCTCCTCCCGTGTAGTTCTGGGCTAATTCCTCACCTTTCTTAGATCATTAATACGCCATTAAGGGAAATCTTGCTTGAAGCCCCAGTCCGAGGAAGTTTGAGAGTCAAGTTTAGCTTCTTCCATTTTTGAATAATTGCTCCAACATTTGATCTTTTTTCACCAAGCTGCTTGCAAATTCCCATCAAGCCCTTTCCAGCCTTTTGGATGGCTTAAATTTTGTCTCTATTGTGTTTGGACAGCTGTTCTGTATAAGCCATGTTGGTAGTTAGAGTTACTGATAGTGTGGGGGTGGAGAAGTCTCTTTATGCAGCGACTGACCTCAAATAGGTGCTTCTATTTAGAATAATAGGAGGAGTGGAGGTGGACTTTTTAGAGGAGGACAGGTTTTTGTGGGACAGAAAGTTTTCCTGAGTGGCAGGGGTTAAAAAACTTACTTGCAGTAGTAACACGCAAATAAAACATTGTGTTTATAAATGCCTTTATAGTTCTGATTTTTTTTGTGTTTGCAATTAAATATTTCTTCCATTAGAAAACATAGTTTATTATAATTTAATGTGTTCTTATTGAATTTTTTATTTTATTTTTTACTTCCAAGAATGTGGTCATAGAAAATACGTTTAATTCTAGTTTATATTCCAAAGTCTATCACACTAAACAGAAGTATTTTTTGAGGAAAGCTTAAATACTGGGTAGTTAGACCAGTGAATTGAAAAGTATACTTTAGAAGCCGGGATGTAGTGCTCTCATATTTTTAGCAGTCTTGTAACATTTTTCCTTTGCTTCATACATATCTTCCACACTTTAGATCCATGCTCTGATCACAGGACCATTCGACACACCATATGAGGGCGGCTTTTTCCTTTTTTTGTTCCGCTGTCCTCCTGACTATCCCATCCATCCACCCCGGGTGAAGCTCATCACAACTGGACAGAACACTGTCCGTTTTAACCCCAACTTCTACCGCAATGGCAAGGTGTGCCTCAGCATTCTGGGGTGAGTCAAGTCAAGAATCAAGAATCAGTTTATTTATATAGCGCCAATTTACAACAGGTGTCGTCTCAAGGCACTTCACAGAAAATCAATTAAAATCAAAGATACATCATAACAAATCAATTTTAAAAAGTTTCTAATCTAAGGAACCCCAGCAGATTGCATCGAGTCATTGACTTGCAGCATTCACTCCTCTGGAATCATCAGGCAGAAACAATGGCTTGTGTTGTCGTTGACTTTACAGCAATCCCTCATACTGAGCATGCATGTAGCGACAGTGGAGAGGAAAAACTCCCCTTTAACAGGAAGAAATCTCCAGCAGAACCAGGCTCAGTACAAGCAGCCATCTGCCACGACCGACTGGGGGTTTGAAAAGACAGAAAGCTAAATTAGAAGCACAGGATACTGAAATAATAGAGTTTATAGCAGCAGTTGTAGAACATCACTGGAAGCATCTCAGCCCATGTTCTCATCCAAGAAGCTGTCTCAGCTGACAGAACGCCAGCCCAGGTGTGGTTACTATGGAGAGAAGAACACTAAGAGAAAACAAAAGGTTAACAAGGTTGAAATAACGGTAACTAAGTAGATTGGACAAAGGAAGAAAGTAGCAGAGAGAGAAGTGGTCAGATTGTCCTATAGCAGTCTAAGCCTATAGCAGCACAACTATAGAAAAACTTAAATAACTTAACCTTATAGAGTAAGACATGAAGAAGGTAGAGCAAAGGAGAACCGTCTGTCAAGACTGAGTTCCTCCCCAACCGGATTAGGCTGTCTTATCTACCTCCTTCTAACTATAAACTTTATCAAACAGTAAGGTTTTAAGCCTAAATTTGGACCAACTGTAGACTTTTAATTGCATTTTGAGAACTTCCTGCTAATAAAGAGTTACAATAGTCCAGCCTTGAAGTAATAAATGCATGGACTAGAATATTACAAATTATTGCTATATTCCTAAAATGAAAGAAGGAAATCTTACAGACCTGTTTTATATGAGACTTGAAAGACATTTCCTGATCAAAAATAACACCAAGGTTCTTTACATTGTCACCAGATGCCAACCTGATTCTATCCAGGTCAAGTGGCTGACTAAGCAATTTCTTTTTTAGAGGTTCTGGTCCAAAGATAACAACTTCTGTCTT
>JAVLVB010000263.1:89676-107591 GCA_032876305.1 Orestias chungarensis
GGTTTAAAGTCATCCACATTTTTATGTCATTTTGAAATGCCTGTAATCTACCAAACTGACTGGTTTCATCAGGATTTATAGATAAATACAGTTGTGTATTATCAGCATAACAGTGGAAATTAACACCATGCTGTCTGATGATTTTACCAATAGGGAGCATGTATATAGTAAATAGAATGGGGCCAAGTACAGAACCCTGTGGTACTTCACAGGTAACCTTACAATGCGGAGAAGATTTGTCATTAAGATGAACAAACTGGGATCTATCAGACAAATACGATTTAAACCAGCCTAGTGCTGTTCCCTTGATCCCCACAGTGTGTTCGAGCCTCTCAATGAGGATATTGTGTTTGACTGTGTCAAAAGCAGAACTGAGATCTAACAGAACTAGAATAGACACGATGCCCATTGTCTGAGGCCATGAGAATATCATTAGTAACTTTAAGGAGAGCTGTCTCAGTGCTATGATGAGCTCTGAAACCTGACTGAAATTCTTCAAATAGGTCATTATTCATCAAATGCTCTCTCAGTTGATTAGCAACAAGTTTTTCAAGGATTTTAGATAAAAAAGGAAGATTAGATATGGGTCTGTAATTTATTAAGTTTTCTTCATCAAGAGAAGGTTTCTTAAGTAGGGGTTTTATTACAGCTACCTTAAGAGCCTCTGGTACATAACCATTCACTAATGACAAATTAATCATTTCCAAAATGGGGGTAATAATAATAGGAAATACTTCTTTAAACAATTTTGTTGGGATTGGATCCAACATACAAGTTGAAGGCTTAGATGAAGAAAATATTTTTGAAAGCTCAGAAGGCTCAACTGGAGCAAAACACTTCAAACAGAGATCAGGCTCCAGAGCCACATTCAGTACCTCATTGTTTACTGAGGTAGTAGTTATGTTTGGTAGGATGCAATCAATTTTAGTTTTAATAGATTCAATTTTATCAATAAAGAATTCCATAAAGTCATTACAGCTAAGAGTTGGAGGAATGGGTGATATAACAGAGTTTTCATTTCTCGTAAGTTTAGCGACTGTATTAAAAAGAAACCTAGGATTGTTCTTATTCTCCTCTGTTAGTAAAGTAAAATACGCAGATCTAGCTTGGCGCAGTGTCCTTTTATACAGAAGCACGCCGTTTTTCCAGGATAAATAAGACTCTTCTAAAAACGAAAACCGCCATTTCTTCTCCAATTTCCTGGTTTTCCCTTCAAGGTATGAAGTTCTGAATTAAACCAGGGGGCCACCTCCCATGAGTAATCACTTTCCTTTTTATGGGGGCTACGTTGTCTAATGTACGCAATGAGGATGTAATACTATGAACAACAGCATCAATTTGTGTAGGGCATGAAATTAATTTGTTGCCCTCCACTGCGTTTCTCTGAAATACTGAAGAAATTTGAGGTGGAATGGATTCTTTGAAGGCTGTAACAGCGTTGTCCGATAGACACCTACTATAAAGACGTTTTCTTTCATATTTTAAGTACTCTGTGAAAAAGAACTCAAAAGTTATCAAAAATTGGTCAGAAAAGAGAGGGTTATGAGGCAGCACTATAATTTTTTCACACTCAATGCCATAAGTCAGCACAAGGTCTAAACCACTATAATGATTTTATCAGTGTTTAACACTAGTTCAGATAAAAAATGTGAGATCTGATCTATAAATTCAGAGTAAGGACCTGGCGGACAATACAAAATAACAAACAGAAGTGGTTTAATTCTTTTAGAGGTTGGATAACGAAGGCTAAGGGTTAAATGTTCAAAAGAACTATAACTATTAGTTGGCCTGAGATTAATTAATAAATCTGATTGAAAATTGCTTCCTACTCCTCCACCTCTCCCAAGTATTCTCAATATGTCTTCTTATCGTCTTGTCTTTTATTTAGAATTCTAAAACATTACCAATGTTTATTGTATTGCATTGAAAATTGCAACCGGGAAATGTTACATCCTCATGTTATACACATTTTGTTATGGTATTTCAAATTGTATGGAATTAATCTCTGTCCTGTAAATTCAGAAAAAAGGTTTTTGACGGTGTGGTGAATTTATTAAAATTATAATTGAAAATGGGGGAATAGCATTTATGTAAGTAGGTGTAGCTTTTGTCCTCCAATTTGTCGATCCATCTTTGCTTGCAGTTACAACCATGAGTCTTTTTGAGTATGATCCCACTAGTTCAAACCTATGTTTTGGAAGTTTCTCCCATTCTTCCATGCAGTTGTGTTCCGGCTCCACAATGCTTTCCCAGTGCATTGTAGCTTTGATAAAAAAAAAATTCTAATTCTAATTTAACTTTGAAGCTATAGATAAGCATCTTAATAAAGAAAAGCACACACTCTTTAAATTTTAAGGTTCTGAATAATTAATGTACAGGGTGATGTGGTGCTTTTTTTTCTTTCTTTTTTTTTTTACAAAATTTCTAAATATTTAATAAATATTGATATGTCACTATTTTTGAAGTTTTAAAGTGAAATTATTTAAAATTCATGGTAATATCAGGTCAGTTCATGGGTGTCTTTGTATTTTAATTTCGTGCCGTGCTTGAAAGTGCTTCAGCTTTGATATCAAGAGAATTATTTGTGATTAATGTGTGTTTGTATAGGACATGGACCGGCCCAGCATGGAGTCCAGCACAGAGTATATCATCTGTCCTCATATCTATCCAGTCTCTCATGACAGAGAATCCGTATCATAATGAACCTGGCTTCGAGCAGGTAATGCTTCTGACCAGCAACTCCCAAAAACACACCAGTGTGCACAAACTCTTGAGAGTGTACACTAACCGCAACAAGATGAAAATAATCATGGTTTGTCGATACTAACATCAGCTAGTACTGATATAGATGTTGGTATGTCCTTAATCCACACTGTATTTATAATTTCTGTCACACTCAGTAATAACAATTTATTGGCGAAATGTTCAATTATTTACAGTAGTGCATTATGCATCCACATTTTAGGCAAACAGATATTTTATGTTATACAACAAATCCCGAATAGGGTGACGTCAAAGTGTAGACATTAAGAACAGAGCAAAGCAAAAAGAATCACACATTTAAATTGACTGCACTGGTATAGCAATGATTTCACAGCTAATTACCCTTGGCTGCTCTATATTAGCTACTTTAAACAAAAGTTCCAGTGAATATGTGTGGCCTGTGTGTTCCACAGGAGCGTCATCCAGGGGACAGTAAGAATTACAATGAGTGTGTTCGCCATGAAACTATGAGGGTGGCTGTGTGCGACATGTTGGAAGGCAAAGTTCCCTGCCCTGAAGCTCTAAGGTAAGATAACACACTCTAAGAATAATAGTTATTCTCTCTAGCGTTGTATGTCCCATTTACTTCTGTTATCTCTGTCTGGTTTAACTCATTGCAGTGTTATGTGTATTTTTTAGTAGTGTGATGGAGAAGTCCTTCCTAGAATACTATGACTTCTATGAGGGAGTCTGCAAGGAGAGGCTTCATCTGCAGGGTCAGAACATGCAGGTAAATCTGTTTATTTTTTACTATCTTACCATTTAAGGTTAAAAGGCCTTTTTGCTTTGCAGCTCTAACTCGGGACTCTGGTTAGGCCAAACCATAATGTTGCCTGTTTGTATTATTATTATTATTATTATTATTTGATTTGATTTGACACAATAACATAGTAACGTCTAAGCCTTTACTTGAATAGTAACACTAATTTGTATATTGAAATTGTGATTGTAAATATATGTCCCCAATAGTCTCTATTTGTTATAGCCCAAAACCAACATCTCTACTAAAACAGGCATCAAAATCAGTGTAACTTTCTTTTACTATTACTTTTTACTATTCCTATAGTGCAAAATGTTTAGAAGAGTTGCAAATTGTATAGACTTAAAATGGAATCTATTATAATTCAATTTACTTGTATGGTTTGCACACCTACCTGTTTTAAATGATACAGAGGGATAGGATTTTTTTATACTTTATTGTTGTATGCACAAACTTCGTCTATTACTATTTATGTTGAGACCTCATGTGATGTCCTCCAACTAGGTCTCCATCTCCTTGCTTGCTAACCGCTATTTTGTAATTGCAACATTTTATTTTACTCTATTCATATCAGCTTAGGTGCTACCAGGTGACTCAGACATAAGGTAGACATGTATTTAGGAATTGCATTTGTCATGGCGTTTCATTTAGTTTCTAAACAGCTCATAGAAAAATCATTTGCATCATTTAAAACCTTGTAAACTTATTTTTTTTCATATTTTTGTTGTAGCACTAAGAGAAAACGATCAAAAAGATATTCTAAAGTAAGAGTAACGGTTTCCTAGTTTAGTGGCAGGCTTTAATTATTTAAGATAAAGAAAAAGACTTGTACACAGTTTGCAGTATTGTATTATATAATATCACAAAATCTACTGTAATATAATATATAATGGTATCTGATATTTGTAATCGAATATATAATTGTGAATTGGAACAGAAAATACATGGTTTTCAAGAACTTGCTTTAATAAAAATAAGTAAACATAGATTTGCATTTTGATTTAGCCTCTTTTTCTCAAAACTTTATACAACAGCAACAATTTGGTGCAATGACCACAAAAAGTCTTTTTATGTGGGTATCTATCAAGCTTCATCTGTCCTTCTTTACAACATGCCTCAATCTAAGCCAGATTGAATGCAGAGTGTGTGTTATTTTTCAGCAGAGATCTATGTCTAGACAGGCTGCACCTTTCCTTCACTGTAATCATTTTTGTTTTAAACATTTTTTTGTTTAGTTTTATTGTTCCTGATGTTTATTTACTATTGTTATTTTGATTGCAGTGAATCTCTGCCACAGTCCGAAGCCTCTTGCAGCCTCCAACAGTTTTTTAATTTTTTTTAATTTCCGTGATTTCCTTCTATTGAGCTTCATTCGTTATCTAACTGTCTCATTTCTCTGACTGTCCTCCCTCTCATGCTGATTGACACAACCTGACCAACATTGTGGTAGCACCACAATGTTGTAATATTGCTGAAATCTTAAGATATGTTTAAAATGCTTTACACTTCAAAATCACCGGTTTATCTGCTTTGTTTCCTGGTGTTCATGATACTGTTTGTTCATAGATGGTCTCTTACAAATATCAAACTGATGTCTCAGATTTGTAGATGCCTCCTAAAAGTAGTGAGTTGCACAGTATTTTATTAAGCCTCTTGATAACAATGAATGGGAAGAAATGATTGGCACATCTTTGAAACTTTTATTAGTTAAAATATTAAGGATAACATTGAGCATTTTTGAGCAGGTGGATATTTAAAAACCCTTTACATTGTACTCACAATGTAGTTTTATCTGATGATAATTTCTATATTCACAAAGGCAAGCTTCTCTTTCAGAAGCCCTGTTTATTCACTATTCAACAACTCATGCCATCTATTTTTGAAGCTATGTTCACTGTAGAACCATTCAACATTCCTTTTATCTATATTGGGCCAATTTACAACACACATTGTCTAGCACACTACAAGAAAATAATTTCATTCCAACCATAAATGCATCAGAAACAAATCAGTTTACAAACGTTTCCAATCTAAGGAAACCCAGCACAATTACCCCCACGGAATCAGCATACCTAAATAAAAGCTTGCCTTGTGGTTACAGTAATACCCACAGGTTAACTGAAGTGTTGTTTGTGCCTTCCTATTTTTATTTTTATTTCTGAGCTGAACCTTTTGATCACTGCTCCCAGAAAGTTTATAAGAGAGGCACATTTGTAGATTAACCTCTGAGACAAGAGGGAGGGCCTGGGGTTGCTATGTTTTTCCACAATCAAAGACAAACAGTCTCTACTGGTATTAGAATTGAGGAAACAATTAGGGATGCATCAATACGAAAATTTGGGCCTATATTGATATCCGATATTAATATTGCTTGTATACCTGATTACCAACATTTATTATTTCTATTGACTATTTTTGAAAGACTTGCTGTATTTTTAAAAAGCATAACTTATAAATAAAATGCAATGTCGATTAAGCGCAGAAGTAACCAGCAGTGTTAATTTTTAGCAAAAGTGGTTTATGTAACTCAAATAAAATTTGTCACTCGAGTGACAACAATCTTGGGATAAAGTTTGTCACACTAATCTAAATCATAAAAACAGCTTGACATATTAAGTAGCTAAATTGAAATCTTGGGAAAAATGATAAATCTAAGGTATCATAGTATATTCTTATTATAAGTGCACAGTTTACCACTAGTCATTTTTAAGTTAATGTTCAAAACAATAAATGTCCCAACTGTAAAAGAATGCTTCCACAAGCAGCAAAACAGAAAATGGTACGTAGTTTTGGTAAAACAAAAATAATCAGTATAAATATTAGAACTGGGACAAAACTATAATGCAGAATACATGTTGCCGTCATACCTTAAAGCTTACAATAAGGTAAGTTATGTAAGAAATGAAAAGATGTTTTCACCTGACACCGTAGGTCATAGTTTACAATTCCTGTTTCTGTAAAAGCAATTAATTTTTTTTTTGACACAGAGAATTATTTCAGATTTTTCTGTTTATCAATAATATGAGATGCAGCAGAAAGGATTTGTTTACTTGCTTGAACCAGAAAGCAATACATGTTGCTTTTACTGTATAGCTGGGTGCTTTTATTTATGGGTGGTTACTAAGATGGCCATGCATCTACAAGAAATTAGACGGGGTTATCTTTATGTATGTGTGATAAATACATGGTTAAGTACATTATTCTCTCCTCGTTAAAAGGTTTGAAAACAATTGATCTAAGCAGATGGTAATAAGGTACGACCACAAGAGGGCAGTAAAGTGTGACTAAAAAAGGTACTTTATAAACATATCTTTAGTAAAGTAAATATTTAGTAAAGTAAATATATTTTATCTTGTCTATATATATATAATGGTGTATAAGATTAAAGAATATTATAAAGAATTACACAAAGGATTCTAACAGGCTTTTTAAATAAGACAGGGTTTATAATATTAATATACCTGTACACTTGTGAGTTTTATCAGGGTTACCTGCTCTTGCACAGTTGAGTTCTCCATCGGAATGTCATAATGTGTGTCAAACATTGTCTTTCCTGCATATTTTTCTCTTCTTCGTCTTTAACTGGTATCTCCGTAGTTTTTATCATACTGTCATTTTGTTCACTTGCTCCTGAAGCATATTTACCCATTGCCTGTTTGGTGATGTGTCAAAGTAAAACCTCAGATCGAGGATCGTTGCTAAAAGCTTTGAAGCTTCCAGAGAGCGGCGGACCCTACTGTCTTTGTCAGCTTCCTTGCTTTAGGACATTGTGATCTTATCTTCTCTATTTGTTTAAATGGAGTGAGAAGCATGGTCATGTTTTCAATGAGGCCCCACTGATGTGTGTTGATAGAGACACTGCTCCATACACACCTAGCACGCGCAAGAGTCCTTGTGACGTACACCACGTGACATGTGGCATGGTTAACTCTTGTATTTTTTCCTAGAACAATTTAAGACTCAAGAATGAGTTTATTTATATAGCGCCAATTTACAAATGTCGTCTCAAGGCACTTTAATTCTTGTTCTAAAATTGCGCTGCTCAAGGGGGCAGCACGTTGGAGTAGCTCCTCAACTTTCATTGGGATCATTCCTTTTTTTTTTTTTTTTTCTTGGAAAAAAAAAATCCAACCGCTTTTTTGGACAATTATTTTTTGTTGTTTTGGATGCTGTACAGCTGGGTGGATTTTTTCCAATACTTTTATAAATTTTGCTCTTTTGTTATGATGTGTAACCTTAGCAACAGGGTGGTTTACAACAGGGATCACCTAATTAACATTGGAAAAGCAGAAATAATACAACAACTGAAGCCAGAAATCCCAGAAGAGTTAAAAAGGAGGCGCCGTGGATGCAGAGCAGGAAGAAAGAGTAGAGAAATAAGGAGAAACTTCTAGCCCTCTCTGCCATCCATCATCATGGGCAATAAAAAATCATTAGCTAACAAGTTGGATGAACTTCAATCCCTGACAAGGACTCAGCAAGAGTATTGGGAAATGCAGTATTAAGTGTTTTACCAAGACATGGCTGCGAGTTCATATCCCCAACTCCAACGTCTCTTTGGCGGGTTTCGTGACTATAAGAGCAGATCGGGATTTAACGAGAAGCAGGAAAAGGGATGGAGGAGGATTGGCAGTGATTGTCAACAATAGATGGTGTCACCCAGGACATGTTACTGTGAAGTTTCATCTCAGGTGATTTTAATCACACTTCAGTCTCTGCTACACCGCCAACGGTTCAACAATTTGTCAGCTGCGCTACCAGAGAAAACAAGACCTTGGACCAATGTCAAGCTTGTAATCTGGGGAAATCAGATCACAACCTTGTTTTTCACTGCCCAAAATATAAAACCCTCAACGACTACCTATTGCTAAAGTGAATGTGAGAAAGTGGTCACAGGAAGCTGAAGGAGTCCTACGGAGTCGTTTTGATGCTACTGATTGTATCTCTCCTTGCAAACCACATGGCGATGGTGTTAATGTCATGAATGAGTGTGTGACTGGCTATATAAACTTTTGTGTAGTGAGATGCTTCCCTAACAACAAACCCTGGATCACAAGTGACCTAAAAGAACTGTAAACATGGAAAAAAAATAGCCTTTAGGGTGCGAGACAGAGATTATTGAGGAGTATGGAGAGACAGCTCAAAGTTAACATCAGAGAGAGCACAGAGGTGTACAGGAAGAACCTGGAGAGTACACTGGGCATAAACAATATCAGAAATGTGTGGTCAGGAATGAAGAAGATCACAGGCTTCAACCAGAAAGATTATCTGATTAATGGAAGTGTGGGCAGAGCAATTGAGCTAAACTCATTCTTTACGAATTTCAGTTCAGGAACCAGCTCATCACCATCATCTGATCCTGCACTCAGCCAACCAGAAATCCCACCCTCCTTTGACCCAGAGCTTTCCAGTCAGACCTCAGATGTGTTCTCCTCTATCTCAGTCATGGACTCTTCTGGTTCCAAAAGTTTGTCTTCAGCCAAATCAGGAGATGCTGCTGCCCCTTCCTCCTCCCACTTTTCTGTTTCTAGAAGTCAGGTGAAGCGGCAGCTGAATAGACTGAACCGAAACAAAGCTCCAGGCCCAGATGGTGTCAGTCCCAGAGTCCTGAAGGCCTGTGCAGAGAAGCTCTATGGGATTTTGGCACACCTCTTCATACATAGCCTGACCCAAGAGAAGGTTCCACTGCTGTGGAAGACATCCTGTCTGGTTCCATTACCAAAAAAAAACCCTCACCCATCAAACATTAATGACTACAGACTTTTTGCCCTGACATCCCACACCATTAAGGTCCTTGAAAGACTCCTGTTGGCCCACCTGTGTAAGCAAACCAGCACATACCAGAACCCCTTGCAGTTTGCTTATTCCCATGGACTTGGAGTTGAAGATACCATCATACATCTGCTTCAACAATCCCACTGTCATCTGGACAAAGCAGACAGCACTGTGTGGATCAGGATTTTTGATTTCTCCAGTGCCTTTAACACAATTCAGCTTGATCTGCTTTGTTGGAAACTACAGAAAATTCAGGTGGAGGCCTCAGCAATCGCCTGGATAAATGACTACCTGACCAACAGACCACAATTTGTAAGTCTGAAGGACTGTGTGTCTAAGCAGGGGATAAGCAGCCCAGGAGCACCACAGGGGACTGTACTGTCACCATTCCTTTTCACTTTATATACTTCAGACTCCTCTAATGTACAGAAATACTCAGATGATTCTGCAGTTTTCTGAGGCATAAATGGAAAGCTGTCGGTCAAAGGAGGGTGGGATGTCTGGTTGACTGGCTGTGGGAGGAAAAATGATGGGGAACTTGTTCCTGAACTGACCCTTTTGAAGAATGTGTTCAGCTCATTTGCTCTGTCCGCACTTCCATTAATCAGATAATCATGTAACAACATAGCATTAGCACTTTTTCTATCCTGAAACACAAATGCAAACAGCAACAAGATGGAAATAAAAATTGATTGTTAATATCTGCTATTGTTCCTTATTGAAGCAATATGTTAACCATATGTTAAAAAATGAGTAACATCGGCCAATAACGATGTTAATTGTGTTATATTGTGAATCCCTGAAACATTAAGTGGTTATAATAGTTCCTTAGGAAGAATTACCTTGGAAGATGTTCCTTGCTTCTAAAAAGTTATTGTTTTCTTTCTTTTTTTTATATCAAAATTTATATATATTTTTTTAGCATGGGGTAAAAAATTTTCATGTCATTTTTGGACTCTTGTCATGAGCCTGCTTGCAGTACCTGAAAGTCTCTTACTATCCTATGTATTAGAGGGTGACACTGGAGTGGATTTCTTACCTGTCCAATCTCACAGAAGGCCCTTTTCCACCAAACTGGTGCTGGTTCGGTGCTAGAGCCAGAGTTAGCAACGGTTGTTTGTCACCCCTTTTCCACCAAGCGCTGGTTCCGTGCTGGTGCTAGAGCCGGTTCACGGCTGGTTCCAAGCGCGAACCGACAAATAACCTTTTTATTTTTTCACACACCACTGCTAATCGGAAAGCTACGTGACTGTTGGATTTGGCTTAATCTACTGGGTAATGGTGACGTACGCATAGGCATGGAGCAACGTAATCACGCAGCTTTCCGGCCAGCACCAGTTCTTTGTAGGTTCTGACTTGGAACTAGCGGCGAACCGGCTCTAGCACCAGCACAGAACCAGCGCTTGGTGGAAAAGGGGTAAGAAAAAGGTGTACATACCCAAACCCGGGCTACCGTGAACAAAAATAAATAAAATCCTGTCCCATCCCACTACTGATAAATTGACTCTCTCCCCCACCCTGCCCCCATTTAAAATGACTCGTGATTCTGTGCCACTCCCATTTTTTTTTTTTCCATTTACACTTTTTAGAGTTAGTAAAGGTCAGTTACAAATAAAAAATAGATTATTATTTAATAAAAATATCAAACAGGAAAACAGCCCATGTCTATTTTATTTAAATGAACAATATTTACATAGTCGTGTTTTACGAATGTATTGAATGTTTTTTATTTGAACAGTGATATTAACTTTATAATTCAAATTGCTGAAATGATAGAAAATGCACCTGAAAAGAGAAGCGGACCTTGTGAACCATCAATTACCTTCACAATTTAGAAAGTGTACCTCAATAGTTCACAGCCCCAGTCCTCAGGGACTACTGCTATGCCAGTTTAAGATGTACGTCTGTTCCAGCACACCTGATTCAAATTCAGACATGACCTCCTTTACAGGCATCAAATTTAACATAATAAATACATATTGTTAGTTGAAGTAAATAAAGTTACCATTTAATTGTTTAATCTTTAGAAAAATAAACGTACCATTATATCATGAAATGCAATATTATACAGTTAAATGTGCCATTGAATAATTCAGTACAACTTTAAATTTTATATTAAATACTTAATGGCAGACCTAATTATTGACTCGATCTCTGTTTCACAATGTATTTATTTATTGTCTTGCCATGCAATCCTTAATAATAAAATGATTAAGCCTTTATATCACAAATTTTAATTAAGTCAATGTGATAGCAAGGATTCACCTGAAACATGCAGCAGGGTTCCCTGAGGAACAATAGGGATGGGATCAATGTATTTTTTTTAGTTTATAGAAAAGTTGCAGTTTTACCTTTTGAAAGACAAGTGATCCAATTTTGTCTTCCCTCCTTAACCTTATCCTTAACCATCAAAGTGCTCTTCATCTTACAGGTTTCCTCTGGTGCTGAATAAAATGTGTCATATATACTGTGAAACCATAGGATTTTTGGTTTGTTTTAGACTTTTTAATTGTCTGACTACCTTGTTAAAAGCAGACTTGTTAAAAAGTCAAAAGCTTGACTGAGAAACACATATCAAAAATCTAAAGCAAACTGTTGCAATCTTTTTCTGGTAGTTTGGCATGGATATGGGATGGTTCCTTTAAGGAAACTATTCTATTGAGGCTTAACATACATTTATTAATGTCATCATTTCTACCTTTCCGCAGGACCCA
The DNA here is from genome assembly GCA_032876305.1 of Orestias chungarensis. NCBI lineage: Eukaryota > Metazoa > Chordata > Actinopteri > Cyprinodontiformes > Cyprinodontidae > Orestias > Orestias chungarensis. Next base: position 101,689 of record JAVLVB010000263.1, read on the forward strand.
TTTGGTGAGAAGCGTGGTTGTTTCGATTACCAGAATCTGCTAGCTCGCCTCAGCGCCACTCACAGACGAATTAGGGAAAAAAGTTTGGCAGAAGATAACCAAAATGACAACAACTCGGACTCTGACACCAGTTCTTCCGAAACAGACCTCGACAGCCAGGGCAGCTCTCAGCCCTGAATTCACGGTGCTGGTTTTGAACTGATCCGAATTTTTGTTCTTTCTTTTGTCTCTTTTTCATTTTAACTCATTGATTTCTCTGGAGCAACATGACTTATTAAAATGGGATGTCATTGTTCATGGTTATCAGTCAAGATGAATCTATTGTTTGCTAAAAGAAAGTTACAGTGATCCTCTTCTTCTCACTCTGAAAAATGTCCCCTATTAGTACAATGCATTTTATTTGTTCAACCTTTGCAACTAATCAATTATTACCAGGAGAAAATGGTGATGTTGGGATAATTATAACCCAGGGTGTTTAGACACTTTTAGGCAAAATAAGTGGAACTTAAGTGGAAATCCATTATCACTCAAACAAGCTGGTGCAGTAATTAGACATTCCTTCAGCAGATGTTTTTTTTTTTAGATGTATTGTAAGAAAGATCTTGTTTACAGAGGACTTAGAGTTGCTACCCTAAAGATATTAGCTAAGTGAGGTGCCTTCAGTTAAAGTCACTCTTAACAACCAAATTGCAGAAAGATTAATTTCTGCATTTGTAAGAAGGGGCTGCAGTGTATTATAAAAACTTTATTCTCTGATTTCTTTGAGATTTTTGCCACAAACACTGTCCATTAGACCTGATGGATTGTCGGATGTAAAATGATGTTTGAATGCTGATTTGACTCCTTTTCCATCAGATATATTGGGGATGCATTTTGTTCTTAAGACTGTCAAACCAATGGGGATTCACTTGTGTCTAGCAAGTTCAGTTGTCAACATCTTATTTGTACTACTGAAATACAAACCAACAATCCAGTTCTTCAGCTATACCTATCAATGATGAGGTTAACTAGAGAAGGTCAACGAAAATGAAAAAGAAAACTGAAAGTAGCAGTACAGTTCTGTTGAAGGTTATATACCACAATAATGGGGATTTTAAGGATTTTAAATACTCTTATCTTCATATTATCTCACATCGGTCAGTAAAAAAATCCACAAGAATTTCTCTTGTACACACCTTCCTCCTATCAAAGAATAAAATGCATTGTTGACAAGTCTTCAATGAAATAATCTCTGTTAGTATTTGTCAGTCCTGCACTAAGTAGATACTATAATTTGGTTCATAGAAAAGACATTCATCAAACGTGTTTCATTTCAGCAGATGTTTTAGAAAAACTAATATCGCAAATTAAATTGTTTTAATCTCAAAAGTCAAGAGTTTTCAGTTTTTTTTCCTGAAATATAACCTTCAGGATTTGTTCATTTTCTAACCAGGAAACAAAACTCTTAGGGAAAAAAAATAATTTTAGCCCAGTATTTTATCCACTCTGTTGTATGAATGTTGGATATTAAAATCATTTACATGTACCTCTAAATTTCTAATTCACCAGTAATTCAAAGCATTTTGTACAAATGTACTGAAATTATTGAATAAAATAATTGTAAATAGCCAAATGTTTTCCATTTGATAAAGCCTGGCTTTTTCTCCTTTCAGAACTTGGTCCCTATATCTTAAATTGCTTATATTACCCATCAACATGTAAAATTACAGTGGACAAAAGTAAACTTTTTCTTTTATGATTTCAAACTCTCCCCTACTGGCTCAAGGTCGACTACTGTTCGTGTTCTTTATTTCCTGTTAAAATTGGCAGTAGTAACAGATTTAAGCCTCTAATTACCATATTGATTATACTGATGGATTTCCTAAGGTAAAACAATTCTACCTGTTTTGGTATTTGATTCAGGTTGGACTCTTGTGGACTAATGAAACCCAGATTCCCTAAAATAGTTAGTCTTGAACTGTTGAACTCATTTGTATGTATTGGTATTTCTTTCAGAAAAGTACGGAATAAAGTGTAATGATGTCCTGATGAACAGGAATGCTCTTTTTTTTCCAGGTTTTTTGTGTTTTATGTGATAACATCCATCAGGCTTGTAAAAATTGATAAGGCAGGCATACTACAAAAACTGTAAACTGGACTATTTACCTATTATCAGTTTTGTTAATGAACTTAGAGCTTATAACCTTAGCCACAAAATCAACTTCCTTAGACTAGATTTTTTCTACAAAAGATATACAAAAGAATGGACTGCCCTAGGAGCCCTATAAACTCCAGTAACACCAATTGCTTGTTTTTGGTATAGAAGTGAAACTGGGAGTGACTGCAACACAACGATAAGGTTGGGCATTTATAATACGAGGGGTTAGCAGATGCTGACACAGATGCTGTAGGAATTGTACATCAATTTTAATGTTTCCTGTCTGGGCAGTGCAGCACTTACAATTGTTGTGCAAGTCTTAAACTCCCTCTAATTATTCAAATGTTCACTTTCCTTGAAGTACTGGTAGAGGTGGAGGATTTGGAAGATTTAATAATTAACCCCAGGCCTACTAATAGTTATAGTTCTTTTGAACAATTAACCCTTAGCCTTCCTCATCCAACCTCTAAAAGAATTAAACCACTTCTGTTTGTTATTTTTTATCGTCCTCCAGGTCCTTATACTGAATTTATAGATCAGATCTCAGATTTTTTATCTGATTTAGTGTTAAACGCTAATAAAATCATTATAGTCGGGTATTTTAACATTCATGTTGACACCAAATGTGACAGCATAAATGTAGCCTTTACTGCCATTTTAGACTCAATTGGCTTCACTCAAAAATCCAAACACCTACCCACTCTCTTGGTCACACTTTAGACCTGATGCTGACTTGTGGCATTGAGTGTGAAAAAGTTACAGTACTGCCTCATAACCCTCTGATTTCTGACCATTTTTTGATAACTTTTGAGTTGTTTTTCACTGAGTACTTAAAATCTGTAGGAAAATGTCTTTATAGTAGGTGTCTATCAGACAATGCTGTTACAACCTTTAAAGAATCTATTCCACCTTTAGTTTCTTCGGTATCTCAGAGAAACACAGTGGAGGGCAGCAAATTAATTTCATGCCTTGCACAAACAGATGCTGTTGTTCAAAGTATTACATCCTCATTGCGTATTACATTAGACAACGTAGCCCCCATAAAAAGGAAAGTAATTCATAATAGGAGGTTGGCTCCCTTGGTTTAATTCAGAACGTTATACCTTGAAGGGAAACACCAGGAAATTGGAGAAGAAATGGCGGTTTTTGCTTTTAGATTTCTCCTGGAAAAAGAGCTTGCTTCTATATAAAAGAACCCTCTGCATATTTTACATTATTAATAGAGGAGAATAAGAACAATCCTAGGTTTATTTTTAATACAGTGGCCAAACTTGCGAGAAATGAAAACTCTGTTGTGCCATCCTTTCCTCCAGCTCTTAGCTGTAATGGCTTTATGGAATTCTTTATTGATAAAATTTCATCTATTAAAACTAAAATTGATGGCATCCTCCTAAACATAACTACAACATCAGTACGCGAGAAGGCACTGAATGTGGCTCTGGAGCCTGATCTCTGTTTGAATTGTTTTATTCCAATTGAGACTTCTGAGTTTTCAGAAATATTGTTTTCATCTAAGCCGTCAACTTGTACACTGGATCCAATCCCAACAAAATTGTTTAAAGAAGTATTTCCTATTATTATCAAGATTAATTAATATATTACAGACCCATGTCTAATCTTCCTTTTTTATCTTAAATCTTTGACAAAACTGTTGCTAATCAACTCAGAGAGCATTTGAGGAATAATTACCTATTTTAAGAATTTCAGTCAGGTATCAGAGCTCATCATAGCACTGAGAAAGCTCTCCTTCAATTCACAAATGATATTCTCATGGCCTCAGACAATGGGCTCGTGTCTATTCTAGTTCTGTTAGATCTCAGTGCTGCTTTTGACACAGTTGATCACAATATCCTCATAGACAGGCTTGAACATATTGTAGGGATCAAGGGAACAGCACTATGCTTGTTTAAATCGTATTTGTTTGATAGATCCCAGTTTGTTCATCTAAATGACAAATCTTCTCCGCATTGTTAGGTTAATTGTGGAGTACCACAGGGTTCAGTACTTGGCCAAATTCTATTCACTATATACATGCTCCCTATTGGTAAAATCCTCAAACAGCATGGTGTTAATTTCCACCGTTATGCTGATGATACACAACTATTTTTATCCTTAAATTCAGATTAATCTAGTCAGTTTGGTAGATTACTGGCTTGTATAGTAAAAATAATTTTCCTTCGTTCTCCTTAGGAACATAGCAAAAATTTGCTGTAGGACTGATGCTGATAAACTAGAACATGCATTTGTTACTTCAAAGCTGGACTATTGTAACTCTTTACTTTCAGGAAGTTTGCAAAATGCAGTTAAAAGTCTTCAGTTTGTCCAAAACGCTGCAGCTAGAGATCATATCGCCCCTATTTTAGCTTCCTTTCATTGGCTCCAAACTAAAACTAAAAATAGATTTCAAGATTCTTCTTTTGACATATAAAGCCCTCACTAATCAACCTCCATCATATATCAGAGATCTGATTACTCCTTATGTCCCCAACAGAGCACTTCATTCTCAGACTGCAGGTTTACTGGTGGTTCCAAGAACCTCTAAAAGCAGAATGGGAGGCTGATATTTTAGTTATCAGGCTCCTCCCCTTTGGAACCAGCTTCCAGCTTTAGTCCGTGAGGCTGACCACCTGTCTGCTTTCAAAGCTAGGGTTAAAACCTAGCTAAAACCTTCTATAGTATGTTGCTATAGACTTAGACTACCGGAGGGCAATCGGACCACTTCTCTCTCTTTTACTTTTTGCTTTGTCCAATTTATTTTAGTTACCGTCATTTCAACCTTGTTAACCTTTTTTTTTCTCGTATTGTTTTTCTCTCCATTGTAACCACACCTTGTCTGGCGTTCTGTTAGCTGAGACAGCTTCTTGGAGGAGAACATGGGCTGAGATGCTTCCAGTGATGCTCAACAACTGCTGCTATAAACTCTTTTTTTCTTCAGTATCCTCTGCATTTTAGTTTTCTATCTCTTCAAACCCCCAGTCGGTCGAGGCAGATGGCTGCTTGTACTGAGCCTGGTTCTGCTGGAGGTTTCTTCCTGTTAAAGGGGAGTTTTTCCTCTCCACTGTCGCTACATTCATGCTCAGTATTAGGGATTGCTGTAAAGTCGACGACAACACAAGCCATTGTTTCTGTCTGCTGATTCCAAAGGAGTGAATGCTGCAAGTCAATGACTCCATGAATCTGCTGGGGTTCCTTAGATTGGAAACTTTTTCAAACTGATTTGTAATGATGTATCTATGATTTTAATTGATTTTCTTGTAAAGTACCTTGAGACAACATCTGTTGTAAATTGGCTGATTCTTGAAGTCAAGAGAAGATGCATAACAGAAGCATATGATACACCTTATAAAGTAATTAAAAAAATGTATTTAGAAATATATATTTTTTTATTTCATTAGAAATGCAGTCAACAAAGAGACAGAAAGAGATTGGAAGGAAATAGAAAAAATAAAGGAATGGGGGAAAAAGAGGAAAGGGGGCAGTAAAGGTAAAAAATTGTCTGTGTAAACATTGGTGGTGAATGTGGGATCATTTTAAAGCACCTTGTGCGGTCTGTATGATTAGAAAAGTGGATTCAAGGATTCAAGGATTCTTTATTGTCATTTCAACAAACATGATGGTACATGAAGTGGAACGAAATTATGTACTCACGGTACTATTCCACCCAAGAGCTAATATTAAAATAGATAAAATAAGTTAAAAAATTAAATTAAATTAAAATAAATAAAATCGAAGTAAAGTAAGTAAAATAAATAAAATAGGAATATAC
>JAVLVB010000263.1:107691-129122 GCA_032876305.1 Orestias chungarensis
GAATATGTCCGCCAGCACGTCTGAGAGCTGGTCCGCGCACTCTCTCAGCACCCGTCCGGGGATGTTGTCTGGGCCAGCAGCTTTCCGGGGGTTGATCCTCCTCAGCGTCCTCCTTACTTCTGCTGGAGTCACGCTGATGGGTTCTTCTCCTGGTGTGATCGTTATTCTGGTGCTGGGGAGGGTGTCAGGGGTCTCAAACTGGGCGTAGAATTTGTTGAGAGCCTATAGCTATATAACTTTAGTCCATGTAACCTTAGTAACACTGATTTTGGTTATTTGGAATGTAAACATTCATTCCTTGCCATGTAGGTTACAGTAATTTTTTAGGGACAACGTATATTCAAGAATTAAATAATTCTTGGGTAATCATATACCCAGGTCCTTACGATCAGACCATTTTTTGATTCTTACCTGGCAGTTTCGGCTGCAAGACTGCAGCCTTCATCAGAGATGCCACAGGTGTTATGGTGACGTGTCTTGTCAGCTGATTTGTACAGATTTTGGCGCTGGCATTCCACTATTGGTAGTGGAACGCCCCCTCCATCCTGTTCACGTTCTGATGGGCTCACTTTTGGATCTGAATGGCCTCCCTGATATAACGATGGAACTTGTTGCTCTCATTGCCAATTGCATTATTCCAATCCATGAGATGGTTCTCTCTCTTGAAGTGGTCTGATATTAAAGTTATTCCTGCTGGGTTTGTCGTGAGGTGGCTCGGATGTATGCTTTTGTTTCTTTTTCGCACTCTGTTTTATGTTTTTTTTTCTGGTGCTGAATGCTCTCCCGGCCTCCCCTATACAAGACTTGTTGCATGACAAACAGGGTATTTCGTAAATAACATTGCATTTGTGGTTATGGTCTATTTTGTCCTTAGGGTGTACTAATAGCTGTCTGAGTTTTTTGTGTGGTTTGACTGGTGTGCAGATGTGGTGTTTATTCATGACCCGTTGTACTTTTTCTGTTATCCCTCTGATGTATGAGAGTGAGACCACTGTTCTGATTTGCCGTGTTCTTGCTAGCTCTTCTTCTGTATTTTTCCCTGTTCTGCTGTGCTTGTGCTTTTCCTTGCTCTATAGCCCATTTCGGGTATTGACAGTTTTTGAGTGCTGTGGTGATGTGTTCCTCTCTTCTTTTGTTGGCGCTGGCGTTCCACTACCCCTAGTGCAACGCCAGCGCCAAAATCTGTATAAAATCAGCTGACAAGACACATCACAGTAATACCTGTGACATCTCTGATGAAGGCAGCAGTCTGCAGCTGAAACGGTCAGGTAGGAAGCAAAAAACTGGTCTGATCATAACAACTTGGATATATGATTAGACGAATACCTAATGCACCTAATTGGATTATTTCTTTGGTAATGATTTACATGGGCTGTCTGATAAAGTGCATGTTTGAAAAGCAATTGTATTATTGGTATACACAAAACTGGCCCCTACTGTGCATAACATCATATTAAATTTACCTGGAGAGTCGTGTGATGAGACTGGAATCATAAATATACAGTGAAAAAACAGGACAAATATCAAAGAAACTTGTAGTTGACACTTTTATTTGTTTTGTGAAGTTTTGTCATGGGGTACCTTTTCCCCAATTTTTTTATGTTATTCTTCAGTTCTTTTATTCATCCTTTTATTTATTTATTTCAGAGTCATAACTTCATGTTTTCTATTACAGCATATTTTTTATGAGTATTTTTTTAAACATTTTTTTATTGTCTAAAAATTGAAAATGTAAATACCAGGCTTGACATTCAATTAAAATACATTGTGTACAGTGGTAGATACTTTTTTTTTCCCGCTCAGGTGTTTTGACAATATACTCAGATCCAACATCTTTATTGCATAAACTCATTTAATAGTTAAAGGAAGCCTCTCATCCTTCTGGTAGTGTATTTTACTGATCTGTTTGTTGTGATCACAAACTGGATAGACATATCTTTATGGCCTAAAAGTATTATTAAATAAACACATAAATGGGCTGTAAAAAAATCAGGGTAAAGTGTTAAGAATATACCAAATGTCAGGATATATTCTAAAAATAAAATATATGTAAACCCATTAAACAAATCAATTGGCTTCATTCCAATGAAGTTTTAAAGCACCACAGGGCTTGTAAAACTAAATCACTTTTGCACACTTCTACCAGACATTGTGCATCCCTGTTATTCCACCCCCCCTCCAAAAAAAAAGCTTTCTCCTCTTAAAAAAAAGAAGAAAGAAAGAAGATAAAACATTTTGTTAACAGATAAGAGACTTCCTTTCAAAGTAACATTAACAGGTCAGGCCAGTTAAGTCAGTGTCCTGCACATGCTTGTAGAATTATGCTAATACGGTATGCAGAAAACAAAAAACAAAAATCAAAAATGCAATCTATGGATAAAGATCTCAAGACATGAAAAGCATGAGGTAAAGGTTTTTACATTTTACCTTTATAAAAATGAACGATTACAGGTGGAGCTCTTGAAATGTTTTACCTAAGGACTCAAAAAGGACTACAAAACAGGACTTTCTTTGTGGAAGCTGTGCTTAACAAAACCATGTAACTTAAGTTTTAGTTACTGAAGCTAGAAGTCCCATATACCCTGAATATGTCAGCTAACTTAACTGTGACAACCAAACTGGAATTTGAATGTCACGGAGCCCAAAATAACTATGACCATTTATCATGTTAGTTTATTGTAAGAAGCCTGGGACAAAAGGTCTAATTTAGGATTTTGGTGAGTGTCAAAATATAATTGATTTTTTTTTGTTTTTTATACTCCATAAATTTTAGATAAACATATTTTATTGGTTAGCTGAAACATTAGTACACGGCTGAGTTAATTAGGCCCAACATGCTGTTTTTCCTAAAAATTAATGCTAATTTCTCAATATAAATGACCAATTTTATACAGTTTTCATAAAATCAAATTAAATTGTCTGTTCTGACTAAAATCTCCAAGTTGGAAATCATGTAAACGATCTTGCTTTTCTGAACTCTTCCTGTCTCTTTCACTTTCAATGAATAGATAAATGGACAGACAGACAGACGGACAGACGGGCGGACGGACCGATAAGATAGATAGATAGATAGATAGATAGATAGATAGATAGATAGATAGATAGATAGATAGATAGATAGATAGATAGATAGATAAACAGCTGTAACACATGATCAGATGTATCATGGAAAATAACCAAAACCTAAATCTAATACTTGCATAGGCTTTTAGGTGTGTTGATTGCATGTGTTTTTCAGGTCTTCAGAGATGCTCTATTTGTGTTCACAGTTTTATATTTCCACTCAACAAAAATGGTCCAACTGATTTAAAGAAGTATTTCTGCTTGAATTAGATACAGAATAGTACACACAAAAAAAAGGCTAGTTATGTTTGACATTAAAGGTTGGGACTTACTTATCTATCCTCCAAAAGATGAAACACATTTGAGTGGTCTGTTGGGACAGCTAATTCCAGTTTAGAGCAAAAACAATTCTACCTCAAGGCTTCAAGTAATGTTGGAGACATCCAGATCAACATTTTGAAATTAGCAGAATATTTATCTGAACTATAGATATTCTTGAAAATATATACAGCAGCATCATAATAGTTCACATTGTATATCTAATTTTAATACAAAATATTCCTGAGAAGTTGTTCTCTGTTGATTTTATTAATATTCCATTTGTTATAACCTTTCATCTAATATAAAAGAAGTATGTAGTTAGACTGAAGTTACTGCTACAACTTAATTATAGTGATCATGATATAGGGTTTTTAAGTTTGCAAACCTTAATAGAGCTCTGCCTTCCAAACTGCAAACTTTCCATTGTTTTACTGATACTAAAATATTTCTTCCTGCATGATGATGATATCTGCACATGTTTAAAATTAATCAAGTACACAAACAACACAAATGAATAACTGTCTTTTAAATAAAAACAAAGTTAGATTACAGTAATTTTACCCAGGCAAAATCAATTCATTAATATTATTATAGCCATTTTACCAAAAATACTCGAATATGAAGACTTTCATAGCCCTTAACAAAAAATAAAATAAAACATGTCCAAACATTTGTTAATGCATGGCATAAATCAAAATTTGCTAAACTTCCTCTAAGGAAAGCGAAAACATGGAAAGAAATATTTAGCTTTGATGTTTATTCGCGGAAAAATAAAAAGTCTACACACATGATGAAGCATCCCAAAAAAACAACAAAAAAACCAAAGAAACACCCAGAAAACCCAAAGTATTTTCAAGCATCAGGTCATATTTTCCTTTTAATAATTAATACACATTAGCTGCCATTTTGTCACAACTAACTTCTATGAAATACCAATCCTTAAACCATTTCATACCCCTCTAATTATTTACCTTGGTAGCTAATTCTGTTTTATAAATAAATTACATATAAAAAGAAATATCTTTAAAACATTGCATTTAATTGAAAGCATTTGTCTTTTTTTCTGAGAACTTAAAATAACTACTGGTTTCCATCATCTGTTGTTCCATTTCTATTTGGGTTGGTTGGCTGAAATATAAGTGTATAATTCTTGATCAAACTAAAATAATTTCAAGCAAACTGCAGCTGCCAGCAATTATTTTTGAAGAGAAATCATTGCATTTTGTTACAAACAAGGACTCGAAACCATTTTTAAAGCAGGTACAAATACTCTCTGGTTAGGTTTAAATTCACACCTTGTATGAAACGTCCCATTGGAGATACCGCGTCTTTATACTGAAAACATGACATGTGAAAGGATTAAAGGTTACTACACTCTTACTGTTGACACTGGAAGAGCTCACACAAAACACTAAAAGGGTACAGAACACATAAATCAAACTAATAATCATGCAAAATTAGGTAATTATGTAATATTCTCTGTAAGTATCAAATAATTCCAAAAACACATTTATCTGATATAAATTTTTTCTTGATCTGTCCAGATGTTTGATGAAACAGTGTGGGCAGTAGGCCAAATTGATAATATCTCACATTGTTCTTCAGGTTTTTTGTTTCATTTTAGTTTTTTGTTTTTTTCATCTTTGCACTTCTGCATGTAGTCATTTTACAGTGTTACTTTTCATTAACTGCTACATTTAACTGGATAAGAAGTTTGCAGACCTAAGTCAATTCAGAGTTACAATAAAACAAATATGAATAAGCATATATCAAAATGATAAAATAAATAAAGTGGTTTCCACACTGACCTGTTTGTTATTAAAATAAACGAAAAGCAGAAAGCCTCACATTTCTTTCAAAACATTTAAGCCCTGAATACTTTAGAGTTTACAGAATACCCATACACTGCCTAAAATTGCAAATAAAAAAATCAACAACTTGAGTTGACCATCTTAAACAATGTTTATGGTATTTTAAAATTACTCACTTGTCTCCAAAAAATGTTTTTGCTACACATGAGGAAAGCATGTCTTATTTAGAAAAAGTCTGAGTCCTAGTTCACATCTTGACAATAAATTTAAAGAGCTCTGTTAAAAATCCAAAACATGTTTTGACTTGAATTCTCAAAAATTATAACAGTGGAAACTTTAAAAAAACAACTTTTTTTTCTAAAATGTTCTCCACAACTCTCTTTGCTCTCTGTTTATTCTTAATTCAAGATAGCATTTATCCGTATGTAACTTATACAACATAAGTTAACTCTATTATTTTATTTTTCTAGTTATTAACCACAATTGGTAAAAAATGCTGTGATAAAAAAAATCCCTTTGGAAATGCATTAAGTAGTTTTAAAGAGCTGGGTGACACCTTAGAAAATGAAATATCTAAGTAAAAGGACAGCAGATACTTTCAGTTTACACTCACAGAATCAGTCAGAAAAGTTTAACAGTTTCGTTTAAAATAATATGTTTGCATCCAGTTTCTGGCACAGGCACATACAGCTGCCAAAGTTTGATAAAGATTTAGAAAAAATAGGAAGAGCAAATGTGGAAAGGAAGCATCCATGTTGGAAGTAGTAGTAATAATGGTACAATAGTCTTCTACCAGAACATATTCTTGATTTTTTTTTTATTTATCTCTCTTTTTATGTTTGTTCAAGCTACGCTTTTTTGGAAGAAGTGCTGCAACTTTAATACAAAAAATAAACCCAAAAATAATATTTTGTCTGTACACTCTGCGGCATTCAAACACAAACAGTTCAAAGTAAACACTTATTTCTTTAGAATTGTTATCCATAAGGAGAGATCAGAATGGCTTGCGTAAGTCATGCAACATATTCATGCTGGTAAACAATGCCCAAAAAATCACTTCCATTTCTGTTCCTAGAATAGATTAGGAGAGATGTTCTACTAGTATTGCTGACCACATACTTTATATATAAAGTTTATCTTCCTTCAGATTCCAGGAGGAGAATGGTCTGAAGAATCTTCTCTTTTCTTCACTTTCAAGAAGGACACAGAGGTACTTCTTCATTCATTGTCTCCAGAAAGTGCTATTTTCCTATAGGATATGTTGTTTCCTTTTTTAACAAAAGTCAGGGGTTTCAAGGCAAACAATGTATTTCTTCTAAAAGGGGGAAAACATCTAACTTCTCCCATTGACATCTTCTCTGATTTAAATAATTTTTTCTGATTGCATTTTTGTGTTTTAAATTGTTTCAATCATGCCATGCAACATTTAATAGAGATCAGGAGCAGTTTCAATTCTGAGTTGCAAGAAAGAAAGTGGAAGTGGTATGGAACAGTATCATAAAATCCGAAAAGGCAAAAAAAGATCCAACTACATCGTAATCCTCAGTGAAATACTCTTAGTTGTTAAGAGTAAGTTGTCAAGTTCAACTTCTACCACCTAATATGTCCATCCATGTGTCTCTCTTAGGATAAATTCACTCAAAGTTGGTGAAAATTGACAGGATTAGGACTTTTGGGATGTACCAACATAACATTTACATTGTGATACAGGACTGAAGAGATAGCTTGAATTTTCTTTTATATCTCACTGTTTGTTTTAATTGTTCCTGTCGCTGAGATTAGTTTTTCTTTTTTTTTGTCTTTTTAATCTCGCTATTCAGATTTGTTGTATATAAGTCATTTATGGTTCTTAGTACAACTGAATAGATCTAACAGTTATAGAAATCAAAATATATGACCGGAGTTCAATCAAATCAAAGACGTAATCAGTAATGCCAAAATTCTACAGTCAAGCTCCTTCTATACTTCATTTGCTTCACAAGTGGTGAGCTGGTTCAAAAGTCTCATACCTATTTGAAAGGGTTTTCACTTTTTTGTAGCTAATTATAAAGGAAGTAGCCAGGGGGAAGGGCATCTGTAAAGCTCCTTTTTCTTCTCTTGATCCATCTTTCAGTTTCTACATTAAAATATTAGGGAAAAGTGGAACAGCAGCACTTGAGATATTTACTGTTCTTCTCTTCGTGATGAGAGAGGGTGGGTTGAGTTAGAAGCTCAGCACTGCAAGGAAAAATGAAAACGTAAATCAGTCAACATTCAAAGCATATATGCAATAACTCTTGATCGTTTAAACACCAGATCAAGATTCAGAATATTATTTTTGATGGATCGGTAATAGTTGAAAGGTCAAACTCTAATCTCTTTTGAGAAATCCTGTAAAACCACGACACAACTTTTTTTTTGTACAGAATGAATACCATCCAGTTCTGGTGTAAAGAAAGATCAGGTCGGATAACTTTGGTTATGTAGGTGGGTAAAATACTGCTTCTCACCGTTGGCTTAAAGTGTCCAAGGTAGCAGCACCAGGGCTTGCATAACTAACGTCATTTTCATGGCAGCATTTTATTATTCACCTTAAAAGTTGAGCAGAACCCAAATCACTGTAAAGTAGTGTTGTCTATATTATGTATTTAGGGGCTGGTGAAGCCTCCACCAATGTATAGTCCTATGAGCCCATCTAATCCTAAATCCACATTTTCTGTTGAAAGGATAAACTATAATTTAGATCTGTAGAGTCACATTGTAAGAGATTTATTCAGTGAGCAACATTATGAGCAATTATTTTATCCACCATCACATAAAAAAGTTTGTAGTTTTATTTTTTCGCCTCCTTAACGGTAAACATGAAAACACATAACATGCAAATCTTTTTGCCAAAAGCATCATCACTAAATAATTTATTCCTGATGCAGATACCTTTGTTGGCACCCCAGATAAAGATGTTTGAAAAATATTTAAAATAGAATAACTTATTTTATTTATAATATTTTATTGCACTAAAATTATCTAAACAATAGTGGTGCAGTTGGTGGCATTGCTGCCTTGCAGCAAGAAGGCTTTGGGTTCAAATCCACTCAACTCAGTTGTTTTTGCATGTTCTCCCTGTGCACGCCTGGGTTCTGTCCAGATACTCAGAAAAATAGCCTGACAGTCCTGTTTATGGACTGGTTTCTCTAAATTGTCCTTAGGTGTGAGCGGTTGTTCCGTTTGTCCTTGTTTTTACCCACAAGAATCAGCAGGTTGGAAAATGGATGGATATATAATCTAAATCCTAACAATAACATATTATTTAATTGGTGAAAATTATAACATGCTAAATAATTCTGCCAATGCTTGAACTATGGTAAAACACAAATTTTATTTGTGTTCAATATTTGTATTTGTATTTATTGTCAGTACTTGTGTCTAGTACTTATATTATTTCTTGGTATCTTTTTCTCATTTCTTTTTCTCATTTTTTATCTTTTAACCTTCCTCTGCTCCAAGGTTTCCACCCTTCCCAGCTGTTGGGTCATCTCAATTCTCCTTAATCTGTGTTCCCCTCAGCTGCTGTCACGTTTTGCTCTTTAACTTCTCTGGTTAATCTGTGAAAGAATCAATGATGATGATCCACTTTAAGATGATTATCTAAAATGATCCAGAATTTAAAATATTTTACTATATCCGGAATGCCCACAAGGCTGATAGGCGTTTGGTAGAGAACCAGGTCCCCTTTATTAAATCTTTTGCTTTATAACAAACAATTTGGAGGGTTGAAAACCTCATGCTCAGTTTTCATATGAACAAATCAAAGAGCTCAAGTTAAAGTTCCAGTATAGTTCAACAAAGTCCCTTAATTTACATTTGTAATATCAGGATAGAAAATTTTCTTTCTAAAATTACTGCCTAACTACAGTCTTTAATAATTTTGAAGGGTTATTATGGAGACTTGGCTGTCTCAGCGCGAATACCTCCCCCCACTCCCACTTAAATTCAAGTTAATCCTGTTTTTGAAATTGCCATATATCAAGACTCTGGTGTTATATTTCGTAGAGAACAGGGCTATAATATTTCTATTTATTTTTGACACTACATGGTCGTATTCAAGGAAAAGCTCCCAGGTATAAAGAATGCAAGGTATCAATTAGTTTTTATGCTCCTTGGATCTGAAACAAACAATCTTTTTTTCACGCATCATATGCAACTATAACAAAAGATTCATTACTTTTGCGCATTTCCGTTTTTTATCAAAAAACTTAATTTAAATAAATGGTGTTTTTGTTTGATAAATTAATCCAACCATCCATTAATTTTCCAACCCTCTTATCCTTGTGGGGTTGCATGTGTCTGCTGGTACCATCTCCAGCGCACACCTGGCGAAAGGCAGGGTTACACCCAGGAAAGGTTGTGAGTCCATTGTATGACAGCTGATAAATTAATTTCATTTAGACCTTATAATTGTATATATATTTAGTATGGTCACAATTCAGTGGCTTTTAGATTTTAAAGATGCTGCTGGCAAAAAGTCCATTGTGATATTTCTAATGCTAAAAATGATTGAAAGGCAATTTTACTTCACAACAAGCAAACAGCTTTGAGATAATTTTCAAGTTTGTGCAAAAATGCGAGAAAGAAAATGTATTCCTCTTGATATAAAATTTCCAAATAAATTTTTTGTATGTGTGTTTTTGCATGTATGTACTTTGTGTCAATACAGTAAAAATAAGGGACAGTGCCACGCTCCAACAGCAAACCCAGCATGCAATACATAAAAAACAAAGCTTAATTATGCCAAAGATTATGTCAGAAAAACCACACAAAGAATTAAAATGCAGAAGTCATTGAGTAGGCTGGTCAGTTCTCTGATATAACAAACAGCAATTGGGCATAAAATCTATGAAATTACTACATTAAAAGTTAAATTTTTAAACCAGAGGACTGCAGCCAACCAGGACCAGGTTGAAGCCTATAAACTAAACAAAAAACAAACAGATAATTAAACAGTAGTGGACCTCTGTTGGTGTTTTCCAAAAATGCTGATAAGACCTAACATACAGTTTTAGCTGTATCACCTTTGTGATACTAAATTTGTTTTTTTAGAGTTTGTGTTTGCTCACATCACATTCTGGAATCAGTCAAGGAATTGTTGTTTTTGAAGGCCTTTTGGCCCTGATGTGGAACAAACAGAGGCTGTTTGAAAGAACTGCACAATGAAACATAAAAAAATAAAAAAATGTGTATATATATATATATATATATATATATAGTATATGATACACACCACAAACACAAGGTGAGGACAAACAACATTGTGCACAAAACAACAGTGGAGTTCACATTCTTACATGATGGAGGGAATTTTCCTTTGTTTCTTTTTGTCCTCCATCATTTCCTGACACTTTTCTGTCTTGCCCAGAATTTTTCCTTCTCCATCTCCTGTCCGATGTTGCTCAGTTGATAAACTACTCAAAACACATCACTTTAAAGCACTTACACCTAATTACTGCCTCAATGACATTTCACTCTATTCCGTCTTGAGTTTATTTTATTTTCCTGACTCCTCCTCAGTTAAGTTCCCCTTTAAATCAAGTTTTTTTATTTATGTAATATGTGTAGTATATTTAGCTATTTTATCTATTGTTTCCTTGTGCAATAAAGGCTGGTGTCTCACAAAAGTGACATTCTATTATTTGTCATGGGAAAGCAAGGGGATCTCACAAGGAGAAAGGAGGCAGGATACATTCTTGAATAGCGAATGTAAAATAGCATTTTGGAAGGAGGTGGCTACAGCATGTAGTATAAACATGCACAAAATAGTTCTTTTTTTTGTTCTTCAGTCATTTTTTGTGTACATAAAAATGCATAAGTTGAAAACATTAAAGAAAGGAATCACATGGAAACATATTTGAAAAAAGATACCTGAGTTGTCAATGTATAGAGGAAAAAAACATTGTTGAAATGGACAGATGTTGAACAAACTATCAAGAGTTCATTTCAATATTTCAAATATTTGTCTTATGATACATCCTCATGTTTGCATTGTGGATTAAAAGTTAAAATACAATGTTGGCAAAATCAATCTTAGATGAGGAGCAGAGCATATGGTGTCATCTTATGACTCACTGGTAAAAAAACAACAACATTTCAAATCAAACAAATATGACATAAAGGTCTTTAACATAGAGTAACATGGACCACAATCCAATGCTTGAGGAAACTTAACATGTTAAATCTCATGGATTTCTTAGCATTAAATTGGATAACTGGATATCCATTAAAATAGATATACTGTATTGGATAGCTTTGTTAGAGATGCATTTATTTTTTGAAGTTACTATACCACACATAACAGGGCCAACAGAACAACTAAAATGTGTCCAAAGTATGGAACCAGAAACTTTGGTGAGAAGCATGTGGAAGAATAGTTCTCTATTTTTTTTTTTTTTGCTTGTAGCAGAGGCTTTGAGACATGTTTTATGTTTCCTTGAATTAGATCAACTTCTACTTTATTTGCATATATCCGAAAAATACATAGCTTTCTCAATAGTCCTTGAATAGAAAAGCAAATAAAAATGAAGTATAACAAAGCAGCTTCATAGCATTTACTATAAATGGTACCCCTTCCTACCCTGAAAAAATAATCTGTCCCTCCCTTACCAATCCCCATTACAGTACCTAGGCTGATCTGTTCCCACCAACAGCATCAGCATTTTTAGCATGCATATTTTCAGCCCCTCCTAAGTGTTCTTGCATTCACTGAGATTGCAGTAGCTTTGTTCTGCATGCCAACGTTTATTATATGTATGCCTCTAGGCGCATACACTCATATTTTAGTCTAAATGTTTTATTTACATTCCTATGTTTTAAACTAAAATGTCAAACCTCCTTATTTATTCACATATCTATGCTTGTTGCTTGCGCTGGAAGACCATGCAAAAACGCATATGTATTTACAGTGTTATGATGAGCAGAACCCTCTGGTAAAGTGTCTAAAGTGATAAGAGACAGTTTTGAAAAGGTAAGATGAAAATTAAGTAATGATGTATGTATATATATATATATATATATATATTTATTGTATTTTATTTTATTGTTTTAATGTCTTGCAATACTCGTGTTCATTCTTTTTTTAAATTTATTTTTATCTCTAGTGATCTATGAAGATTAATTTATTTTCTTCAGAAGACTTAAACCCTTTTTTGCTTCAGCTCTAATCTCAGAACATCAAGCTGGCTTTTTTGTTCACAGCTGCTATTACTGGAATTTAGCAATAGATTGCAATGTTTAACAATGATTTAATTTAAATGTAGAAAAATGTATTTATTTAAACCAAGATAAAATATTTATCTTATAAGGATTTAAATGTTTAATTTAAGGAAACCTCATAGTCTCTCTCTCTGAATAATGTAAGAGCGTGAATGAAGAATGTAAGAGTGGGATAGGGGAAAGCTTAGCTTCCCTACATGATCATTAGTGGTGGTGCCTCAGCAGACAGGTTTTTTACAACATTTCACAACAAATGTGTGTAAAAAGAGTACTCTAAGAAGTCCTTACAGAAAACATAATAAAAAAGGTGCCAAGACAAATAAATGAATACATATGTCAAAGTTAAAGTGAAAACAATTATCTCTTGGTGTCCCATGTTGGAAATTATATATGCATCTTTGTTGAGAAGTAGATGCAGCTCTGGGCACAATCTGCAATCCGATCAACCTCAGCAATTTTTAAATATTCCTTCTTGTTGTTCTTTTCTTCTTATTTGGCATTTGGTGTCTGCTCTTCTTCTACCATGGGCTGTCACTCCAGTAGCCATTCATGGCGCCTCCTACTAAACAGTCACAATTGAAAAAAAAAAAAGACAAGATGGACAGACAAAAGAAGGGCAGGGATTTCGGAATAAGTTTGAGGTAAAAACAGGGAAAGACAGAGAAGCCAAAAAAGGAAGAAAACAAAATATTCTGATCCTTGTTGCAGATTCAAGTAGTAATGCTGTAGATGGGAGTGGTAGCAAGTGAAATGTCAATGAACTCAGACCTGAGGAAAACCCAGCTTCTCATCCCGCTGCTGAGCTGCTGTATCTGAAATTATTGTCATATACTGAACAACACAGAAAAATAATCAGACCTTGACATTTGAACACTGGTTCCTGCGCCACAAATCTAGAACTAGAGCAGCAAGCATTCTGTGCTGATCCGGAGGAAATAGTTGCTCTATGCTTACCAGTAAAAACGCTAAACCACAGCGAAAATTAAAAGGTGTAACCGAGAATTGCCGTTTTGGTTGTTTTAATTCACCAAGCTACAATATTCTTTGTATCAAAGTTTTTCTCCAGACTTTGAAGCCGATAAATATTTAATAAATAAATCTAAGTATCTTTTATTTTCACGAAATTTAGGGGAAAAACATCTTTTACTAACAAGACATTTGACAATTACCACCTTTGCATATTATTTTAACTATCCACAAAGGTGACGACCTTTTAACTCTTTAAAACATAAACTAATCTTTATATGACAACATAGACCTACAAAGTAACCTCTGCATGCAGTCTTTGCAGCTCAGTGCTTGGAGGAGAGCTCAGGTTAGAGGACAGCGGATGAGCGGTTCTGGAAAGATCAGGTACAATGTGAAGACCTGGTCTATATGTCCTGATCAATTGTTCAATCAATTCTTTCTAAGTGAATAAAATGAATATTACATGTACCAGCTCTGCAGTGTTAATCCCTTTTGACAATAATTCCAAACAAATATTGGCTTGTGACACTTCAAAAAAACAAGAAAACAAACAAAAACAAAACTTCAGGTTGATCTTGAGGGAAATACATTACCCTCATTTTTTATTGCTTGATTCAAAAATTAATTTTAGTACGATTAAAATCATTAAATGGTTGTCTATCAAAAGATTAGCTTTTGCTACCTCTAAAAGATATTTTACACCCCCTCAGGGTTTGCTAATTAATAGCCATGTCACATTTTCCTAATCTGTACATTAACGTTGATGAGGTGGAGGTTTTTAGTTGATCAAAACTCCCTCTGACATGTCTCCATTTTACTGCAGTTTTACGTTAGAAACAAACCATTCCTTTAAATAAATTTAAAAAACCGATTAAAATCTAACTCTTTGGCCTATTTGTTTTAAGGTGCTAAAGTATTTTTAGTTTTGAGGATTAATGGCTAAATACTTTTAGTTTTAGTCTAGTACTGAGCGTTTTTTACAGTGTTATACTGAATCTGTACAGTTTACATACCATAGTTATTTTATATGTTTAACAAAATGTCTGACATCTTACAGTTCATAGCTACGGTTAACATAATAGGATTGAATTTACCCATTTAAGTGCTAGGGAATTTCCGAATACTACTGTAGTAATTTATACTTTTTATTTATGTTAGATTTAGTTAATCTCTAAAATGAAGCGGTTAAATACATCTCTGAATTTTATGGTTTTTTTTTTTCTTAAGCAAAAATGAATGCAATAAAGGACAAAATGACAGCTGGCTAATAGCACATATTCAGTCTTATTGCTTCTGTTGTATTTGACTTTTTCTTCATTTGCGGGTTGTTTTTTTCTTTTCTGTTACTTTTGGCCTAAGCTACAAGATGGATGGGATGGGGGAGTGACATCGCCTGAGTGCAGATGGCTCAAAGGTTTCAAAAGTAGAATTGGTAATTGGAGTGAGTCGTAGTGGAGCCCCTGTTATCCCACAAATGTTATTTAGGCTGCGTGACTTCTCATAACCTGTGACTACATTAAATGCACAGGCCATAAGATAATAGTTAAAGCAGGGTGAAGGTAATTCACAACATACAATAGAATGTGAGGATGTTTATGGTACACAGGAGATTCACACACACACAGGAGATTTGAAGTCATAGACATCATTTTATGTCAGCATTGAACATTAAATACATAAAAAATAAAAATTGTTCAGAAGTTACATTTATTTTAAAAAAAAGTATATAAAAAAAAAATCCCAAAGAAAGAAAAAAAATGGATGGAGGGACAAACAGATGGAGAGACAAACACAGAGACAAAAAAAGCTGTCAGTTGCCATTATATCACTGAACTAACTAGAGATGGCACACTGCAAACTAAACAAAATGTCTGCGTTGAAGGGAACCTTTGCGTTGCACAAGGGCCCCAAGTCAAAATAGATTAATAAACATATCTTCACTCTAACTCAAGCATTTAAATCATCTTGAGCAAGGTACAAACATTGTTTACTGATTCACAGTGTCAGTTTTTTTTATACCAGATGTTTTGGTCACTACAAAACATGGAAAGAAACACTGAACATGATGGAAGTGCTGCCAGATAAAAATACAAACTGAACAGGTTTGCGGTAGGAAACATTTAGTCCTGCAGGGTAATATTCAAATGAACTGTCAGGAAAACTACAACTGAGATACACATTAGAACATTTTAGGGGACGTTTAAAGCACCTGAGCTGTTAAACATTTTAATTTCCCAAAAATTCTACCGGTAATTGAATAATTAGTTCAGAAAGAGGTATTTGATTTTCAGTATCCCCACCTATTTTCTGATTAACATTTCATGTGTTTCTTCTATATGAGTAAGCAAGGTAATGAAGGTGTTTTTTTTAAATAGAAATGTGTTTTTAAATGAATGTATGAACACATGTCTCTTTTTAGTTTTATGCTGAATCTTTACTTCGATTTTATTTATTTATTTTAATTTAATTTAATTTTTTTAACTTATTTTAACTTATTTTATCTATTTTAATATTAGCTCTTGGGTGGAATAGTACCGTGAGTACGTAATTTCGTTCCACTTCATGTACCATCATGTATGTAGAATGACAAATAAAGAATCCTTGAATCCTTGAATCCTTGAAAAAAAGTTTGTTTCCTTCGCAGGACACATGTCAGAATTAAAGAGAATTAAAGAGATTTGAACTCGTAAAAGTTTTAGAATGTTTCTATTTTTTAAAAACTGTGGTATTCAGACCTCCCTTTTATGATAGTTTAGTTTCTCTTTTTCAAAATCAAGATTTGAAAAGAGTTACAGCTTTAGCCAGAGACTAAATTGTAATGCTACTAAGGGAAGGTATGTATTGTGGCATAAAGCAGTGGAGATGTGTGCCAGTCATAGTTAGACGTTCTCTATCTCCTGTCCCCCTCCCTCACTTTTACCAAGTATTACCAAACTGGTAAACGGCTGAGAAATTCAGGATTTAAGAGATTCAGCAATTGGATGATTGAACTGTAATTACAATTTAAATAGTCTAGTTCTTAAAGACATAAGAAGAAAGATAACATACATTAAAATAATAAACTATATTAGGAGAAATGCTTTGAGCAAAAAACGTTACTGCTCAGTTTAGGGAAAATAAATAATCAACGATAAAGACTTGTCCATTAGTCTACCTGTAAACTTTTAGTTTCAGACTACACTAGACTTCAATACAGTTAAGTCCAAAAGTGTAAGAACTGTGGGGAGTTGGTAACTTATTTCATTTACCCAAATTGCTTGTTTCTGTTGGTAGATAAGACAGCTTTACAACGTAAAAAGGTATCAACTATCTAAAAATACAGTAGGCCCTTCTCAATAACCATCAACACTCTTTTTGTAAAGTGTCTTGTACTCGTTGTTCTCTAAGTACTGAGGAGAAAAGAAGAATCTAACAATCAGTCTGTCTGTCTATATGTCTGTCTGTCGGTCTGTCGGTCCGTCCCAACCTGCAAAACAATGAGAGAGGACAAAACAAACAAACAAACAAAAATCATGCCAACAGCAGTCAGGTACTCTCATTCAAGGCATCCTACCACCTAAGAATGAGCACAACCAAGCAGTCATCCCAGCAGCCACAGCAACAGCTGCCATAGCGCCAGCAGAGCTCAGGCCAGAACTGGATGAAGAAGCAGTTTAGGAAGGCTTGAATGCTGCCTTTCAAAAGACTGAACAACCCACCAAACTCCCCCGCACATTGCCCCATTCTGTCCCACAGCCGCACACACTCTCAGCCAACCCCTCGCCACAGAAACCAGCTCTTTGCGAGGATTGCTTTTATTTTGGTGATTTATCTTTGGGGGTGATCTTCCAATATTCAAGGTGGGAAGGCAACTTTGCCAAATGACCATAATCCTAATATCTCTATAAGAACCTGTTTATCCTGTGAAACTGGTCAAGAAAGTTTGATAAAGTCCTTAGCATCAACTCCTGAAAATATAATAGTCTTTATATGCATAGCTAATATATATGAAATTTTCTGATTTCAGCTTCGAATTCTAGACTTCATTATTGATATACCTTTCCTTTGCAAACAGGAAGAAGTACAGAACTGGTGTCATATAGGTACAATACAGTCTAGTTTTCTGCCAGAGATTCTGTGATTGAGCTTATGTAAGTTTTTCATTTTTTTCATTACTTCTTTTTTTTCTCTTTAATTTAAGATTGTAAAGTCTTTTTGATAACAATGGTCTCTTACGCCCCTTTGTAGCGATCTGACACTTGTTATAACAGTTTTGCTTAGGGTATGCCTTTTTATGCATATTCAGACACATGGAATTTAACCTACTCCAAAATAAAACAAAAAGACTTATTTAGTAAAAGCTTTCATCTACCTGAAAAATAAATATAGGGGACTAATAATTTATAACTGATGTAATGTCTGTAAGACTTTTAGAAGGCATGTACAATAGTTCCTAAAAGACGTCAGACTTTTTGTGTTTCTATGAAACAAATCTTATTAAAATTTCTATCAAATGTCAAAAGAAAATATAAATTTTGTGTTAAAGTTCATTATTGGCGTTGGTATAATATGGGATATTAATAACATTGTCATTCATTGTCGCTCATTGTAAAGAATTTGAATCCGTGATTTGTAATTACCCCCTCCGAAACCTAATGATTATTGCATACTATGTGCCATGACTGGGGGCTGGATTGTTTATTCATCACATCATCAGAGATAAAAAACAAACAAAAAACAAGCGCAAAATAATATGATTAACTATCTATTATTGTACATGGCTTAAGCCATAAAGTTAATTCTGGCTCCAAAAGAGGATTTTTATCTTTATTAAGAGTTACCATTTATTCTCCTAGTCACTGGAAATGAAGAGGCAAAGCTTCTAATCGCAGCAAATGTGCAGTGCTGTGACATGTACATACCTCTACTGGTCAGACTTTATTAACACAACGAAGAGGAAGAGAGTGAGGAGGATAGCCTGAAGATGGAATGATACACAAATATCAGAATTTTGTGGGGAAAATATGGCATTTGGGAAGATACAGAAATAAATGCTCATCGAGGATAACACAACAAATTTGAAAGCCATTTTACTCCTGGACATTACTATATATAAGAGGCAATTAGTACAATGGTGGTTTACTGGCAGCCATAACTTTCTGTGCCCCTGTTGATTAATTGAAAATTATTTGGGTTTTAGTTTTCAGTCACACACAAGCAGTTACTGAAATATTTTTTGATCCAGTAGCTCTTGGTCCTTCACAGTGCAAGTGAGTTCCTTACTGATTTTTTGAATTCAAACCTGGCACACTCGGATTATCTTAACTTTTGGACTTAGTCATCTTAATAAAATATTCCATTTAGTCTCCCTGTCTGTTCTTAGGATTTGCACCACATCACATACCATGACAATTTCATCCAGAGGGTAAAATGACCTAACATGGGTTTTTGTTAAGTAAAGATAAAAAACATGGCTGCGAGTGATGCTTTTACGTCTGCGCTGTATTTCAAGCTTTCAACATCTCAAAGACCAGTGTTTAACATTTAATCTTTTATCTGCCAATGGAATTTGTCTTTACCAACTACAAAAAACCTATCAAGAAATATCAATCCAGATAAACATACAAGTTAAGGCAGGAGAGAAATGATCAGAGGATATTCATTAGGAAATGGTTACTTTGGAGGAGCTGTGTTGTTTACAGAAAATCAAAAATAAACTTTATTTCCTCACAACTTCCCCAACAGACTGTGAAAACAGATGACTATTTTGTAATTACCTTTGAGCTAAGAGTTTTTTGGGATAAAAAAATTAATTAAAATTAAAATTTTTTATATATATATATATATATATATATATATATATATATATATATATGTGCATTAAATGCATCGCTGTTGTTCCTATGAGGACAATAATTAGGCAAATGACTTTTACTCATTCAAAATAATTTAGAGCTATAAAAATACATTTTAACTCAACTAGAAAGTACGTGGGATTTTATTTAGAAATTCATTTTCCTAATTTATTATTAATTAATTGAGTTTCATACTTAGGGCATTTGACTCTCAATAATTGGTATATACAAGTTCATATAGTATAGTAACTTGCTGAAATTGGCTAGGTAAACAGTTGGTTAAACTCAAGTTCCATAGGCAGTCTAGATGCTTAAATGGCCACATAAACCTTAACATAAAAGTTGCGCACCATAATACTTTCTATTTTTTTATAATTTATATATATTTTTTGTATATTTCCAAATTACATAATTTTAACAAGATGTTCATCACTGAATGCAGAGACAGGTATTTGATAATGTTTTTATTATTATTATTATTATAACAGTTTGGTAATTGGTAGTTCTATCTATCCTTTCTCTCTCACAAGAAGCCGTTTGGGAAAAGTCATCATCTTTCATGTGGCCAAAATTTAAAATTAGTTCAACACAGAAGTTTGAATCTGTCTGTATGACTGGGTAAAATTTTGATTTTGAAATGGGTTTTGGATGGGCGATGTATTAAAGTTATAGGAGAGGATCTTTAACTCATTCTCATTTTCGCAACACCGCGCATGCGCCACCTCATCTCCAGTAACGCCCCCTGATATCGGGAGAACACACGTCCTCAGCACATACACCATAGGTTTATTGCAGTAGAACAAAATAAATTTTACTTGTTATAATTTGTTTCTCTACAGTTTGCTAAGTTTATGTTGAGTAACATTCAATTAGATGTCGTTATGTGTGCTATTTTAAGAAACTGTACAGGTATTATTTTTCAGAAATCATCAAAAACTTCAGAAACAACTCTCGTGCCTTGTTTCCTACAGTGAGCTATTTAACAAACCTTCCAGTCTCGCCCCTTGGAACTGATTTCTACATCTAAATGTCAGTAGTTTGCAGTATTCTTTAGTTTGCAGATGAAGAACTCATCTGCAGCCTGAGTCCATCTACTTGCTGGGTGGATGACTTACCCACTAGATTCCTAAAGTCTTTGCTGAGCAGTTTGCTGCCACAACTCGCTCAATTAGTCAACATCTCACTTCAGACAGGAATACTCCCAAAGGCCTTAAAAAATGCTGTCATTAAGCCTCTCCTAAAGAAGAGCAGTCTGGAGTCTGAACAGTACTGAACAACTACCGGCCCATATCAAACCTGGCATTCTTAGGAAAAGTCCTGGAAAAAGTTGTATACCAACATCTGAGTGACTTTCTCCTGTCTAACAATGTGTTTGATGCTTTCCAGTCAGGCTTTAGGCCCACAGCACTGAGACAGCTCTAATCAAGGTGACAAATGAAATCCGCCTGAACTCAGATGCAGGCAAAGTCTCTGTCCTAGTTCTGCTGGACCTGACCGCCGCCTTTGATACAGTTGACCATGTGATTTTATTACAGAGGTAAAAAGACTGGGTGGGAATCACTGGTATCGCTCTAAACTGGTTCAAGTCCTACCTTGAGGACAGGTGTTACTTTGTTAAAATTGAGAACTGCGTCTCCGACCGAATGGGTGTGACCTGTGGGGTTCCCCAGGGGTTGATCCTGGGACCCCTTTTATTCAATCTGTACATGCTTCCGATCCTAGAGCCAAAGTGATTATTCAGTTTGCCATCTGGGTAATGAGAATAATGAATATCCTTTATTGTAAGGTAATTCAGGTGTAACACAGCAAAGGGAAAGGAAAAAAAAAGAAGGCATGGTAGAAGAACCCAGAATTTACACAGCTCATATAAATTCAATAATGATTTAATGAAAAATAATAAAACTTGGTAAAACTCGTCGTCACTAATCAAAAACAAGATGTTACTGTGCTACCGTGAAAGTGTAATAACAAACAGGTCCTGGGTTCGGACGAGATTTTAGCTTCCCTCCATTGGCTCCCTGTCAAACTTAGAATAGATTTTAAGATTCTTCTTTTGACATATAAAGCCCTCACTAATAAAGCTCCATCGTATATCAGAGATCTGATTACTCCTTATGTCCCTAACAGAGCACTTCGCTCTCAGACTGCAGGTTTACTGGTGGTTCCTAGAATCTCTAAAAGCACAATGGGA
>JAVLVB010000263.1:134457-172074 GCA_032876305.1 Orestias chungarensis
TTAAAGGGGAGTTTTTCCTCTCCACTGTCGCTACATGCATGCTCAGTATGAGGGATTGCTGTAAAGTCAACGACAACACAAGCCATTGTTTCTGCCTGCTGATTCCAGAGGAGTGAATGCTGCAAGTCAATGACTCGATGCAATCTGCTGGGGTTCCTTAGATTGGAAACTTTTTCAAATTGATTTGTTAAAATGTATCTTTGATTTTAATTGATTTTTTGTGAAGTGCCTTGAGACGACACCTGTTGTAAATTGGCGCTATATAAATAAACTGATTCTTGATTCTTGATTCAATTAGGAGATTTTACTTTAATGAGAGTATTTCTGAGTATTTCCTTGATTAGAAGAGACGATGTCAGAGAAGTCAATAAATTTGCATGGACTGTGCCATCCTTGTACTTCAAGATTGTTTATAAACTTCATTGTGGACACTGAGTCCAAAAATAGCTCTCACTTCTGACTTAAGATTGGCATATGTGGGTTACAGAATCTGTGCACAAGGCAGTAAATACATATACCTTTATATTGGATAAGATTTAAAATTAAGAGCCGATATCTAGCCATTTTCCATGGTTTCCATGATAAAACCAAAATGCTTAAGTTCTTGCATTAATAATTTTTTTTCTGTTGTAGTCACATGATACACAAAGGAGTCACTAGATGATAAACAAAAAATGGCATTATAAAAAATAGAACAAAACAAGGAAGGTGTAATAATTATTTCCCATATCTAGTTTTTTGGCATATTTATTTACTTTTCATGCCCTTTCTTTTCTTTTCTCCAAACAGATTTAGGTGGTACTATTTATCCGGTAGAAGCCCTCTTGACAAAACAGAAATTGTAACTGTAAGCATTAAAAACTCCTAAAGTTTTTCCAAATCCTATTTTAAGGTCTATACTGAAACTTGTCAGTAATCTAGGATGAAGAGGAAACAATGCACTGCACAGATTGACACAGGTAGCTAGATGCTCAGTCAACACCAAAAGGTCAATTTATATGCAACTGCATGTTTTGAAGTAATGGAGCAAAAAGTGGGTAAGCACGATATGCAACGCATAGGTGCGCCACTAAGGGGGGCAACACCAAAGTCAACCTTTTCTGAATTTAACTGCTTTTTGCATGTTATTATGATACACAACCATATGACAGTTTGGTTGTATATTTATATACTTACACGTAGATTACATTATTACATTATTTACAATTATATTCTAGAATTTGCTAGTGAGGGTGGCAGCATGTTGAAGTACCTCTGTATCTTTCATTAAGTTGTTTTCTTTTTTCAAAATGTAATTTCTGTTTTTCTTGGAAAAACTAGCTTTTTTGACAACTGGTGATTTTGTCGTGGATGCTGTGCAACTGGATTGATTTTTCCATATAGTTTTCCAAAAATATTTTGCTCCTTAATTAGGTTTTGTAGCCATAGCAATAAGGTGTTAACAAAGAGGCAGTGTGGATATAGAGCTGTACCTGCAGTCCAGACATTGAACTACTGGCAGTAAGTTTTTGTGCCAATTATTTACCAATAGAGTTCACCAGTGTTGTTTTAGTGTTTGTTTACATACCACTCTCAGCTGTTGCTGACATTGCATGTGATATTTATCCTTTCCATTGCTGTTAAGATAGAGCTAGAAGACCCCAATTATTTTGAGGCAATATCTGGTGATTTTTATTACACTTCAAGCTCTGCTTCACTGCTAATGTGTCAACAGTTTGTCAGCAGCTCAACCAAATAAAACATTAAATTGTACAAGCTTGTATTTCAGAAAATAAATACTTTCTCCAGAGACTACCTGTTACTAAAAGGACTGTGGGAAAGTCATCACAGGAAGCTGAAGAAGCCCTTTATAGGGTTGCTTTCATGCTAACAATTGGATTACATTAATGCCATCATCGATTGTGTGATTGGCTATATAAACTTCTTTATGGATGAACCACTAGAATAGTGAGATGCTTCCCTAACAGAAAAAAAATGCACTTTATAGAGCAAAACAGATCAGTATTGAGGAGTATACAGAAACGGCTCAAAGTCAAGATCAGTGAGAACAAGGAATTGTATAGAAATAAGCTAGAGTGGAACAAAATCAGAGATTTTTGGTCAGGGATGAAGAAGATCGCAGATGGATTCTCTGGATTCTTCCATCCTGAATAGCTGACCGTTGGAGGGGTAGTCATCAGGGTTTTTATTTGTAGGACATTGACAAATAAGGGCCAATCTGCCTCCACACTCAAAATGTGGAGGTAGCATAACATTTAATCTTGACAGTCCAGAAAATTTCAGATGCTTAACTATGATGCAGTCTTTAATATTTTGAAAAAGTAGTCAAACTAGATGTCTGTTTTTACTTTGTATTTACATAATCAGCCTCATTATGTGAGGGAGCCTTATTATGAATATGGGTCCTATCTATGCAACAAATTAGGTTGGGAATTCCTAAAAGGAAATAAAATTATTAATCCAAGTCTAAGGCTGCAGCACAATGTCCTTAAGAAAATCTAATTTTAAATCCATTTAAAAGAAATTCACCTGCAATCCTGTGGAACTCCTCCTTTTTCACTTGGATGGTTTTATTTGCTGGCAAATGAACTGCTTGCATCTGTTTCCTGATTCAGCCAAGGAAGCTATGAGCAGCTCATCTTTGGTTCCTTATATATAGTTTATATTTACCTGTGACTGCTTCTGTTAATAGAAGCCTGATGCCTCCCTAAGCTCGACTGTCTCGTGGTGATAGGAACATTCACTTTGACGTTCAATATGCTGCAGACTTTTTTACTTTAACTCACTTGTGTGATCTCCAGTATAGTTAACAAGTCGTACAAGTCACAAGCCCAGTAAACTAGTTGATCTAAATCTAAGCAGACACTGTGTAACAAACTAAATAAAGGTGACT
Source organism: Orestias chungarensis (assembly GCA_032876305.1). Lineage (NCBI taxonomy): Eukaryota > Metazoa > Chordata > Actinopteri > Cyprinodontiformes > Cyprinodontidae > Orestias > Orestias chungarensis. Next base: position 137,351 of record JAVLVB010000263.1, read on the forward strand.
CCTCTACACCTCTCACTACTGCCTAACTCAGATTCACCTGCCCTCTTCTCTGCACTTGTAACCTCTGATCTTCCACCCTACAGCATCTTATCATCTCTGGAGGTTAATGATGCCACAGAATCCCTCTACCCAACACTGAGTTCCTGCTAAAATCGTTTGTGCTCGCTGACTACCAGACCTGCAATAGTTATACAGTTACACTCATGGCTGACTGACACCTTTAGATCAATGCGCACTAACCTCAGAGGAGATAAGATGGCACCAAACAAAATACGCATCAGATCTGTCACACTTTCAAACACTGCTCTAATCCATCTCCTTAAACGTCACCACTGTGTAAAAATGAGTTGCACCAGGAGAAAATCAACCACGCTACTGATACCCAGAAGTTATTTTCCACCTTTTAAGTCTATGTTAAACCCTCCACCTCCTCCTCTAATGACCAACTTTACAGCAAATTCCTTTGCCAACTTTTACACCGACAAAGTGGCAGAGATCAGCAGTCAGTTCTCTGACCCATCATTGAAGACCACAGCTCACCCTTCCTCACTGGTCTTTCCTCAGAGCACTGCTGAACGCACTGGTTCCTTTTCTTCATTCACCCCTCTGTCCAAGGATAAGGAACCTCCTCACAGACAGCCCTACTATGTCTTGGCCTGAGGATCCAATTCCCAACACCCTCCTGCAAACCATAGCTCCAATTATTGTTACAGCAGCCACTAACATGATGAATATTTCAATATCTATTGGAACATTGCCCATCACTTTTAAGCTAACCCAGGTAACTCCACTACTCAAAAAACCCTCCCTTGCAGGCACTCAAATTGAAAACTACCAAAATCTCCCTACTCCCTTGGCTGTCTTGAGTCATTTAAAGAGCTGTTTCGAAGCAGGTGACACAATTCCTCTCCAAACATAACCTCCTTGCCTCCAATCAATCTGGCTTCAAGAGTGGTCACACCATCGAAACGGCACTCCTGTCAGAGTCCCTGAAAGAAGCCGAAGCAACAGGCCAATTCTCAGTTCTCCTTCTGCTGGACCTATCTGAAACCTTAGGCCAGTGGTCCCCAAACTACGACCCGTAGGCTAGATCCGGCCCGCCTCCACATTTTTTCGGCCCCCTGAACAATATCAGAGAGTATTTTCATATATGTGAATTTGTATTTGATAGTAAAGTTGGAGTTTTGCAATAAAATGTTCCTTAGTTATTAACTTTTTTCATTATTAACTATTAGTGAATATTTCATACACGCATATAACTTGACATTCTGTTTCACCCTTCTGGGGTCTATGGCCCTATCTGGCAACCAGCAAAAAATCTTAAACCCGTCCCTCAAAAAGAGAGAACGGAACAATGGCGAAAAGATTAGGTTCAGAATGCAGGGTATTTAACCTACAGTGGACAAACGATTATATTTTAGTCAAATGCAAATAAAAGGCTTTCTGTCTCATCTGTCAATAGGCGGTGGCAGTATTCAAACAATACAATCTGCGGAGACACTATGAATCCCGTCATTAAGACAAGTATGATAGCTTGCAAGGCCAAATGCGAGCAGACAAACTCTCAAAGCTAAAAAGTGGACTGTTAGCTTAGCAGAATACATTAGCTCGCCAAGCTCAGCTGAACCAGTAATCTGTTCGGGCTAGCTTTTGGCTTGCTCAAGTGATAGCAAACAGCGGTAAACCTTTCACTGAAAGAGAGTTTGTCAAGAAATGCATGAAAACTGTTGCGGAGGTGTGTCCTGAGAAGAAAAACATTTTTAATGCCGTGAGTGTATCAGCGAGTGCAATCACCATACGTATTGAAGAAATTGGGGGTAATTTGTATACCCAGCTGCAGCGGAAGACGAAATTTTATATATTTTTTTCATTAGAACTGGATGAGACGATGGACGTGCAGGACACCGCGCAGCTGCTCATTTTTAATTGTGGAGTTAGTGCAAATTTTGAGATTTGCGAGGAGATGGCAGCCTCAAGTCTCAAAGGGACTACGACGGGGGGGGATATTTTCGGGCAAAGTGTACCAAACCAAGAGTTGGACCTGGATTGATCAAAGCTGGCCAGCATCACAACTGACGGGGCTCCTAGTATGGTGGCCATGTTTGGGGTATAATAGCACGCATGAACTGGGAGATTGAAGAATGAGGTCTCACTGCCCCAAGACAAGTCCACTGCCTTATTCACCAGCAAGCACTGTGCTGCAAAATGTTGACGTGGAAGTCAGTCATGAAGATTGTGGTGTCACGCATAAACTTCAACAAAGCAAAGGGACTTAAACACAGGCAGTTCCAAGAATTCTTGTCTGAACTGGAATCTGAGCACGGAGATGTGCTGTACTACACAGAGGTCCGATGGTTGAGCCGGGCCAGAGTTTTGAGGCGTTTTACGAGCTGCTACTTGAAATGAACGCACTTCTTCTTTCACAAAACAAAACGGTGCCAGAGGTGATCAACCCAGAATGGAAGTGGCACCTCGCATTTTTAACAGAAATGACAGAAATTCTGAACTTTAACTTGCAGCTACAAGGCCAGGGGAAACTCATTTGTGAAATGTATTCCCACATCAAAGCATTTGAGGTGAAACTACAGCTCCTTTTGGGACAAGTGAAAAAAGCACAGTTTTATCCATCTCCCTGCTACACAAAATCTCTCTGCAGAGAACCCAGCAGTCCCTTTTCCAGCTGAAAAGTGTGTGAAAGCACTGAAAATGCTAAAGGCAGAGTTTGGTGTGGGATTCCGTGAACTACATGTTTATGTTTATGTTCATGTTTATTATTTGCTGATTATACAATTTTAAGAGGAAACTCTGAGTTTTTAGGAAAAGTCAACACAAAAAAATAAATAATAATAATAATAAAACAATAGCGATGTTTAAAACAATGTCAATAAATATAGCAAAAATAACATTCATATTATTTGGAAATTAAGAAAACCGTCTACATCTACAAATAAAATTTTGGGTGTTATACAGGATTATTACATATTCTGGAAATCACAAAATTACACATATAAAAAGAAAATTGACAAAAAGCCTGTGCAATATTACGAACAGTACAAATGAATCAAAAAGCTAAATGGTAATTATATGTGTTATTTCAATTGGTCATAGGCAAACAGTGTTTTGGGGTATATGATATGGTTTGTGAAAGAAATGGAGTTTGTTTTATTCCTTTCATTGTCATTGTTTTTTTTTTTTTCCTAGATACATAGGGAAATAATTGCCTAGGCTTATATAAATTTTTACTTCTGCCTACCTCTGTTTCAAACAAATGTTTATATTCTGTGTATATCATATTAATCTTGGGCTGACTGTTGCACTGCAGTAACTCCAAGTTAACTATCATTGTATCTATCAATGTAAGAACAAATCTATGAATGTAAAAGGCTTTTTAGTGGTCAGTATATTTTTTAAATAGCTATATAAGTTTAGGCAGTTTATGCGTTTTCATTTCAAGGTTACAATTTCTCCGTTAAGATATAGTGACCTTCAACTAGACATGATTATAGTGATGAACTACAAATCACAGTAGATGCACTTTCATAAAGGCACACTCCTGCACTGTTATCGTGTTGATGGAAAATGTTGTACTCAGAATACTGTACATGAAATGTTCTATTTTAGCACTTACAGGATAAGCAGTCGCACAGTCTTAATAATTTTACAGGTCTGCCAGCAACAAATTTGGTTATTTTTGTCATTTTATGAGCCTACAAACTGAACAGGTTTCCTCACAAGTATATGTGATACATAAATACATGTGTATATAAATAACTGTGTAAATTGTTTCTTTTGCCAGTCTGGTATAAGATATTGGCATGTTACTAACCCTATCACAGTGTTCGGTCAACCAATAGCATTTGTGTTGTATCCTAGAAAAAAAAGCTGAAAGATTTGCTCCTTTTGATGGTGGCAGGTCTTTGAAACCTGAAATAGCACATCTTAGGCTGCTGCTTGGACTTGTGTTCACTTTTAAATAGGGACATAAAATCAACCAACCAATCTCACAGTACAATAGTTGTTTTCACTCTGGTATTCGTCCCAAAACAAATATGCACGGCTAAAGTATTTTATGTAGTTTTTCACAATTATTGTTTTATAACTCACCAATTATACATTGCAGTGTTTCTAAGTGATTTTAATTGTTTATAATAAGTAGAATTGAAAATCTAGTTGTCCTCTTACTGTTTGCTTTGTTTCATTTGTGTACAGATAAGTGAATGTAATTTTGAGCAGTTGTTTTGCGACAGTCTTTACCCTGTCTTAAATACCAGCGTGAGAAGAGGCTGGGTGTAAGGAAGAAGAGGAAGAGGAACAGGAAAAGGGAAAGACCACTACACACAAATCACATGAAAAACAGGGACAGATGTAGAGACAGAAGAAAACACATAAAAACATAACAGTCTAACTCAAACTAACAAGTAAATGTTCAAATGCAAAATCTGACAAAACCTGTAAAAGAAGATGGTAGGACAAAAACAAAAAATTGAAAAAAACAGCTCACATTAGACAAGCATCTGTTTGATCGTTAGGCTCAGTGTCCCAGCAAAATATTTCTACACATAATAGAAACATAGTGCAAGTGTGGGGAAAGTAGGGCAAAATATCTTTGACACAAGCATAAACATGGTCAGAAACTGGCGCTCGGGGTTGTGATGTTTTATTTATTTCATTGTTGGTTGGGTGAAAAGTTGTCATTTTATCTGATCTCACAGATTATCATTTTACTCATTTAATAAAACTAACTCAACCTATATTAGACTGGATCGCAAATCAGTTGTATATTTCTAAATCTCTTTGTTTACCTGCCATTGCACACACATTTTGATGCTAATACATCTCATCCGGAAAGGCTATCAACAATGTTTAAAATTGTTTTTATTTGAATCATTGTCCTTTACTTCAATTAATTCATAAAGTGCTATATCAGTGTGGACCAGTTTTTTTTACCACAACATTTGCTCAGCCTTGTCTTTGCTGGTGCAGAGGAACCTCACTGTTTCGGTTCTCTTGATGAGTTGTTGGTTTGGAAATAGATACTGTTGATTTTATGGAATGTATTCGAAGGTTAACTATCTGGCAAACAGTATTAAAAGGTTACTACAATATCTTTCAAAGTTGGAGTTGACATTGTGTTCTGTTTAGAAATGGTTTACGAAGGTTTCAAGGTTTAACAATTTTTTTAAACAGTAAACTGATTTTATGTGTTTCACATTTTCATCTGCAGACAGATGTGAAAGAAAGGTTCCTAGTGTTTCTAACCAGGACAAATTTAAATTGCCTGTTGTTAAGTAGTAGCAAGTTGACATATTACACAATGTGTTCAAAATAAATTAAATGAGGTTGCATTTTACCTATTTAGTTATGTGGCAGCGTAATTATTAAGCTAGACTAAGAAAATGTGATCCTCAACATTCAATTCAAGTCAGTTTATTTATATAGTCCTAATCCAAACCACATTGTCTCAAGGCATCTCAGAAAAAATTTCAATCCAATGATACATACATTCCAATAGAATACAATCCGATTTAACAAACAGTGCATCAAGTTTGGTTCATTATTCAAATCAATTTAAAGTTTTTCCAGTTTTAGGAAACCCAGTAAACTGCAAAGAGACTTGCTGCATTCACTCTTCCCACCAGCTTGCCGAGAAAGTAGACGAAAGCCTGCATTTTTGACTTTACATCAATTCCTCAAAACAGGCATATATGTAGCGAAAGTTGAGAGGATGGACCCCCCTTTAACAGAAAAAATCCAACAACATACCCAGAACCTGGCTCAGCAACCATCTGCTATGACCTGCTTAATGTTTGAGAAGACAACAAAAATATAAAACAATACCAAATTTGCAACATGTACCCAATTCTATAACAACAAATAATCTGATCAAATTTAAATATTTATCATCTTATTGTGTTAACACTAAGACTGTGACAAACTTAATAAAAATAACAGCTAAGAAATAAAGGGTTTCTTATCCTTATATTTAAATGATTGTAGCCCCTTTGTGGTGCTACAGTTTTTTTGTTTTTTTTGTGGTGCTTTAACATACTGAACATTGCTGATCTGAAGTTAAATCAGCATGTAACCCAAAGGAATACCATACCATTATAGAACAGCAACTGTTCCCAATTCAGTCCAGAAAGATGGTTCTCCCTGGCTCTACCTTTTCATACTTCATCCCAAATGGTTAGGCTATCCTGAGCTATCTCTGTAGTTACGTTTCTATAGGCTTAGGTGGTTAGAGCCCAACCTGACCACTTTTTTGATTCTGCTACTTTCCTCTTCTATTTATTTTGCATTTCTGTTCAATTCAGTTTGTTTATTTAGTGACAACTGACACTTTCTGTTAAGTCACCTAAAATAATTTTTTTTTTGAAAAGACAGAAAACAAACATTAAAATAGAGGACACTTGAAAATGTTAATAGCCGGAGATTGAGAACGTTGAGTTGCTGGCACCACAACCAGCCAACATCCCCATCCAGGGAGGTGTCATAAGTAACAGAGCACCAAACCAGGGGTACCTTGTATGGGGAGAACAACACAGAGAATTAAATCAAATTAAACAATTGAGAAAGAATGTAGGAGAGTTGTCAGATTCTCCTCCGGTTTAAGCCTATACAACTATTTTGGGATACCCTAACCACCTAAAATGAGACAGGAGAGAGGTAGAGCAAGGAGAACTGTCTTTAAGATTGGATTCTTCCCGAACCAGATTATAGACTAAAGTTGGGAGAAAAAGAAGAGACTGATAACTAACAGCTCTGCCACCCATTCTACTTTTAAAAATTCTAGGAACCAACAGTAAACCTGCAATCTGAAGGCGGAGTGCTCTGAGAAGGACATATGGAACAATCCAATCTCTTGATGATTGTGCATTTATTAAAAAAGGAGAAATTATCTCTGTTTTTATTTTTTTTCATTGAAGTCTTGCAACGTGGGTCAAATGAATTTTGTGAGCTTACTGTTAGCAAATAATTACAGTAGTTTAGTCTTAAAGTAGCAAATGCATAAAAGTTTTTTCAGCATCACTCATAAAGAGAATATTTATAATTTTAGGGATGTTCTTGAGGTAAAAGAAGAAAATCTTGATAACATATCCTAATCAAAATATTCAAGGTTCTTAACTTTTTTATCAGAGACCAATGGCATCTACTCATGTCTTTCCAGATTTCAAAAGCTGAAAGTGTTTTCTGTCTTCTCAAATATCATCAGTCATAACAGATAGCTGCTGAGTAAGGTTCTGAAAACACAAAGTGTTCTTTCAGAAGATACATATTGAGCTAAACTGTAACTAGAGAAAATATTATCAATCACTCTTAGACACCCATCCATCCATCCATCCATCCATCCATCCATCCATCCATCCATCCATCCATCCATCCATCCATCCATTGTCTTCTGTTTCTCTGGGATCCGATCACAAGGGCAGCAGCCTAAGAAAAGACACCTAGACTTCCCCTTTCCCTAACAACTTGGGCCAGCTTGTCCGTGCAAATCCCGAGGCGTTACCACGGCAGTCAAGAGACATAGTCCCTCAAGAGTGTCTTGGGGTTAGGGCGTGGCCTCTCAGTGAGACGTGCCCGGAACATTTCTCAAAGGAGGTGAGCATGGGGCATCCTGACCAGATGCTAGAGTCAACTCAACTGGCATCTCTCAGGGCCCTTTTCCACCAAACTGGTTCCAGTACTGGTTCGGTGCTAGAGCCAAAGTTAGCATTGTTTTTCTGTGTTTCCACTGACCAAAACTGGTGTTTAGCTGTTCCCAACTCTTTCTGGGGTCAGAGGAAAGAACCGGTTCGACTTGATGACGTTAGCAACTGGGGGCGGGGCTACCTAACAACTAATAGCCGCTAAACAGGAAAAGAGCGGCCGTTTTTTAACAACACTGGAGTTGTTTGTGCGACAAAGGACAAAAAATGGACCTAAAGGCAAAGCAGCAGTGGTCAGTGGAGGAGACAAACTGCTCGCAGACGTCTAGTCTACGTTAGTGCAAATCTTATCGGATCTGCCCCCTTTACTTACTGACCGTGGAATACTAATCAAAGTGGGTCCAACAAACGGTAAGTACATTATTTTGCTTTGTTTTTAAGTGTCAATGTTTAATCTTGTGAATGTATGACAGATACGCGTTTTTACAAAGGCTTCTTCGCGATCTGACGTTAGCCCATACTAATGCCTAAAACTGCCGTCTTGCTCCGATGTCATTCATTACTAAAAACGTTTTTTTTCCTGTCAGTAATAACACAAATAGAAAAAAAAATTTTTGTATGAAATTAGTGTATGCACACAGAATAACATACATGTTTTTACAATGTGATAAAGTGTGTGATCTGGTTAAAACTGTAAAGCTCGAAGTAATTTAAAATAATAATGTTGAGTTAAACATCTGTCATGTTTTCATTACTTATGATAAAGTGAATTTTGTTATTTTTAGTTCAGCTAATTTCTATTAATAAGGTAAAACACACAGCCTCCACACAGCCAGAACACCATGCCCCTCATCCAGGTTTCCCCCTCCACAGATAATAAACATGAGACATGTGACCTACATTCTTCTAGACCAATCACCTCAGGCTGCCATTTCCCACGACAGTCATTCATAAAATTGAACAGGTATCTTAGAGGTAGACTCTTCTCCAATCACATTCAGGTATAATGGCACTTCTCACCGCTTCTTCCCCGCTTGCAGTGTGGTCCTTCACAGAAGTGCAAAAAAAACTTGAGGAGGCTTCAAGGACCAAACCGGTGTTCCAATACATCCAGCGAGAGATGGCTGCGGGAGGGTATGAGCGCAGTGGTGAGCAAATTATTAACAAGCTTAAAAAGTGTTGTTGTGGTCTTGTGTTGGTTGGATTTGGCGCTAAATCTACTGGGTAATGCTAACGTACGCATACGCGTGGAACGACTTAATAACATAGCTTTCCAACCAGCACCAGTGTGTGGAAAGACCAACGGTTCTTTGTTGGTTCGTACTTGGAACCAGCCGCGAACCGGCTCTAGCACTAGCACGAAACCAGCCCTTGGTGGAAAAGGGGTATCAGCGTGCAGCGGCTCAACTCTGAGTCCCTCTTGGATGACAGAGCTCCTCACCCTAACTCTAAGGGAGAGCCCGGACACCCTGTAGAGGAAATTCATTTCAGCCACTTGTATTCCTATCCCTCAGATACTTCAACTCCTCCACCCGGAGAAAGCACTCTACTCTTTTCCAGCTCAAGACCATAGCCTCAGACTTGGAGGCACTGATTCTTATACACTCGGCTGAAAACTACTTGAGTGAGATAAGTAGATCACAAGCTAATGAAGCCAACAGGAACACATCATCTGCAAATAGCATGGATGCAATCCGAAGGCCACTAAAACGAATCCCCTTAACACCTTACTTCTTGCCGGCAATAAGGACCAGACTCTGACACTGGTCATACAGTGACCTGACAGCCTGTATCGAAGGGCCTGGCACACCATATTCCTGGAATACCCCACAAAGGAGTCCCAGAAAGACAGAGTCAAATGCCTTCCCCAAGTCAACAAAGCACATATACACTGCTTGGGCGAACCATGCACCTTTTAGTACCCAGGGTATGGGGCTGGTCCAGTGTTCCAGAACCAGAACAAAAACATCTCTGCTCTTCCTGAATCCGAACTTCAACTATCTGATGGACCTTCCTCTAAAGACCCCCGAATTGACCTTACCAGGGAGGCTTAGGAGTGTAACTTCCCTGAAGTTGGATCACACTCTACTGTCCCCATTTTTAAATAGGGTGCCCATCACCCCGTCTGCCAGTCCAGTGGAACTTCCCCGATGTCCACACGATGTTGCAGAGTTAACCAAAATAACCCTACTACATCCAAAGCCTTAAGGAAATCAGGGTGAATCTCATCCATCCCCTAGGCCCGGTCTTCAAGGAGTACGTCCATGCAAATTGAGGTCAACGGGACACCATCTCTACTATAGATAGTTGGCGGTGCACCGCTTTCCACTCTGAGATGCTGGATAGTGGACCAGAATTGCCTCTAAGCAGTTCTGAAGTTGTTCACCATGGCCTCTCCAAGCTCCTCCCATGCCCAAGCTTTTTCTTCAGCAATCACACGAGCCACTTGCTGCTTAGACTGCTGGTACCCATAAGCTGCTTCTGGATTCCCATAGGCCAAAAATACCCGATATGACTCCTTCTTCAGCTTGACAGCCACCGTCACCACTGGAGTCCACCAACGTGTATGAGGCACAAAGGCGGGTCATTTCCCGCCTTGACTACTGCGACGCTGTCCTAACAGACGGCTACAGATGATCCAGAATGCTGCAGCTCGCTTGGTTTTCAACCAGCCAATGCGATCGCGTGTCACAACCCTTTTCACTGAACTCCATTGGCTTTCCTTAGCTGCACGCATCAAATTCAAATCACTAATGCTGGCATACAGAGTGTTTGATGGATCAGCGCCCATCTACCCTCTTAAAGCCCTACGTCACTGCCCGTCCGCTCCGTTCCTCCAAGGAGCGCCAACTAACACAACCAAAGCCCCCTGCAGGTCAATCTAAACTCTTCTTATTTGCGGTTCCTTGCTGTTGGAACGACCCTACATGTACTATCAGAGCATCAGATTCTCTTTCCACCTTCAAGAAATCCTTGAAGACCCAGCTCTTCCGAGATTATCTATTGCCCTGAAAGATCTAAAAGCACTTACTACCCCCCCGCCCCCTGATATTACTTAGCACTCAGTGTATGGTACTTGGGCCTTCTATGTTTAACTAAATGCTGTATATGAGTGTCAACATTAATGTTAAATCCCTTCCTAGCATATTACAGATAAATTGCATCGTAGTTCAATGTTAGACCCTCTTTTTGTAAGTCGCTTTGTATAATAGCGTCTGCTAAATGCTTAAATGTAAATGTAAATCTAACTTATTAGTTGGTGCTGCAGAAACTGCGTATTAAGCCTAAGCGCAGAAATGACCCTGCACTGGCAAGCAGTCATGCTGCAACAGAAAGGTTGGCAGGGACTCACTGGTATAACATTTGTCAGGTTCTAGTCCTACCTATAAAAAAGGGGCGTCTTTCCATGTTAGATTGGGTAGTAGTTAGTGCATGGTTATTTATATTATCAATATTTATTGTTATATATTTTGTATTAAGTTATATGTATATATATAATTGTATTTCTACTTGTAGGTAACACGTATTTCATTTGGCTATTGTATATTAGCTACCTTTTCACTTTTGTAATCACAAATATTTTTTGAAGAAATTTCTTTCTACTGTGCCTTGGTCTGTATTAGTCATTGTGTGGTCGGTCTCACTAGTGCATGGCAGCCTTGCTTCGGGTACAATGTAGCTGATCACCATCAGAGTGTAAATAAGGGTGCATGAATTAGTGAATGACAGAGTGTAGTGACTAGATGAAGGGCTGTACATGGTTTTTATCATTTCCTTTTTTTGTGTGTCAATAAGCAGCTTTTCATTGGATCTTTAAAAAATCATATGTCTGAAACGCCAGGGCCCGTATTATTTAAGAGGTTTAATAATAGATATTATAATAGTTACTAAGATAAAATATTACAATGTGACCAGGTGACCAGATGCTTACAACAAATCATGCATGGAGGAGCTATGGCATTCTTTAGCTGAATAGAAATTAAACTGAACTAATAACTTTTATACCAAAACAGGAACAATCACCTCACTGCCTCAACTATTAAAGATAAAAACATAAACTTTAATTAGCTTGGAAGTCTGGTTGTAGGAATACTTTAGACTCAGACATGAACAGAAATACATAGAGACATAACTCAAATTTATTACCTTTACAGGTAAATGACGCTGTGGCAGGTTTTGATTTCATCCAGACAAAAAAGAAAAAAGGGCCATCACCAAAATTGTAAAGTTCTTACACTGGATTCCTGTATCTAGGGGAACACTTGATAGTTTATAAATCACTGAATGTCCAAGTACCAAAAGACATTTCAGACTTGTCTTTTGTTTTAAGTCGCTTTGCAATCCTAGAATCAGTGCAAACCATGGAGAAGCAGAATTTGGTTTTTATGCTTCTCTAATCTGGTACGAACAGTCAGAAAAAGGCAAAAATGCTGAAACAATGATTTCCTTTAAATTAAGTCTAGATATCCATTACTTTAGATGTTTCTTTGATTAATATTAGATGGACTATCTTTAATTGTAGCATGGTTTATAAATATTTAAAACTTTCTATTATTTTGCCAGTAAAGTTTATAGTGTCTCACTTGTGTTCTGGTTGGTTTTATGTTCCTTTTTAAAGCACACGATAGGCCCTTTTTTGTGGGATGTGGTATTATAATAACAATTAAAAACAATTGCAGTGTTGCCTGCATCAGTTAGCATGAAGATTTTTTAAATATTTACAATCAGTCACTTTAACTGAGGATTTAGAATGGATTTTTATTATATATTTTGATATTCTGTTGATATTCTGAATTTTAAAAATAAGATTGTATTAATTTATTATCAACTTTAGAAGATGTGGTTTTGTGTAGGAGGTTGCTGAACAATTCAAAAAAATACAAAACTTTATGGATCAACAGGAATGACATTGAATTTAGAATTAAACGTTTTGAAATATTTAACTTGATGTTAAAAATTGTGACAGAAAATGTAACATATAATGTATGTAATATTTTTCATATCCAAAAATATGGAAAAACAAATTCCTTGTTCCTTGTCTTCATAATTGAAAAAAAGGAAATAGTCTTTGAAATTTAATTTCGTACATTTAGGGTTACATCCAATAATTTTAGTTTTGGTTGAAATCCAGATAAGATTAAAAATGTATTTATTTGTTTATTTATTTTTATCATTATCTTTACCAAAAACGCTAACCTAGCTGATCTATTTCTTTGTCGTTTATCTACCATAAAAGGTCCCTTTTTTCATAAATTCTGCCCTAGAAGGCGTTTTTCAGAAATGGTACTAGTGAGGTACTAGTGAGGCATTGTCAAGTAAAAGAATTATTATTTTTTTTGTTTTGCCAAAGATTTATTTTACTTAAACTGCGTGTTTACGATTAAGTAATCAGTCTGAGGTTGATGCATTACTCTAAAAAAACTAATTTCATTGTATATTTATAAACACCAGAAGATGGTTAATTTTCGAAGGTTTCTGTATGCCACAAGAAAGCATATGAAAGTTAAATGGTCTCAAGGGAGTGACACTGGTGAAGCTGAGCTGTGACGATGATTTAAGATAGGGTAAAACATGTCTTTCCTATTAAACAGAGTATTTTAACATAAAAGGTACTATAGTACCTTAAGTATAAGTATTTTTATGAAAAGTATGTCAGTATAGTTGGAATTTGCTTTTGTACCATTATGTGTGTTTTTAACATGTATTATTTTATAACAGTACATGTACATTACGTATTAATTAAGAGCATTCATCAAGTAAAGCGTACTGTTTTTTAGTGAGATTCCCTTTCCCTCTTGCTTTCCTACCTTTCCGAACATTCCCGTCGTTAGTTCGCTGAAACTCCCCAGCAGTCAGAAGAAAGCAGGCACGGTCGTGTGGGTACCGTTCACGGCTTGTGGTAGAGCCAAGTCCTCCAGTGACTGGACTGCGCTCTTCCCCAAGAACCTGGTCTATAGTAGGGCAGTCTTCATTGGCCAAAGCTGCCGCATTGGCAGCTGCATCACCATTCTGCTTAGAGTCTTAGAAAAAGGGTAAAGGAGATGGAGGGAGAAATTGACCATCAGTAAGGGATTAAATGGAAAAAAAAAACACACAATACAATGTAAAGGAAAAACAAATACAATTACTTGACTAAAGATAAAATTCAACTGGAAATTACACCACATCAACATAATAAGCCTAGTTAATATTAACACAGAGACAATTTATATATGTATAAATAATTATTATTTACATTTAGAAATAGCAATGTCATTAATTGAACCCGGCAGAGATTTTGTGGTGAAAGTGGTTGCAACCACATGTAGTCTAATGCCAAACGTTAAGGATAGAAAATACAGCTCTAAAATTTTAAAGGATTAGTTTTGTTGACATCTTTAGAATGGTTTGGTTTATTTGTTAAGCTGTTTACCAGCTCATTTGACATTTTCTGTCATTCCGTTGTTTACGCTCAGTAGGACACCCAAAAGAATAAAAGTATTTTATCTCTCCATTAATTGGGTACGTCTCAAATAAAGAAAGAAAATGTGTAATTATTAGCAGTGCTGCTTTTTTCTGCATTTTTTAGTCATTTGTCATTCTATTATCATTATGATTTAAATTCACCAAATAGTGTCTGTATGATATGCAGTTTTTGAATTTTTGGAAACATGCATTTCTAAAGTGATCTAACTTACCTGTTCTGTTTATTTCAATGATCTCTTCCTGTGCCAGTGGACAATCTCCAGTACCTATCATGCTGCCCGATTCCACCATGCCTGGCCCAAGTACATTGCCCATTATTCTATGTGGAGAAGCAGTTGCCATTGCCAAAGCATCTGGCTTGCAGTAATTAGGACTTCCTGGCTGTGGTGCTCTTGGGATGTGCTTGTTCCTCTTCTTTGGAAGCTTCTGCTTTGCCATGGCCAGCGAGTAGTACATTCCAAAGTTATTGACAATAACAGGCACAGGCATAGCAATAGTCAGCACACCAGCCAAGGCACATAGGGCACCCACTAGCATTCCTGACCATGTTTCCGGGTACATATCCCCATATCCAAGAGTAGTCATGGTAACTACAGCCCACCAGAAGCCGATGGGAATGTTCTTAAAGGTGGTGTGGGCTGCAGCAGTTGGATCCTGAGGATCAGCTCCAATACGTTCAGCATAGTAGATCATGGTAGCAAAGATAAGGACGCCCAGCGCCAGAAAAATTATCAGCAGCAAGAACTCATTGGTACTTGCCCGCAAAGTGTGGCCCAAGACCCGTAAACCGACAAAATGTCGGGTTAGCTTGAATATACGCAGGATACGGACAAAACGTACCACACGTAAAAAGCTCAACACATCTTTGGCTGTTTTAGAGGATAGGCCACTAAGTGCTACCTCCAGGTAGAAGGGAACAATAGCCACAAAGTCTATGATGTTAAGGGTGCAACGAAAGAACTCTGCCTTATCAGGACAAAAGATGACACGAGCCACCACCTCAATAGTAAACCAGATAACACAGACACCCTCCACATATGTTAGCCAGCCATCTGTAACAACTTCATATACAATCTGTAAGATAAATGAAAAAAAGTGAGTATTAGTAAATTAAATGTTACTGTACATCACGCTGCCTATAAGGTTATATATTTATATTTCACGGTATAAAGTACAGTTTAAGTAGATTCTTTATTTTATGTCTAATGAAAAATTGCAAATAACACAATTTGCAATAGTATTGGGCAGTTGTATTAATGCTCAATTTTCATTAAAAACACATGCACTGAGTATTTTTTTAGGATTTTCTGGCAATAAAAGATCCACCTTTTACATAGTCCTTCACCCATGAAATAAAGACAGAGGGCAAACCTTAAACACTGCCTTAAAGATTAGGTGTTTTCACACATTATCCGCGGTTATCTATAACCTTAATATTAAGATTCTTTCTTTACCTCCTCATGTGTTATGTTGCCATTGGTGACATTCTCTGTTTTGTTGTAGATGGTGTTGAAAGCCTCATGGGTCTCCAAGCAGAAGGTGGAGATAGACAGAAGGATGAAAAACAGCGAAGCCAAGGCCACGTACTGCAGGAATAGAAACCAAGACAGATATAAATTAGAAATGTGTTACATTCTAATTTACACCTCAAGCTCATGAGTTGTCTTAAGTAACAAGATTTAAAACTCACAATCTTAAAAAAACAAAATCGCTTGTTAAACATGTCCTTCGGCAGGGCTTTGATAGTCATATTTTGCAGGCAAGGTAAAGAAGAGTTTAAGTCATTGCAGTATTTGTAGTACAAAGAAACAGCCATAAGGTGGCACAAATAGCATACTTATCAGACAAAAGCAATGTAAAGTAATTTACAAAAATATGTGCTGATTGCTTAAATCCTACAGATAGTACAGAGACAGAAAAAATATTGTTATCAATACTTAAGTCCAAATAACAAGGACACATATTTAGTCAAACATTTCAAAAATGCAAAAAAAAAAGACTGTAACATGACTAACATGACAAAAAGAAAATTAAATATTAAAAAAACTATTAAATATTTAGATTTTGGTGTATTTCATACAATTTCTTAGAAATGCATAAGATAGTATTTTATTGATTTAATTGTTTAAAAAAATTATTGATTCATAATTACTGTGTTTTAATAATAATGATGAATATACACAACTAAAAAAACTAGGTACAATGACCATAAAAGTGAGAACCAGAAAAAATGGGTCACTTCTCAAGAAGGGCCTGTTTGTTGTTAAAATATTATCTTGGTTCTCTATATATGGTATATACAAGTAAACACACACACACAATTAGAACTAAATTAATTTATACTACTATGTACATATTTTGCAATAATTGTGTTTGATATTTTGGAATGCTCTAAGGCCTTTCTGTTTCAATGCCTCAACTGATAAGAATATAAAAATATATTACAATCATCTTTTATCTACTATAGCCAAGGTGTTGAAAATCTGACATAACTTTAAAAAACCAGGGAGCTCATAAAGATTTAGCACTTAAAATGATTGTAAACCTAACCAAACAGGACTGAACCTAACTAGAATAAGCATACAAAAGAAACATAAACAAAATAATGAGAAAGATCATATATCCCCTATGTTATGGTCCTTTTTATCGGCTCCCTGTCAGATGGAAAATGAGAATTTCCATCCAAAAAATAAAGCCCTTTGTAATCAAGCTCTATCTTTAATGCTTTTACTAGCTTAGCTGACCCACAACTGAAAGAAACTCAGAAGAAAGGAGCTCAGGTAAAGATTGTTTATTGTGAAGGTTGATATACGCAGGTAATCTGTATGTATGTAGTTGACACGAAGGAACTTCTGAGGACTGGCACGGAGGAATCTGCAATGCGGGGAACCAGGAGCACTGAAGAGGAGACGACAGGTGATTAGAAGCAATCTGATGAGTTTGAACTTGGAGGTGATCTTACTTGTGGAGTTGTGGAACGACTAGGGAGAGATAATCAGATTTGGAGGGCTTGGATTGTGGTTGTGGTGTGATCTGGGAGATGTAGATGATGAGGAGGGGGTGTTGATGGTGGAGAGGAGGCTGCAATGAAAGCATTGGAGCGGACAGGTAGAGTGGACACTTGGAAGAGGATGATAATCCATTTTTAAAACTAATCCAGAGTTTCAACCATAACTCAGTTGCAATGGACTTTATTTTAAAATTATATAACATGTTTACTCCCCCGCATATCCTTAGTCTGAGTGGAGGGAGTTTTTTGGGGGAGGATAAAGATGACCTATTCCTGTAGATAACTCCCTCACTAACACCAGTTCCAACCTCCTCCCAAGTTCCTTGTTGCAAACATCGATGGAAGAGACCAGAAGCAGAACTGGAAGCAAAACCTTCTTCCTCCTCCTCTGCATCTAAAGCAGCACTGTCCCAAACAGCAGGAAGCAGTTTACCCAGCTGAGGTGAAGATGGAGAAGATTTTATCATCCGATAAAAGCAATGGTGATCCAGCTGCCAGAAGCTGTAATCATGATGCGAGCTATTCAGCTGGCCTTCCAGCCACCAGTAGCAGCAGAGCCCCATCTTCTAGAAGAAGCGCCTGGTTTTGTAACTTAATTAGATTATCATATTTATAGAGTTGAAAGGAATCCAAAACAGAGTCTAAAACACAGTAATTCGATTAGTGTTTGCTATGTCATGAATTAGATGGAAAACACTTTTGGAAAAAGTTGAATCATAAAACTTTAATGAAATTCTCTCTCTGCTACTTTCTTTCATTTGTCCAATCTGCTTTAGTTAATGTTATTTCAACCTTGTTAACCTTTTTTTTTCTCTTAGTGTTCTTCTCTCCATAGTAACCACACCTGGTCTGGCGTTCTGTTAGCTGAGACAGCTTCTTGGAGGAGAACATAGGCTGAGATGCTGCCAGCGACATTCTACAACTGCTGCTATAAACTTTTTTTTTGCATCTATTTTTGTTTTCTGTCTCTTCAAACCTCTAGGCGGTAGTGGCAGACGGCTGCTTCTACTAACCTAGGTTCTGCTGGAGGTTTCTTCTTGTTAAAGGGGAATTTTCCCTCTCCACTGTCGCTACATGCATGTTCAGTATGACGGATTGCTGTTAAGTCGACAACACAAGCTATTTTTTCAGTCTACTGATTATAGAGGAGTATATGCTGCAAGTCAATGACTCGATGTAATCTGCTGGGGTTCGTTACATTGGAAATTGGAATAGTTTTCAAACAGATTTGTAAAAATGCATCTATGATTTGAATTGATAGTCTTGTAAAGTGCCTTAAGATGACGTTTGTAAATTGTCGCTATATAAATAAACTAATTCAGATTCTGAATTAAGTTTAGGAAAGTTATATACTGTCATGGTCTGTGTTCTTGTTCTCCACTTAGTTTGTAGTTGTCTTGTTTTACTTTTATGATTAGTTATTGTTTTCTTTAGGTTATTTTCTATTTTGGTTGAGTCTTTGTTTTGTTATTCTTTTCTGTGTTCTCCAGTTGCCCCTGCTCTTTGTCCTTTTCTCTCTCTTTCTCTCTGTGTGTTTTCCCGCACCGTCAGTTCCCTCATTACCTTCTCCAACTGTTAATAATTGTCTGGTCATCTTCTCCACTGCTAGTGCCAATCATAATAATAAACCAATTATTCAGGTCAGCTTTAGTGGAGATATGTTGTTCTTTAGACCTCCTGCTTTGGCTAAAAAAGTTGAATTAAAAAGCTTAATGCAGTTGCACTTTAGCTTTAAGGCCTGGTAGTGATTAATATTCACTCCATTTGTATGTAAAAATAAAATATCACCATAATAATCACACAAATGTTAAAACATTTAAGCCCTGTTAGACATATTATTTAAACCCCTGACAGCCCAGGAAGTTATATTAATTATGTTATTTGCCTAATGATTGTTTGGGACAACCAAGGCACCTAATTTATTCCTAGCTAACCAATTAAAAATGAATAAAGAGAAAGCAACTATCACATCTATCAGAGACTCAAGAGAATCAGTTACCCATGATCCCGATGCAATTAACCGTTTTTATGAATTTTTACAAAGATTTATGCTCATCAAGCAATGACCCATCAGATATAAAACTTGAAGAATTTCTTCTCGACTATAATCTTCCAAAATTACAACAAGACTAGGTCAAGGCTCAATGATTTTCTAGCTAATAGATTGCAAGATATCTCACATAGGTTTAAAAATAACCCAAGAGATGGAGAATGGATGGATATAGAACAAACATTCTGTGATAATCTGTAAATCTGTGATTTACTATTACTAACCCCAAGCATTAAACATCATAAATGCTTTAAAAGCGTCAACATCATCTTCTCGCTGACAGCCTTGTGGGAATTTCTTAAAATAACCAAATCCCAACTCTTTCCATCTAAATTAACACCCATTTGGAATAACATCCTGCAAAACAAAAAAATACTAAACTTTACAGTATAGCAAAATAAACGAATAAAGACTCTGGAACACATAACTCAACATGGTAAATTTATTTTATTTCACACTATATGGAAAACATAGCATCAGATTCTTAGAATATCAACAAATAAAGGCAGTAATTAATGAGAAATACATTGTTAAGCTACTAGATCTACAACCCCCTTGTTGGGTAACAGAATTCTTAAAAATCTGCTCCCCAAAATACCTCTCAAAAATATACAAACTATTATCCAAGATAGACAATTCCATTTGTTTACCATCTTTAAAATGGGAGACGGGCTTATCTTTGGAATCAGATCATAATTTTTGGTTGCAAATATGCTTTAACACCTTTAAAATAGTATAAACCCAAATCTACCACTTATACAATATAAGATTCTTTTCACAGGCATTACGCAGGACAAAGGATGTCCCACTGCCCGCTCTAAATATAAAGAGGCTGGAGCAACAGCCTTAGCTGAAGCCTCACAGCTAAGATTAGTGATGGGTCCGGAAACAGCAATGCGTCGACGCATGCATCAAGCCCATAGACCAAAACCCGTGTCAGTGCGCATATTGATTTCTCCCTTTAGGGATTTTTAATGTCCAGCAGATGTCAGTATTCAGTGCCATCACTAGGTAAGATTAATATATATCTCTATATTAACAAGTGGTTGATCCACCCGGAGCGGGTTGTGTTTGATGTGATCATGGATCCATTACTCCTCCCCGTGACATCATCGTAACAATTACATTACATAGTGAGATGGCATTTACCAAGAGAGTTCACCAGTATTGTTTAGGTAGCAGTTTACAATCCACCATCAGTTGTTAATAACAATGCCTATGATGTCATCAGTTCCATTGTTGCTAAAACACAGACACAGCACCCAAATTATTTTGTGGCAATATCTGGTTATTTTAATCCCACCTCACTCTATGCTACACTTCTAACATTTCAACAGTTTGTCAGTTGCTTTACCAAAGTAAACACAACATTGGATTTGTTTTACACAAATGTCAAGGATTCATACCATTTGGAACCATGACCCCCTCTGGGGATATCAGATCACAACCTTGTTTTTCTCTGCCCAGAATATAAACCTCTTGTCCACAGAGTACCTGTTGCTAAAATGCCTGTGAGAAAGTGGTCAAACGGAGCTGAAGAAGCCCTACAGGGTTGTATTGATGCCACTGATAGGCACAATGGAAAATCCCTGTCGTAAACCACCCTGTTGCTATGGTTACGCATCATAACAAAAGAGCAAAATGTACAACCCCCCAGAGACGTTGGAGTCATGGATATGATACTACAGCCTTGTCTCAGCAAAACACATAATAATGTATTCCAAATTATCTTGCTGAGTCTTTGTAAGGGATTGAAGTTAATTTTACTTACAAAGAGAGTTTACCAGTGTTGTTTTGGTAGCTTTTTACGTTCCACCATCAGCCGACAATGCATGTGATGTCATCACTTCCATTGTTGCTAAGATGCAAACCTATGACTCAAATGACTTTAAGGAAGTTTTAACAGGAAGTTGAAGAAGCTCTACAAGGGTTTTTTTGACGCTAATGATTGAATTTCTACTTGAAAGCCACATGGAGATGATGTTAATGCCATGACTGGCTATACACATTTCTGTGTGGGAAACATCATCCCCAACAGAATAGTGAGATGATTGCAAAACAACAAACCCTGGATCACCAGTGATCTGAACAAACTGTTAAACATGAAATAAGTGCCTTTAGGGAGCGAGAACAACAGTTATTGAGAAGTATACAGAGAAAGCTCAAAGTTAAGATAAGAGAGAACAAGGAGGTGTATAGGAACAAGCTGTAGAGTAAACTGGAGAGGGATAAAATAAGAGATGTGTGGTCAGGATATAAGAAGAACACAGGCTTCAAGGTCAAACATTATTTGATTGACGGAAACGTTGACAGAGCAAATGAGCTGAACATAATTTAGGAAAAAGCTCGCCATCATCTCTTCCTGCACCCAGCCAACCAGACATCCCGTTTTCTTTCGACGCACACCGATCATCTCATCTAGAATGCGAACAAAACAGACGAGAAGTTTGTAGATTTCAAGAGAAACAGGGTCAGATAAACCCCTATTTCCATCATGGGAGAAGAAGTAGACATGGATGAGGAATATAAATACCTCTGTGTTCATCTGGTCAACATACGAGTCGACTTTACTTCCTGAGGAAGCTAAAATCCTTAAAGGTTTGCAGCAAGATGTTGCATATTTTCTTTACGTATGTTGTCAAGGGTGTCGTCTCCTCGGCTGTCATCTGAAGGGGCAGCGGCATCAGATCAAGGAAACTAAGATAGCTCAACAACCTGATAAAGAAGGCCGGGACTGTTCTGGGCACAAATGTGGAATCTCTGGAGATGATGACAAAAAGACTGATTTTACATAAAATCAAAAAGTCATGGACAACCCTGAACATGACAATGTTATTGGAAAACAGAATCCTCTTCAGTCACAAGGTTCTTCCCTCTTAGTTTTTAACAAACGGCTACAAAAGATCTTTACAACTCCTTAGTTAAATGAGTTAATTCAACATTTAATTTCCCCTCTGGGATAAATAAAATATATTTGATTGAATTGATTGTTTCAATCTGGGTCTCACAACAGCAATTCACACTGGCTGATCTTGCGAGAAGACCATAGCAACCTCCCTGGGTAGGCCCCAGCAACTACCATAGAGGTAGATGTCCAAGAAAAACCCTCTGGTATGAAAAACTGTATAGAACCAGGACCTGAGTCTATTCATGCTTACAGGCAAAAAAAATTCACTGCTCCCCATGAGTGAACAACAGCTCTAATAAACCAGCTGGTAAAGATTGACACTCATTCTGAATGGTTAACTGAGGGTATACATTCTTGATCCAGAAGGATCCCTCATAGGGATAATTCCCTTCCAACAATCAGCCAATAACCTGTCTCAATACAACATAAAAGCTCCTGTCAGGCATCATAGCGCCAAACGTAAGTGGGCACATGGATCAATACATGAGCATGGCACAGAAGGTCATCAGCATTAATGCCAGAGGAGCCAAACACCAACTCCTGGTAGACCGAGAAGTTGCCCAGGACTACAACGTCCGACATACCAACCTCTGTATGTTCAGGATGACAGGACTCTAAGAGCCTTCATTGCAAACTCGATGGGGATGTGGAAAACCAACTTGAAGCCAACTGCAAACCACTTGCCCAAGTGTCCATCAAATGTGGCATATATTAAGGAGATGCTCTGTCCCTGCTGCTGTTCTGCATAGGTCTGTTCTGCTTACCCAAATCATCAAGAAGACTGGGTATGGATACTGATTGATACAGGAATGGGGCCACCATCTGTCGCCTCCTCTACATGAATGACATCAAGCTGTATGGCAAGAGTTAGCAAGACATCGACTTACTGATCCACACCACCGGGATCTACAGCACTAAAATTGGGATGTCATTCGTACTAGAGAAGTGTGGTCGGATGGCTGAAAAGAGACGGAAGGTCATCCACACCAAAGGGGTCTCACTCCCAGAGCGAAAAATTACCTGGGAATACCTCAGGCAAATGGCAAATGGCAACCTCAATAAAGCCACAAGGAAAGGGGCCACAGCCAAATACCTAAAACGAGTAACGAGAGTCCTGAGAAGCCAGTTCAATGGCAAGAACAAGATCTGTGCGATAAATATCTACGTCTTACCATTAATCAGATACCCTGCAGGAATAGTAAGTTTACCAAAGGAGGAAATACAGACCACGGATGTTAAGTCTCGGAAGCTACTAACCATGCATGGACGGTTCCACCCAAAATCCAGCATCCTGAGACTTTACACGAGCCCCAAGGAAGGAGGCAGAGGACTAGTGAATGTCAGAGCCAATGCACAGGATGAAACATCCAAAATCCGTAAATACATCAAGGACAAAGCCCTAACAGACGATGTGTTTGGTGGATGTCTCAGACAATCTCCAGCACATAACAGCAGGTTGCAAGATGCTGGCAGGGAAAGCATACATGGAACGGCATGACAAATTGGTAGGCCTAGTCTACAAAAACATCTGTGCAGAATGGTGGTGGAGAATAACCAAGCTAAGATCATTTGGGACCAAGATCCAGATCCAAACAGAAAAAATGGTTGCGGCGAAACAGCGTGAAGACCACAGTGGTGCTTGTGGTAATCAGGACCATCAGGGCAGTCGCCCCAAAGCTGGAGCAGTGACTTAAACAGATCCGTGGACCCTAGCTTGAAAGATGTGTGAAAAATGAGTGAGAAAGCATATACACTGCACAGAAAATAAAGGGAACACTTAAACAACACAATATAACTCCAAGTACATCAAACTTCTTTGACATCTGTCCACTTAGGAAACAACAGATTGACAATCAATTTCACATGCTGTTGTGCGAATGGAATAGACAACAGGTGGAATTTTTAGCGATTAGCAAGACACACTCAATAAAGTAGCGGTTCTGCCGGTGTCAGGCCGAACCCTTTCAGTGCCGTTTTTCATGTTGGTCACAGGGGGTCACCAGAGCCTCCGCTTCTGGAGGACCTTCCTCACCTGCGCACCTGGCCAGGTGCAATGCAGTGCCGCTAACGAGCTGAAGCAGTATAAGAGGAGCGGTGGACCATCTACTCGACGCCTAGGTATTAGTTGCTTAATGTAACCTATAGCTCTCAGTGCCAGCTTTCTCTAGTTGCTCTAAAGCATTTACTTGTTCTCTAGCTTTATGTCTTGCGTCTCTAGTTCTCTAGTTTGTAGTTAAGTTCTCTAGTCTCAAGTTGCCTTAGGCCTCCAGTCGTTTATTTATCCTCCTAGCCTTTGAGTTTTGTACTTCGATTATTTTGATACTTTCATTATTTTGTAACTTTGTTTTTTCCCCCTTTTTGTGTCCTCATCATCTCCTGTGCTCCACCCAGGTTCCTCACCAGTGATCAAACCTTCTCAAGAATCCCATGGTCGTCACAATCCTCTGGTTTTCACCACTCCTCTGGCTCAGCTCGATCTGCTCGCTTCAGCGCACTTCATCAGTTGTGCTCTCCCCCTGGACAACCTCTCCACCTGGACACAAGCTGAAAGGACTCACCACTCACTCCTCCCTGTTGTCAACAACCTCCACCAAAAGTAAGATCATTCCATTACCCTTCACGCTTCGTCCGCATCACCTCACCTGTTCTGTTTACCTGTCAGTAGTCTCCGGTCTCCCGCGTCGTCCCTCCATCCTCTGAGTTTCCCCTGCTGAACTGTTGCAGTTCTTGCTGCCTCTGGATTCCCTCCGTAACCCCTTTCCTTGCATTCCCTCCGTGCGCGCTGTCTCTGGATTCCCTCATCATGTTCACGGCTTTCAGCTCCGAAATATATACAAACCAATTCAATAAACTCAAAATTATTTGCACTCCTGAGAGTCCTCTGTTTCATTTGGGTCAGAAGCTTAATAACATGACAGCCGGTGGGGACCACAGACCACATCTCAGGTACCTATGCTTTTTGGTTTATGTTTTGGTCACTATTGAATGTCGTAGGGGCTTTCCCACGTGTGGTAGCATTAGACAGACTATACAACACACATAAGTAGCTCAGGTAGTGTCTACACAAACAGTTAGAAACCAACTCCACGAGGATGGTATGAGGGCCGGACGTCCACAAATGGGGGCTCTGGTCACAAACCAACACTGTGCAGGAGGCTCTACAATTGCCAAGGAACACCAGAATTGGGAAATACGCCACTGCTGCCATGTGCTCTTCACAGATGAAAGCAGGTCTGATACTGACCAAATGTGACAGACATGACAGGAGATATATATATGTGTGTGTGTGTGCGTTTGTGTGTGTGTGTGTAATTCGTTGATTTGGTTTTATACTCAATATGAAAGTGGAATAACATGACTGATTCAATGTCAGTAAATATAACTCAAGACAAGTCTAAATTAGGTTCAATAATGTAGCCTCCCTTATTATATAACCTCTTGACAACACCTTTGAATGCTCCTGAACGCGTAGCTGATCCTGAGGGATCTCTTCCCAGACCTGAATTAGAGCATCAGTTAGCTCTTACACATTCTCTGGTGCGATGTGGCATTGGCGAATTGATCAAAACATGATGTAATAGATTTTCAAAATTGGATTCAAATCTTGAAAATGGGCATATCAGTTTATAACAACAATTAGGCACCAAGTGCTGACACACCTTAGCCACATGAGGCCAAGCATTATCCTGCATTACAAGAAACCCAGGGCCCACTGAACCACCTTATGGTTTTACAATGTGTATGATCATATTCTGGTACCTTATGGCTTCCAGGGCACCTCTGGCTAGCACATGAAGGGCTGTGCATTCAAACAGTGCCGTGATTCTGTCTGAGAAACTGGTTCTGTTTACATCCACCTCTGCTCCCGTTTAACAGATTATCCATTCTTCCCATCTGTGCCGACACTGTGTACTCTAATCAACGTTCATGCTTCCCACCTGCATCCCTGCTTATATTTCCTTTTTTTCCTGTCTTCCTGATAATGATCCTGATTCTGCCCTTACAGATTTCTCTCTTGATGACATAACTACCATGTTATACATAGTGTACATTTTATATTTCAATGCATCGACATTTCTTTCATGTTAACTGTGCCCTTGTTTTGAACTTGTCAGACCTGACCTCATTCTGCTAATCAATTGCCTGCAGAAAAATCATTTGACTTGTATCTTCTTTAATCAGAATGAACATTTGTCCTCCAGGCTATTAAAAATTCACATTTGTCATAACTTGGCAAAGTAAAAACATACTCTTTACTTGCTTTACCTATAACTTTTACTTAACTTGAGGTTCTGCAAATTTCTCTACAATCTGTCAGTAAACACTAGTTGTAACCACCTATTTACCACTATGAATTTATTCAATGCTTCTGTCAAATTTATGTATTTGGACTAAGCTGAAAACAATATGTTGCTAACAAATGTTTCAATCATGACCGGCATAAATTTTAGAACCTAAATTGGATTACGAAAGCCATAATGAATGACATATGGTTTGCTGGCAAAGAAGGTTACGTCCAAGATTTTAAGTCATACTACCATGCTAATTAAACATTCAATTTATTTGACTGGATACTCGCAGTTACAATAAAAGTCTTAAATGCATGACATGCATGACAATGATGTACGTCTCTATGTCAGGTCAGAGATGAAGACTGGCTGATGAAGTGTTATTTAGCGCTTAGAGAGAACACTAGGTCCCATGTCTTATTATGATGATCTAATTTAGAACTGCTATAAAGAGCTGCCCTAGATAAAAACACACACATACAAATGCATACATCTGAGCAGATATGGCTCAGCTGGGAAAGGTATTTGTCTGGCATTTCAGAGGTTGTCAGTTTCTCCCAGTGCCAAAAGTTAATCTGCCTACCAATAAATGGATCAAATTAAAAGAAATGCTTTAATTGCATAGAATATGTTATTTCATTACAGAAAATGTTCTATTGTAAGAAATTCAACATTATGATAACTAGAAGATCCTACAGAACTTTATTTTGGTTTACTTTCAAGAGGACACTAATCAAAGTGTATCCCTTTTTGATGATGCAAGCCAGTTAACACATCTAATTGTAATGTTTCCTTTAAATAGAACACATTTCCAAATTGTAGGCCTACAGAAATTAAGTCGTCCTAATTTAATTGTTTGTGTGCTTTACAAATGTTAATACAAAAGATTAATAATAAGTTATACTTAAACTATCACAAAAAAAATCCAGAATTTATATAAGTTATATTTATACGTACAAGAACCTGTTTGTAATTTTTCAATCTGACCACTTCTCACTCTGCTACTTTCTTCCCATATTGTTCAATCTGCTTTAGTTGCAATTATTTCAACAGGTACCTTTATGTTCTCTCTCAGTGTTCTTCTCTCCTAAGAAGCTACAGCTGATCTGGACTTATGTTAGCTGAGACAGCTTTTGGAAAGGGGAGGGCATCGGCTGGTGGTTCTGCTCTCCTGCTATTTATTTTTCCCTGTCTTCTTTCTCTTCAAACCCCCAGTCGGTTGCTGCAGAAGGCTGCTCGTACTGAGCCAGGTTATGATAAAGGTTTCTTTCAGTTAAAAGGGTGATTTTCCTCTTCACTATTAATTCTTGAGCACAAATAGAATTTAAGGATGGGTTATTTACCAATAGTCATGGAATTAAGCTACTTTTCCCCTGTCAACCCATAATTTCTTGGCTCTGGATGGACATCCATTACACCAGTCTCATCAGGTCATAACCCCCAAACGGATTTGACTTTTCTTGTGAGCTAGATTCCCCAACAACTTATTGTTTTAATAACCACCTAGTCACAGGGGATAATAAGTGTTCAATTTATCTTTCCAAGCACCACTCCGCACCTCAGAGGCTGCCACAATTGCTTTTCCACATCTGAGCTTTTCCATCCCAAACCATGAACAGGCATTTCATAGGGCATTATTGACCATGTTATTCAACAGCTAGGGCTGGAGTTTTATTTGTGGGTTAAAAGACACCTCAATCAGGCCTTACATTGATGACAGAAATTTAAATGATATTACTGATAAAAACTGTTACTCACATTCTTTCATGAACATACCCTTTGCCCAGATTTAGGGTGTTATGTTACATGCATGTTTTATTGTATATTTTGTATTTAATTTGTTTTTTACTATGCTGGATGTTTTTTGTTTTCTTTGCATGTTTTTGATTGCCACACATTTTTTATCCAGAGTTTCCCACTGACAGCTCACCCAGGTGTTTTCCCATCAGCTTATGTGCAAGACGGACAAATGGGTAAATAAAAAGCAGTTCAGCGGGACAAAAGAAAGCGAGAGGAGGAACAGACCAGAAGGAGCTATGGGTGCAGAGAGCCAAAGCCAGAGCCAGAACCATGGCCAGAACTAGAACCAGACACAGAAACCAAGACCCGGATGGATGGTGCGTTACCAGAGGACAGTCTTGACGATGTGGTTGGAGGATCAAGCAGCGGTGGTGGCGGGAGATCTGAGCCATTCGGGAATGCAGTGAACGGAGCAGCTGGACGATACCTTCCTCCCCATCCTATGCTAAAACTTTTCCTTTCCTTCTGCTCTGGACACTTTTGCCTGTAATACCTTGTTAATTTTAGCTTTTGAACACTATTTGATCCATTTTTCTTTTAGTACGACCCGTTTTAATAAATGTATTGGAAAACTCCACAGCTGTCTTAAATACATTGCTCACTAATGAGATTGCTCATATCTATCAGTACCCCACTTGGGTGCCACACTGTATATTTTAAGGATGAAAGGATGTACATAACTGTAATACAGTTCAAGCCCATATCACCTGCTAGATCCTATTCTAGCCTGATTACCATTGCTTCACCTGGTTTCGTCTCCAAATCTAGCAGCTGCTCCTCTTCCTGGTTAAGGATCTCTCTATTTATATATATCTGTTGGACCCCACAGTTCACAGATGAAATTATCTCCTCCAAACCCTTTGTGGATGACCTGCCACCATCATCTGGTCGGGAAGCAAGTCTAGTAAACCAATCACATCTGAAACACGAACCAGAGACCCCGACTCATTTGCCATCTATATAGCATAACCGTTCGTATTAAAACATTTTAAGATCCCAGTCTGACACTCTATCAGACCTCCTACTCTCACACTCTGTGTAGTTTCCCAGGATCTACTAAGTGAGTCCTCTGTATGTGGGTCAGAAGCATAGCTAAAACCATGACAGAACACTCAGGCCAGACTGACCCACAATAGGCTATTAAGAGAACAATCTCTGCAGTTATGTTAATAGGTTTTCAATGTAGAGAGTCCCCAGGACCCAGAAGTGGTGATTTCATTGGCTCCCTGAGAAATCCAATGGGTCCTTAATTTAAAAAAAGAATTCCTTTCTATTTCTTATATTCTTTAATTTCTTAAAGTGGAGTGATAAACTCTAAAGCCATCGATAAGTTGTGAGCCATTGCTTGAGGAACGTTAGCTTTTTTTGGGAGGAAGATGTAGAAGTAGGAGGCACCTCTTTTTCAGTGGGCTCATCTAGCTCAGCAGAGGAGACATTAGTAGTTGACAAAAGTGGTGTTAAGGTACTCTTTGGAGGCTGATCAAAGTCAGGGAGGGATGCAGAGGTAGATGGAGCAAAAATTACAGATGCATTAGTCTTCAAGTCAGCGATAGGTTTAATCTTTTTCTTAGGTGGAATTTTTGCGTTCTACTTTTCTTGCTTACTCAAGGAAAAATGGGATCATGTGGGAAGTGTGATGTATGCATAGACGCCACCTGACCATTACTTTACTGTAATTCATTACAGCATGACCACTAAATGTTAAAACGTCATAGATCTGAGTGAACACATACAGTAGAGCAGTTAAAACCTGAATTTAACTAAAAAAAGTTTGTATCTTTATTGCTGAAATCAAATTTGCATTTACTGACTAGTTGTTGTAAGGCAGGGGTCCCCAAACTTTTCCAGCTTACAAGCTACAAAGGCCTAAAAGATGGCAAGTCTAAGGGATCTACCCACACAAGAAAGCACAACAATTTATTTTATATTA
Organism: Orestias chungarensis; assembly: GCA_032876305.1. Classification (NCBI taxonomy): domain Eukaryota; kingdom Metazoa; phylum Chordata; class Actinopteri; order Cyprinodontiformes; family Cyprinodontidae; genus Orestias; species Orestias chungarensis. The sequence continues at coordinate 167,452 of JAVLVB010000263.1, forward strand.
CTTAAATCATTATTATTTATTTTTTGTGCTTTTAAGATTAAGTACATATTTTTTTAATTTAAATTTTATCAATGACACATAGTTTTTTCTTGCCCGCATCATTATTAATCCACTCTGGAATTTGTGTGGTTCTACCCATGCATAACCAGACATGGTGCTTTGACAAAGAAGTCATAAGTTTTCTCCAGATATCTTCAAATTAAAAAAATTATATATATATCTATATATATATATATATATATATAGATATATATATAATTTTTTTTCTCCAGAGGTTTCCGGTGCAACCCCCGGCCCCCTTCAACCTGATCCTCTGCTAAGAGAGATACGAAGGCACCGTGGTTTGCTATAACGGCTAACGCAATGATAATGTAGAGTGAGCATGCGTGCAGTTCGCTGCCTGGAGCCCAGTGTGTGAATAAAAGACAAACGGAAGGATGGATGTGGTCATCTACTTCCTTTACTGTTGTGCGATTGACCCGTACAATCGACGTATTGGGCGCCCTGTTGTAGCAGCTAAACTAGAATCTTGCGCTAACGTGCTCAAAAGGTCATGTCTACACTGAATTAATGGCAAAAGGGTTGAAACAGCGCTTGTCAGGTGCGCTGACAGGTTTCTTTAAGTTAGTTATTGTAATTTTAAACACAAGTTTGAAATGTATAGATTTCCATGAGATAAATTAGTTGCTCCTCTAGGACGCAAAGATGGTGAATTTACTCCGTCCTTGGAGATTTTAATGTGTCAGATATGCAGGAAGCATATCAGCAACATCACTGTCTCAGAACAAACATCAGTAATTCAAACCCATGTTGAAAACTCTCATTAACAAAACACTTCAAACCAAGTTTTGGAACAGCTTTATTACAAAATATGCTTTCTATCATTTCTTCTTCTTCACCTCCAAAAGCTGCTCATGCCCCTCTATTTTGTCCTCCACTATCTGGTTATGTAACCCACCCCCCACCCCTGCTTACAAATTCTTAGGTAAATAATCATTGTGAGGGGGTTCCTCCTTTATTGCCCCTTGGTATTTACCCATTCTACCCCATCTTTCCAGCAAGATAAACAGAAAGAAACCTACTTTAACGGCCTTCTTAGTGGACATGCAATAAGTGGGCTGAAGCCCATTTTCAGAAACATCCCCATTTTAGAATCAGCTTTTCAGAGTTTGTTCAATAATTTTGAGTAACTCCCAGTCTACATTCCTTCCCAATCCAGTCTTTGGATGAACAAAATTTTCAAGTTGTAAGTCTGGATAATCAGCAGAGATAAAGGACTAGACCTAAGGCTTAAGCCAGTGTCTGGCTGCGATTCATTTTCAATGTAAACGAGCGATGAGTGGCGGCCAACTATCTGAGCAACGCGTTTTGAGCGTTGGGAGCGACGCGTCTGGAGCGGTGCGTCGGGAGCGACGCGATTGAAGTTGAGAAAGGTTCAACTTTATGCAAATGAGCAGCGTAGCGACCAAAGCACCAGCCAATCGTGGGATGATCTGGATTTCTAATAGAGAAAAGAGCGGAAAAAGAGAGAAAAGAGCGGAAAGACAGAATGGAGGAAAAATTAATAACTGCAGTGTCTGGTTTCCCAGAATTGTATGACCCCACCTTATTTATATACCGAGATTGGAACATGAAAGATTATGCTTGGAGGAAGGTTTTGGACCTCTTTGGCGTGTCTAGTGAATTGTAGGTTCCTATGGCAACATGTAAATAAATGAAAACTATAGGCTTTGGTCGTGGGGCTTTGATCGCGACGCTTTGGACGCTTCACGTTTTTCCTGACAGGCGTCGGCAAGTGACGCGATGTGAGCAATCAGAGAGACTACAGAAGCTTTTGACACTTTCAGTGGGAACGCACGGTAAGGCCATTCAGTAAAAGTGGGGTTACTGACGGACCAAATAAATTCTCACCCTAACCCTAACTCATGTCGTGCTCGCAGCCAATATTTTCACGTGTGTGTATGTGTTTGTGTGTGTGTGTTTTCATCCACCCAAACTTCTAATATTTTAAGTTATGACTGGCTCACCCTCTACAACCCACACATAAACTGGTCTGAACATTGTTTGGAGGCCCTGGTCATCCCACTGCCTCTCCTTCTGTCTTCTGTTCACCATTTCTTCTTTACTATCAACAGTGGAAGACTCAGTTGCCCAGCGGTTGACCCTCTACAACATTCCTGAAAAATACCTGAATTTAAGGTAAGTTTTCTGCAAGACAAAAGCATGATCCTTACCACCACTTAGACCATATGTTTGTGAATTAGATCTTTTACGCGGTTCACACTTTAGTCAGCCCCAAAATATCTCCTATCCAAAACGGCAAGCGTAAGAATAGCCAAAATTATTTTTCAACGCAGAACCTCTTATTGACCTCAAGGGGTACATTTGTTCTTTGTGATTGAGAAAAAAAAGTCCCTCCAGCTATGCATGATTACAGTGGATTAAACAATGTTAAACTAAATAACTTTTACACCAGGCTTGAATCAACAATCATCTCTGCGAGGGGGGATGAAAAGAAAACTACTTTCAAGACCCCAATCAGTAAATTTAAATATCTAGTTATGCCCTTTCTTTCTTTGTGATGCTCCCGCAGTTTCCCAAGAACTTCTGGTTAATACCTGCTAACAGAAAACAACCAAAACTTTTTGTTTTTTTGTCACATTGCAACACATTCCACCTAACTAGGTGATGTAAAATTTATCCAACTTGTATTTGGAAAACGATTAATGCAAACTTTCTTTCACAAAGCTGTAAAGGCAATAATTACCTAGCACTAAATTACTACACTCCAGCTGAAAAGGAAAGCTCCACTGTAAATACTAAATGCTACAGGTGAGGGGTTCTCTGTATTTATGTACATGAGGACTGGTGTAACAATGGAACTATCAGACACATTGCTCCCCAGATCTAGAGTACATGTCTGTAAGATGTCTGCCTTATTTTCTGACCAGAAATTTAACAGTAGTGATCTTCACTGCTGTCTATATACCACCCGATGCTAGTTTTAGCATTGCACTCTCTGTTCGGCTGAATACCATCAACGAACAGCAGCGGACCCATACCAAAGGTATTCATATTATTGCAGGAGACTTTTCCAAGGCCAACTTTAACACAGTACTTCCAAAATTCCACCAACATGTCAAGTGTTCTACTAGAGGACAAAACACACATGACCATGTTTCCTCTAATATCAATTACAGTTACAGAGCTAAACTCCTCCTCCACCTCGGCCAGTCCGACCATCTTTTCCTGCTGCTCACGCAAGCATACACCCCCCCTAAGAAGGAGAACCAGGTCTACTGTTAAAACTATCACAACCTGGCCTGGAAATATGCTCTCTGACTTACAGGACAGGTTTACACGGACACACTGGGACTTTTCTGAATACCAGGACCTGGAAACATTCACAGGGATGGTACTGGATTACATCAGGTTCTGTATCGGAAATGTAACTGTCAGCAAAATAATCTGGGTTTTCCCTAATCAGAAACCCTGGATGAAATGTCAGGTCTGCTTACTCCTCAAAAGACGCAACGCTGCATTCAGGTCAGGCGACAGGGCTCTATACAGTGCTGCTCGAGCGGATCTGAAGAGAGGAATAAAAAGCGCCAAGTCGGACTACAGGAGGAAAATAGAGTCCCATCTTTCCAGCAACAACACACGGGAGGTGTGGCAGGTCATCCAGAACATCACAAACTTCAGAGGCTGTGATGCGTCAGCAGGAGACCTGAGCGTGTCACTAGTGGAGGAACTGAACTGTTTCTTTGCTTGTTTCAGGATACCCCAGGACAACATATCTTCTCCGGCCCTGCTACCCACACCGAATCCCAGCTCGACCCCGTTCACTGTGCAAGAGCGTGAGGTACGGACGGTTCTTTTGGCAGTGAACCCCAGGAAGGCTGCTGGACGAAGTACCAGGAAAGGTGATCAGAGCGCGTGTCCACCAGCTCGCCTTGATTGTCACCAGGAGTTTTAACCTTTCCCTGACCCAAGCAGTCATCCCTCCCTGCCTAAACACAGCCAAAATCATTCCCATGCCAAAGAAGTCATCAATCACCAGCCTGAATGATTACCACCCAGTGGCCCCAACACCGGTAATCATGAAGTGCTTTGAGAGGCTGGTTCTCACACACATCAGAGACCATCTCCCCTTCACTTTCTACACCCACTAATTTGCATACAGGGCAAACATATCCACGGAAGACGCCATTGTGTTAGCTCTCCACTCTCTGCTGAGCAACCAGAAGCAGTATCAAAGCTACCTACACATGCTTTTTGTGGATTACAGCTCAGTGTTTAACACAATCATCCCAGACATACCAATTTTCCAAAATGCACACCATGGGCCTCCCCCCTGTAACATGTTCCTGGATAAAGGAATTCCTAACCAACACTCCCCAGATTGTTAGACTTGGGCCCCATCTTTTTCCTTGATTTTTCCTTGACGGCTGACGGTGACGGTGGTACGTATCGACGTCACTTCCTGTTGTTGCTCCGTGTGTCTGTTAGCGTCTGTTAGCGTCTGCTAGCTCCGCGCGCTCTCTTATTACTCCTTATTCTCTGTCCTGAGACGTTTCTAAACTCACCTTCACGTTAATCACACATTTCTGTTGCTCCACTGAA
>JAVLVB010000263.1:175166-186250 GCA_032876305.1 Orestias chungarensis
GAGAGAGAGAGAGAGAGAGAGAGAGAGAGAGAGAGAGAGAGAGAGAGAGAGAGAGAGAGATAGAACACAATTATAAATGATGATTAAAGAAAGGCAGGTTGTGGTCGCACAATAGGTTTGCTGTTTTTTTTACTGTTGTTAGAAGAAGAGTAAAAGCCTAGCAAACAAAATACAGCTGCATTTAAACCTTTAACTACTTTATATAGGGGAAATAATAAATTAAAAACATTGCAAATCATATCTTTCTTAAATCAAAACTATGCTACAATCAGACTTTATTTTAGGCTACATCAAATAGCAAAATCAATCATTCCACTTTTGTTGCTTGGACTACTTGTGTTATGCTCATGGTTCTGGGCATCCATCTATTCATTTTCTGTACACCCTTGTCCCTATTGGGGTCGGGTGGGTCTGTTGGAGCCTATCTACAGCTGACAACGGACGAGAGACAGGGGTACACCCTGGACAGGTCACCAGTCCATCGCAACACAGAAACATACAGGACAAACAACCACTCATACACACACTCACTCACTCACTCCTAAGGACAATTTAGAGTGCCTAATCACCCTAACAAGCATGTTTTTTGGACTGTGGGAGGAAGCCGGAGTACCCTGAGAGAACTCACGCATGCACAGAGAGAACATGCAAACTCCTTGCAGAAAGACCCAAGACCCAAAGTGGAATTGAACCCAGAGCCTTCTTGCTGCATGGCAACAGTGCTACCCTCTGCACCATTGTGCACCCTATGGGCATCCCATTTGGGGTAAAAACAAAGCAGTGCCGTTTTACACAGAGTTGAGACATTGTTGGTCAGGCTACACAGAATTTTTTTAACTATAGTTTTTTAATATATTAAGTAAACCTAGGTAAACCTAGGTTTATAGTTGACCTAACTGGGTATAATCAGGATCTTGCCTATTGCTCTGTCCCTGTCGCTGCTTGTTGGCTTCACATAATGTTACTTTCATATTATTATCATGCCTGCCTGTGCACCTTCAAATTTCTGTAACTAAATTTTTTTTTCACAGTTTGAACAGGTTTTATGTCAATCTGCATTTCCCCACCTGTTAATGTTTCTCCTGCATCTCTGCACTATGCATTCAGCATATGATCTCATTTATATGATCCCTCTATAAAAGGGTGAAATATAAAAGCCTCACTGTTGAACCAAGTTAAAATCACATTTTTTAAGTTAAGTATTTAAAGATAAATTTGTATGCAATAATGGAGTATTATTTTGGAAATTAGATCTGTTTCAGATCTTTAATTCAGATCTGTGTAAACAAAAAGCTGTTGGAAAAAATACCCATTATTTCTTCAGGTTTTAGATGAAGTGCAGTGTTGCAACTATTTGTTCACCAAAGGTAAAATTAATGCACAGTTATGGGAGCTACAGGCAAAAAACAACCTCGCTTCCAACTTCACATAGGTGCGACGCCAAACTGCTTTCAAAATTTGGTGAACTAACAGGACCGCTTCATTATCCAAGTCAACAGCTAACATAACGGGAGTCAAAATATTTACATCAAACAATAAAAGGTTTTTACAAACTGTTTTACTTTCAGCTAATAATTCTGTGTCTTCCTGCATATTGACCAATAGAAGAGAAGCTGGACCAAGAACGGCTTTGCGCCTTATTTGCATAATATAGCAAAAATCAAGAAAAATCAAGAATCTGTTTATTTATACAGCGCCAATTTATAACAGATGTTGTCTCAAGCCACTTTACAAGGAAACCAATTAAAATCATAGATAAATCATTAAAAATCAGTTGGAAATCTAAGGAACCCCAGCTGGTTGCATCAAGTCATTGACTTGCAGCATTCATGGTTCTAGGGACATTCCAATTACAGGGTTGAATCCTAGTTTGGCCTGTGCATTGGCTCTTGGGCCTCTCAGACAAGCAGGTAGGCTTATCATTTTATTATGCTTATACATGGCCTGCCCAGGGAATTGACTGCCCCAGCTCCACAACTTTTTGCCTGAACTGCTGTGGTAGGGCTAAAGCTTAACAGTTCCCTCCCTTAATTATGTATACAGCTTCTACTAGACAGTTTAAATGCCCCTGTTTAGTTCCCTTCACCCTTGTTACATTTTCCAACCAGGGTTTCAACGTAGGATCATCTCTTTGAACTGTCCCCAAATCTGCAGGAATGTCAAACTCAAAAGAGGTTATTTGGCCTAGTTAACAATGCAGTCTCTTCATCCCCCAAATCTTTAAATTCCTCCCTTCTCTTCTGAGTTCTAGACTTCTTAGTATTTTCCATCTCTGCTTCCAGAGGCACCCCAAAGAAGCTATGCTCTCCGTGCTCTTGAACTGCGTGACAGAGTTTCAATGATTCTGCTGGTAAAAATTAAAGTTTATCAACTGAGCTTTGGGTTTAGCTATCAGTGAACCCTTATGGATAACAGTCTGACCAATGTAATAAGTCAAAAAGAGTGAGGAGATCATTCCCAAGTATTACTGAATATGGCAAAGAGGGAACCATGGCTATCAGTAACAAATAAGTCTGACCTCCGACTGTCAAATAATCCTCAGCTGTAGGGTAAACACATTCATCTCTATGAACACAATTTATTTTAGCTCCCAAATCACTTAGTTTTTCTTCTTAGATCAAACTAGCATGCACTTGAGACCGGAAGCACCCAGAGTCAAGCAAAGCTTCCTCTTTTTCCCCACTAATTAAAACAGGAAAAGTGCAAACCTTCCTCTCTACCATTTCTGTGGCTGGTCTTGGCACTGAAGACAAAAGAGATGGCCTTGATTTCAGGGTAGGGCAAAAGTGCTGTGTATGGCCAAAATTGTTACAAGTATAACACCAAATATCTTGAACAGATGACTTAGAAAATCACTTTTTAACATTGTGATGACTTTGGTAGGGCAGCTGCCTTGAACTAGAAACATTCCTAGCCTGAACTTGACCTGACCCCTGTTCACTCCCATTGGACTTAACTGCTTCGGTATAGTGGGTCTCACGGCCAAAATAGGTACTCTTGCTCCCCATCCTGGCTGATGTAAAAACCTCTGCTAGGCCAGCTGCTTCTTTGGCCGTCTTTGGGTCAAGCTCACGTATCCAGATTTCCAATTCTGGATTAACCATTCTCAAAAACTGCTCCAAAATTATCTACTCAGATATATCTTGCACAGTACATTTTTCAGGATTGATCTATCTTGAAAACAAGTATTTCTGTCTTACATATAGTTCACATGGTGTCTCACCTGGTTCAACCCTCAGGGACCTTAAGCGGCGTTGATAAGTGTCAGCAGTGATGTCATACTCTGCCAGAATGGCTTCCTTCACTTTTTCATAGATCTCTGAGTCTGCTCCATCCATAAGAAAGTAATCTGTGCAAGCTTTACCTGTCAACAGGGGGACGAGACGAACCACCCACTCATCCCTGGGCCAGAAACACACCTGGGCCATCCTCTCAAATGTGGTCAGGAAATGTTCAATATCATCATCCAGAGCTAATTCATTAAATTTTGGGTCAATTACAGACTTGGGAATATGGGCCATCTGAATGTCATCACCATGTGATTCACTTCCATGTACACCACCAGTTGTAGGAGGAGGCGATACTTCAGGCTGGTCTTATTTATCGATTACACCATTTAATTAAAGCTTAATTTGCTGGAATTGATACTGCATGTTTTTCCACCTTTGCTCCTGGCCAGTTAATTTTTTTTCCATGTCCTGGTCTCTGGCTACTTAAGACTACAAAAGAGGTTTCACCACTGATGCTAGTTCTTCCAACTTGTCCCCAAGCTTGGTTACTGCCATGGCTTGTAGATTCAGATGAAGCTCCAACTCCTTCCGGCTCACCGTCTTGGCCTGGCTTTATTCCACCTCTAGTCATCATCTTCTCACTGTAGCATGAGAATCCCACTTCTGACTCCACTCGTTAGCCTGCGACCATTTGTGGCTGGATTTCCAGTTAGAGACAATATTGAGGCAGAGCAAGGTGAAAGTAGCAGCAGATTTATTAAATGAAACAACTCATATAGCAGCCAGCCCTTAAACAGACACAATTACAGCCTTAAATAGGCACAGCTGATAAGGACTAAACCATTCTAACATTTACCAATTCACCACTTCCATGCAAAACATATATTTAAATAAATATATACAAACATCCTATACTTTTAAATAAATATTTATGTTTTTATACCCACACCAAAGTACCATAAAACACCACAAACTATCTACACAACTCCCCCCAGCCTTTCCATGGTCTCTCCTGGAACCTATAAATTGTGTCTAGAGCTTCGAGGGAAGCATTTGCCTTAACACTCTGGAGAGGACAGAAAAGACAGGTGAGTTACCTTGTAGCACCACAATACCTTTCCTGCACACGCAGTTAACAGATATACACAAACATTTGCTAAAGTTTCTGAACCGTGAAACCTTCTTTACTCTGAAAAAACAATTCCTTTTTCTTCACAGGTGACCACCACACTCCATAAAGAAGAGCAGCTGTGGAGAGCCTGAAACAAAAGGCTACATGCCAACTATTAAAATACAAACAAAACATTTTCAATAAATAGTTAAAACATCTTGTGTAAAAATGTTTCTTTGTGTGCAAGTCCATGCTTAAAGTGCATTGTGAAATCAAGTGCTTGTTAAATTGCATTCCACAAAGTGCAAAGGTAAAAGATTTCAAGTGCTATAGTTATTTAAATATACATAAATAGTCCCAGTAATGAAGACTTCTTCATTACAGTCCTATCTGACCAAAGTTCTTAGTTCCACTTGTTTGTTGTGTCCTTATCATGGCTTCTCGCAAACTGCATACAGGGCTGCTTATGCTTTTAAAAGTGCCTTTCTTCTTGCCACTCTTCCCTAAAGACCACATTTCTGCATTATTAGTTCTGCAGTGGACAGATTCCCCCAACTGAGCTTTTGATCTCCGCATTTGGTCCAGTCACCAAGTGCCTCCAGCCTGCATCTCTGATCACTGCTCTTTTTGTTGTGCCTTGCTGTGCCATACTTTTTCCGTGTCCGGATGATGGACTGAACAGTGCTCCATGAGATGTACAAAGCTTTGAAGATTATTTGATAGTTTGAGCCTGCTTTAAACTTCTGTAATTATGGCTTCTTCCTTTCATACGTGAATGCCTTAGCCAAGAGCCAGCATGCACAAACTGTAAATCAGAATAAAAGGGAGGAACACATTCCGAAGTAATATCTGATCATTTGTCTATTTAACAGATATGTAAGTGTGCTCTGCTTAAATTCCATAATCTTTATATTTCTCTTTATCACACTCTGGGTAAATGTTGTAAAACCAGCAAAAGGAAGGGCAAGGTCAGCACAAATTCAATATAGGATCTATAAAATAGCAACATCTGGGTATTAGCAGGATGAAAATTAAAACAATCATTGGCCTAGGGTAACAAAGTAAAAAACCTTGGTGTTAGTTTTGAGACAGCTTCTTGGAGCAGAATATTGGCAGGTGTTTATTTTTTCAGTTCCTTCTGCATCCATTTGTGTCTTTTGTCTCCTTACACTCTTTATGATAGATGGCTTCTTGCATTGAGCCGTGTTCTGATGGAGGTTTCTTCCTGTTAAAGGGGAGTTTTTCCTTTCCACTTTTCCTACATGCATGCTTCGTATTAGGTGAGTGCAGGAAAGTCGACAACAATGCAAGCTATCAATTTGGGTGTGCTGATTCTGGAGCAATGAATGCTGCATGTCAATGACTTGAGGGAATCTTCTGGGTGTCCTTTGACTGGAATTTTTTTGCACTGGTTTGTCATTTATTAATGATTTGAATGGAATGATTTATTTGTAAAGTGCCTTGAGACGATGAGTTGTCTCAAGGCTATAGCGCTATAAAACGAAACAGATTCTTGACTCATTGCTAGGACAATTTTTGGAATTTCTTTGAAAGACAGATTTGAATCTGAATTGTCCTGATAGACTACTGTTTATGGATTGGTGTTATAGGGCCAAAATCAATACACATGTCCTTTGTTTTATGTGAATTTTTGTGTTGACAATTGTTTTTCCAACTAAACAATTGCTAATTACTGGTAACTGCAAAATATAAAACATAAACTGAGACAAGAGTAAGAAGTAAGCTCCCCATGTTTTCAGAAAACAAGGAAACATACAACAGCACCAACTGACTACACATTATCTAACATCATCCAAGCTATGCAAAGGAGAGATTTTGAGAGAACAACAGAATCGCATGACCACTTTCTGATCCAGTTAATACTGCTATGACAGTTATCTAACCAATAATCAATCACTGATGAATAGTAGGGCATTTGCAATTGTGAATATTTTAGATAGTGTACTTAGAGAATAAACCATTAAAGAAAAAAACTTCATATTTCTTTCAGTTTGTTAGACAATTAAATTATCATACTATTCTTCTAAACAGCTAATTGAATGCTGCTTAAAAAATACTTCACAATCTAAATATAACACCAAACAACCAGGGTGTCAATATTAGAAAGATAAAATTAGAAATAAAGACTCTCAGTCAGGCTCACCACATTTTACACCACAATGTTTGAGCACTTAAAAAGTAACTACGAAAAATCCCAGAAATTTAACTGTGAATCCAAAATGAGAATAAAAATTACAAACAAGTCAATATTTCTTTCATCACATTTTTGTTTCTATCTAAAAAAAAATATTAAGAATACAACTATTTAAATAATTCTCATATTTCTCTAAATTATTTACCATAAAGAGTGACCCGTGTCTGGAATCTTTTAAACCTTATCACAAGGGTTTGGGTCCCAAACTTGGCTCAGTTCAATTCCTTTTATGTAAATAACTGCAATTTACAGCATATCAACAAACGGAATTTTACAACAGAATCCAATTCATTTCATACATACATTTTAGTTATTCTTACTTATCAAACAATGCATTAAGCCAGTTTTCATTAATATTAGCTAAAAAAGGTTTTTTATTCAAGGAAACCAAGCAGATGGATTGAGTCGTTGACTACCAACATATACTACTCCTGATTCAGCATGCCAAGACAGTATATCATAACTTTTGTGGTTGACTTTACAGCTAGCCTTCATACTGAAGGTGCATGTAGTGACAAAAACACACTTTTAACAGGAATAAACCTCCATTAGAACCTAGCTTAGTACAAGCTACCATCTGCCATAACCGACGGGGAGTTTGGGAGGCGGAAAACCAAAACAGAAGCAGAGAAACTGATATGGATGGACTTTTTGAGTGAAAAATGTTTTTTTTATTATTGACTTGCTGGCAAAGCCATCCCAGCCATTGAGGGAAAACAAAATTGGATAATTATTGAAAATTGGATAAAAGAAGAAAGTAGTAAAGGGATAAAAAGTGGTCAGGTTGTTGTCCAGCAGCCTAACCCTTTAGTACCATGGTTACACAGACAGCCAAGGATAACCCTTTCTGATGAGTAATGAGAAAGGTTCAAATGTATTGAACACTAAGTTACAAAAAACTAAAAAATATTTAGGGCATCATTGAGGTACTTTTATTAAATTTAAACCTTATGGTTTTAATGTGGTAAAAAGATTTTTCTTGTGAAGTGCCTTGAGACATCCTGTGTTGTTAATTGGTGCTCAGTGGTAATTGGACTTAACTTGTATAGAGCTGATCATACTGAAAATTTTAGCAATTTACACTGAAGGACACCCTAGTCACTGTGCTTTCTCTGCTTTCTTCTGTTTTCTGTCTCTTCAAAGCCCCGTTCGTTTGTGGCAGATGGCTGCTTGTACTGAGCCAGGTTCTGCTGGAGATTTCTTCTTGTCAAAGGGGAGTTTTTCCTCTCCACTGTCGCAACATGCATGCTCAGTATGAGGGATTGCTGTAAAGTCAACGACAATAGCAAAGCCATTGTTTTGGTCTGCTGTTACCAGAAGAGTGAATTCTGTTTTTCAAACTAATTTGTAATAGTTTATCTATGATTTTAATTGATTTTCTTGTAAAGTGCCTTGAGACGACATCTGTTGTAAATTTGCGCTATATAAATAAACTGATTCTTGTTTCTCTTTGCAGCAGTAAAAGCAAACTTCTAGGGTGTTCTTCAAGCTAGGAATATTCTAACATGTATTTATTAAACGCCTATCCAGGGTTTGATTGCAAGAACAGCAGTTCAGGATAGGACTGGGCGATATGAGGAAAATTCAATATCAATATATTATTTTATATCGCAATACACTATATATGTCGCAATATTTTTTACCTCCGAAGTTAGTTTATATTTTATATTTTTTTAAATTGCACATGGTTATTCATGTTTATTTATCTGAAGATGTAAATATTGAAAATAAATCATGTAAATATTTTATTATAACCATCAGTTCCGCATAAATGTTTTTCACTACTAAAACTCTAACAGGTATTTGAGCTTCGCTAAACCATTTTCATATGCAGGGGATTTTTAACAACAAACCTGATTCAGATTCATAACACAAATAAGAATAAAAAACACAAATATTCTGGTACTAAAACAAATGCTTTTAAATGTTTTATTTCTTCTAAGAAAACAAAACCAAAAATAGATCATTTTAAATTATTTCAAAGTTCATTTAACAGGAAATCAAATTCTTTCCTACCAAAATCCATTAATAATTAGATTATATTCTATATAAAACAAGAAAGAAATTTACAATATGCTCCCCAGTTAAAAGGTGCACCTGACAACCAGATCACCGCAGCCTGGTTTAGTCCTTTAGTCTTATTTCCTTAATTGTATTTGTACTTCAAACTTTTTTGTTGTACAGAATGGCTTTAGCAAACCAAGAAGTGTCATCCTCTAGTGGAAAACTGGTGTGGAGAGAGACAATAACATACCGAGTTTACAAGAAAAATTTGCATCCATGTAAATTGTAAAATATTACTCTAGAAATAATATGTTGCTTCATCTTCAGAACTAGTTCGTGGGACTCCATCTAATTTTTCGCTCTCCCGCTGTCGGCATATTTATTTATTGCTTGGGGTCTCTGTGCTCACTGAATTTGTCAAGTAGAAAAGGGGGGAGTGATACATTTGTAGCATATAAGATAAACAAAACTCACAATACATTCGATACAGTATATTCGAAACATCCCCCATCCCAAGTGCAGGGTTAACAGACAACATCATCAACGGCTTACAAGATAGAAAGTCCATGCCTAAAACAACAGCTAATGCTCCTAAAAATTGATAATTTTTCTAAATAGATAAGCCAGAAAAACACTAATTCGGGCTCCCTGTCTTTAGTGGTGAAATGTTTAATTGCATGCTAATAGCATCTAGGTGATGTTCAGAAAACAATCTGATCCGGAGATATGGTATTGATGCCACTTAGAATGGAGCAGGATCTTTTGACACAGTCAATCACATAAAAAGGGATGAACACTGTGGGGGTTAAGGGAAGAGCACTTGGCTGGTTTGATCGTATATGTCTAATAGGTTGCAGTTTGTTCATGTAAATGATATGTCTTCCTCACAATCCAGAGGTTACTTGCTATATACATGCTTGCCATCAGCAAAATTATCACACAGCATAGTACGAATTTTTACCATTATACTAATGGTACTGCGATGTACTAGCGACCTGTCCATGGTCTACCCATGCCTCTCGCCCATTGTAAGCTTTACATAGGCAAAGAATGAACCAGGCATCACAGAGGCACAGATGGGAGCACTGTTGCCTTGCAGCAAGAAGGCTCTGGGTTTGCTTGAGTTTGCATGTTTTCCCTGTGCATGTCTGGGTGTACTCCGGATCCTCCCACAGTCCAAAAAGGCTGATTGGAAACGCATTAGGTTTATGTATTTTGCATTAGGTGTTAGTGATTGTTTGTCCTGTCTGTCTTTGTGTTGCCCTGCGATGGTCTGCCGACCCTGCCTCTCACCCGATATGTGGTGGAGATAGGTGTCAGGAAATCGAGGATTTTGGCTGGTTGTGGTTTTGTTTTCCTAGTTGTCTCACCACAGGGCATTTTCCTTGGAGGCTTGTGGCGTTGGAACTACTGAGCTGGCAGCTCCTGGGACTCAGGTGCTGCCAATCCCCTTGATGAGCTGTGGAGGATAAAGCTGCTCTGCAGATAATCAGTGCCTAAGTGTTACCTTCCATGCTATAAGCAAGCCGTCCAACATTTCTCTTATGTGCTACGTATGCTTACCTGCTGTTTGCAGAATCTCCTCCGTGTCATTAGTAATCTTTCTCGTGTCTGCTTTAGGTACTCAGTTCTTTAGATTTTCTTCCTGAACACAACCTGTCTATATTCCCGCTCCTCCTCTGCTGTAAGAAAACTATGAAGGACAACTATCCGACAAGATGGCGGCGCGCGGTAGTGCAGCGGCTTCTCACGCTCCTAGTGAACACCCTGATTTAAGTAGTTTTTACGTCGGTTCCGAGCCCAAACTTATGCGCCTCATGCATATGAGTTATGGACGGACTGAACTTTTTAGGTTTAAGGACAGTTTGATCAGCAAAAACTTAGAAAATAACATCCAAGCAAAACTGGGCAGACTACAGCTCCTCCGGACTTCGGCGTGGGGGAGCAGAGCGCTGCAAACAAAGGGCCGGCGGAGGCGATGCAAGCGGCGGCAGAAGAGGGGGAAGCGCGGCGGCGTGCTAGCCAGGCTAAAGGCTAATGCTAACCGGACCCCGATCCCTTCACTTTTCCTGTCCAACGTCCGCTCTTTGGACAACAAGCTGGACCTGCTGCGGCTGAGGATCAGTGCTTGTGAGGACATGAGGAACTGCGCGGTGATTTGTCTCACAGAAACCTGGCTGAACGACACCATGCCGGACTCAGCCTTCCAACTCGCCAGCCGGCAGCTCTTCCGGGCGGACCGAAACCAGCTCTCCGGGAAAGCCCGCGGGGGCGGACTATGCGTCTATATCAACAAAGGTTGATGCACAAACTGCGTGTTGGTAAACAGCCTCTGCTCCGAGGCGACAGAACAGCTGACTGTGAAGTGCAGACCTCACTATCTGCCTCGGGAGTTTACGGCTGTGTTCGTTGTTGCTGTTTACATAGCGCCGGATGCTAATGCTAACATCGCGCTGAAGGAGCTATATAACAACATCAGCTCGCTTCAGAACAAGCACCCGGAGGCTTTCTACGTGGTAGCGGG
>JAVLVB010000263.1:186350-203846 GCA_032876305.1 Orestias chungarensis
GTGTTATTCTGTGTCCATATTGTAGATTTTGTGTAGCTCAAATCCTATTTCTCGCATAGATATTATACTCTTATATTTTATTACATTATTTAAAATTGCTATCAGGGTGTAAACTGGACCGGGGGATTAGAATTTTCGTCCCACCTCATGTACCACATGTGATGTGATGACAAATAAAGATTCCTTGATTCCTTGATCACAACTGCATCTGTCCAATTACCTCCTCACCGATCTTCCAATTGTTCGCTCTACCTGTTCGCTCCAACTACTCTCCACCATCTACACCCCCCCACCACCACCACCACCACCACCACTGGACTTTTATGCTGATGTAATGAAGAGTGTGTTTTACTTGGCTCTAAATTATCAAATAAAATATCAGTTAGCCCTGGTTGACAAACCTGCCTCTTTTAATTTCCTTATTCCTCTGGCCTTCAGCGTAGATGGCCATCTGAGGGGGACTTCAGCCGATTCCACCTCAGTCAGACCCAATTCACCTCCACTCACTTGCCACCTCCCAAGATGCCATCAGTCCCTTAACCCAAACCTATGCAGGTCGGTCTGACCTATCTCACCTCGGGGGAGCGGCAGACAAGAGTTAACGCCCATCAGTGCATCTTTTGTGCTAAACCCGACTACTTCACTGCATTTCGTCCCCTCTTTATAAAAGAACAGCTACCCGAGAAGGTTTATCTGTGAGATCAGGGTCACAGATGGGTCAAAACATAAACACCAATAAACGTTGTTAACTCCTCACTGTCTCCTCATTTCCACAACGATTCACTCATCTTAGTGCCTTGGCAGAGTCTGACTGTGAGCAGTCCCTCATCTCCCATTCCCTTGTTGACCAACTAAAATCACAAAATGTTTCCTTTGAGAATCCCGTACGTGTTTCTGTCCTGGATGGTAGACCCCTGAATCACATAACTTATATCACTTGTCACCTTAACTTAATCTCCCCTGGCAACCACTCTAGTCTAGTCAGTCTATTTCCTTTTTTGTTTTCATAACCCACAAATTACAACATGTCCTACAAAGAACATTAGTGGATGGAGACTCAATGAGTCCCAAGCCACTGACATCATTCGTCCCTCATCTTCTCCCCTACCAGCAGGGTTCTTCTTTGTCGCTAAAAAAGACTTTCCCCTCCGGCCTTGTATTGTCTACTAAGGTTTGAACCAGATCACAATCTCTCGTCTTAGCAGCTTTTTAGCCCCTCCATCAAGCAACTGTTTTACCAAATTGGACCTCAGCATCGCATATCATCTTGTCAGAATCTGCCAGGGAGATTGATGGAAAACTGCCTTCAAAACCCCCTTTGGACACTTTGAATCTTTGGTTATGCCTTTCGGTTTATAAAATGCTCCCTCCGTATTCCAAGCACTCAATAATAGTTTTGGTTATGTATACCTTGACGACATTCTTATTTTCTCCCGAACCCTTGCAGATCACCACCATCATTTCTGCCAAGACATTCATTGCCTCTTCCAGAACTGCATATAAGTAACAAAAGAGAAGTGTAAATTCCACAAGTCTTCCATCACCTTCCTGGGTTTCATCTTTGAGGGTGGACAGGTACGTGATTCCCTACCAAAATTAAACCAGCGACTGATTGGAAACACCAACAAATAAACAGCTCCAAAGGTTCTTTAGTTTTGAAAACTTCTGTCAAAGATTCATCAAGAACTATAGTAATATAGCCTCACCACTGAGCATGCTTTGCTAGTTTGATAGCACGGTTTAAGTTTGCTCTCACTGTTTTCAGTGCAGAGTTTTTAGCTTTAAGTATTCTGCATACTTCATCCGTCATCCATGGTTTCTGATTGGCAAAGGTGGTGATGGTTAATGTCACAATTATTACGTAGCAGTTTCTCCTCTTTTTACGTAGTTAATTCCACCGTTAGATGATCCAATTTGTTCTCAAGGGACCGAACATCAGAGAGAAAGATGGAAGGAAGTGCCGTTCTGTAAGGATTTAACTCTAGCTTAGCTGTTAGCCCCGTGCGACAGGTCCATTTCCGCCTCCGCTTGCTTCTCTGTTTGCTAGTGCTGTTCAGCAACTCTACTGCTCTGTATGCCCCTGGTTCTTTCTGTAGCTACACAACCGCCTTTGTGTCGTTATGGTTATAAACCTGAAGTCACTCAAAGTTTGGAATTCCAACAACTGCTGACGATTATAAATTAGCATATTGTTAATTATGGCTGATTTAAAAAAAAATCTGTGTGGTGTATTAATTAATTAATTAATAATTGATTAAAAAGTCTGTCACTATCGCGAGCCTAGCCGTCATCTTGGGACTTTCAAAGTCCAAATTGCTTCCAGTCAAATGCGCTGTCCCTCGGGGGTCCATACTTGGTCTATTGCTTTTAATTCTATAATATGCAACTTTCATCAGGTCCAATCATCCACAAACACCACCATCATCTTTACCGGACAAAATATCACTTTCACAATGTATATGAGGCAGCCCTACATATAAGTTGTGCTTTCAGGATGAGTTGTTTATGAGGTGTTTAAGCAAACAATCTGATGCAGTTATCTCTGACCTTACTTGACTTGGTCTCCTTTGTGCTCTTCCCCTCTTAAGCAGAGCATGTCAATTGAGCAATAACAAATATGGACATTCTGTTAATTCATTTATTATTCAAATTTACACTTTATTAGAAATTGCTCTGTACACCTCCAAATACTGCAACTGTAACCTGCACAAAATAATCAACCCGCATTTAATTTTGGAGGGTCAAACTGACAGCACACTTTAAGTTCCGAGTCAGGGGTGAACTCGGGCCCCTCCTCCATTGCTATTGCTGCTGTTGCTGTGGCTAGCTGTTTGTGTTGGCGTTTTCCTAAACCCTGAAAAACATTGCTGAATCGACCCAAATTATTATGCACGAAGGATTACATTGGGTATATTCTGGCAACCACTCCACCCTGGTTTCAACCCTGGATGGCGAGCTACCGGATCACCGCAGCTTTGAAGTAGGATTTAATTAAACTGAACTACTTTATTTTTTGGCCACTCTAAATTGTCCATAGGTCTGTGTGTGTATGAGTGGTTGTATGTCCTGCATGTCTGTGTGTTGCCCTGTGATGGACTGGCTCCCTGTCCAGGGTGTACCCCTGCCTCTCCCCCGTTGTGAGCTGGAAATAGGCACCAGCAGACCCATCTGACCCCAATAGGGACAAGGGTGTATAAAAAATGCATGGATGGACCATTAATCATTCTGCAAACAAAAGAAAGGACTTGAATAAGAGGAAAAATGTCTTGGGTGTTATCAGGATTTTTTTTTTTTTTTTTTTTTATGGTTGTGTGAAAAAAAATTATTAATAATAATTAAGATTCATACATTTTAAGGGTTTAAATACTTTTATTGTCACTTTGTACATACTGATGAACAGGGGCGGCACAAGAATTTTTTTTTCTGCAGGTGCTATGGGTGTGCTCCAACATTGACTGGGGGTGCTCCTAGAAACACACACACACACACACGCACGCACGCGCGCACACGCACACGAACATAAACAGTAAAGGACATGCAATGTTAATATTTTGGTTTTAAAGCTACTGTTTACCAATCACAAATATTGTGTGGTACTTGGTTGTTTGTTTGTTCAAAGTATTTTCTGAAATTCATTTATTTTTTAATTGTCTGAAATAAATTCCTTTCATTCATTTATTCATTCATTCCTTAATTCAAGTGTTCCAGAACTGTATTGCTATGACACTGTCTGGCATTCACTCAATACAAAAACCAAACTTGATATGCACACATTGAGAAAAAAACAGATTTCAATTGCATTAGCAAAACTAGAAAAAAAACTATTTAGTCAGCCACCATCAGACGAGAAAGGCATTTGACATGCACATCAAAAAGTAACATTTATTTTATAAGCATGTAACAGAACATGAAGAATAAGGCATTGACTTTATGAGACCACCATTTTTAAACACAACAGCAGGATAGTGGGAATACAACAATAAAGGTCAAAATATGGTTAAAACCATTGTGCCACCATGATACATAAAAACATTGAATGTTTATGTGCAGCACTTATGTTATGGGCTTTAAAATACTTGTGTGCTTTGCGCCAGTTCTGGAAACCAGACGCATTAAAAGCAGCCTCGGAACAAAATCCACTTGTGCCGGCAAGAGAAGCAGAATGCTGCATCCTTTGCAACTGAATACTCTATCCAGCCATATTGTTCATACCGTGCACGATTAAAAGACCTTCGTTGAGTACCAAATGTCTGTTTTGGGAACTTGCGTACAGGGCATCGCGGTCCTCCATCAAGATTTTGGCTGAAATAAAGCAGTCCACAAGCCGTGCTTAGTGTGCTGTCAGTATCAGCGGGCGTAAGTTCCCCGGGCCACAGCGGTAGCTCTCCAGCCCCAGCATTAAAAAGCTGGGGCTGGGACCAATGCTTGACTGTACTGCTGCCGATGTTGTCGATATTAGCCCGAATTCGTTTATTTGGGATCAGGAAACGCTCCTTCAGATACATCAAGCTATAATGTTAGCCACTAGCCAAACTTTACTCATTGTAAAATGGTGCTGACACAAACACGTGAATCCTGACAAGGCGCTTGAACTCACATTAATATAAAATAATATAAATCATTTACAATATATTTTATTTCATTTCCTTTCAGGCATAAATCTGATACAAGGTTCATGGGATTAAATGTATTTAAAATATATTGTATTTGATATATGTTTTTATCGAATTCCATGGGGGTGCTGTAGGGGTGCTATACCACCACTAGGGGGAGCTATAGCACATGCAAGCCCCCCACTTGCGCCGCCTATGCTGATGAAACTTGTATTATGTTTTGTAACTTGCAAAGTTACTGCATTTCCTGACTGAGAAGAGATGCAGCTTAAAGGGGTTAGTCATCTCATCGCATCCGGAACAAAACAAAAAACAAACAGATAGATTACTTAAATTAGCTGAAGCACGCACAGTGCAAATATTTAAGGTTGACAAGGTCTGATGACGAACGAAATCGTGAGAGCCAGGAGATATCATTTAGAACATGCTGATCTTTTTTTCTTCTTCTGCTTATATGAGTGTGTGCTGTTTCTAATCGCACCCTGCGAGGTTTCAAGTATAAAATCAGACTCTGAACTGAGCTCCTCAGAACTCATTCAGACGTCGTGCTGAGGGTTTTCTCCATGTGCCAATGTTTTGATAAACTTTGTTGTTTAAACGTTATCTCGTCTCCTCAGCAGTGTGTGAAAGGTCCCGGAGCTGATACAAATTAGAATCAGCCTCCACAGTTGTCTTCCTGTTTATTGTTTATTCTTATAGGAAAATATAATATTAATATTTGTTATTATTATTGAATACCTAAATATATGAAAAAAATACAAGTTTGAATACAATAAGTTAACCTTATTACCTGTCTGTTGCTGTTTTATTCACACACACACAGGCTCATCAGCCGGACCTTTCTGATTACTATATTTGGCTGTAGTCAGGCACCTAGCCTTAATTAGCATTACACAACCAAAAACCATCCTATTTTAATTAGTTTGCCAAATCTCAACAACTGTTTGGAGAATAAATTTATGCCCATTTAGTGGGGTGTAGTTTCGCATTTGTCTGCATAAAATATACATGTTTTTAATTTTGTTCTGCTGTCTAGCACAGTGGAAATAAAGGATTTATATAAACATTGACTGACTTTGAGTAAAATGTAAAGTAAATAGCAAAATTGTCCACCAATCATAACTACCTCTATTGTCATACATGGCACAAAATTAGTCCCTCTGTTTTTTTAGGATTTTTCACCATATCAAGGGCTAAACTAGTGCTTGTGTTTGCTTATAGCACCGTCTTTTTTTATTTACTGCCAGAAACAGAAGCCCTGGTGAAAATTATTAGATTAATACCAAATCTTTACTGGGCAACCAGACAAAAGTGTTTATGGTAATGCTTATGGTCAAATTACATTTTCCAATTTAAAATCCTTCACTGCTTCTAAGTTGGTCAGTGCTTTGGGAACAGTTGCACCCATAGTCAATATTATACCTAAAATCTCAAAAATCTAAGTATTTGTAATATAGATTTTAAAATTCGTCAAGAGCTTTGGGCTATCACCAAAAGAACAAGATCACAGATACAAGTGGCTAAAAAAAGCTTGGGCATTCTGTAAGGTTTCAGAGTAAAGCCCCTTCTTTCCCACATTAAAAAAAACCTGTTTAGGTGGCTTGGGCATCTAATTATGATTCCTCCAGGACACTTCCCTGGTGAGGTGTTCTGTACACACCCCACCAAGAGGATGAGCATGGGAAGGCCTAGGACCTGATGGAGGCACCACTGTCTCTTAGCTGGCCTGGAAAAGCCTTGGAAATCCCCTGGATAAACTGGTTGAAGTGCCTGGGGAGAGGGAGGTTTGCTTGCTTAGTCTGCTGTCCTGGTGACTCAACCTTGGATAAGCCCTTGGATGGATGGATGGATGGATGGATGGATGGATGGATGGATGGATGGAATATTAAAATTATCAGCTTGTAGGCATATTCAGAAAACTACAGTAATTTACACAAACTCATCTGCATCATTGCTGCATCATGATCCTTCCACCAAAATTCTGCATGTAATAAAATAATTATACATTTGCTAGCTCTCTAGTGCAAACCAATTTGAGTACAGAATTTCTCTCCCAACAGAAACAGAGAAAGAATCCACTGTCGCAGCATTATCATGTAAAGCAAAAATGGGGGAAGGG
This sequence comes from Orestias chungarensis, assembly GCA_032876305.1. Classification (NCBI taxonomy): domain Eukaryota; kingdom Metazoa; phylum Chordata; class Actinopteri; order Cyprinodontiformes; family Cyprinodontidae; genus Orestias; species Orestias chungarensis. The sequence continues at coordinate 193,083 of JAVLVB010000263.1, forward strand.
AGCGCAGGTGGCTATATAGTGCATCAAAATCGGGAGGCATGTGGTGTTGGGGTGGGGGCAAGAGGAGTACTACAAAATTTTTAAACATCTCTTCCGCAGGCTTTGGAGTCATTTATGCAACAATTTTTTCAATATTTTGTCATTGTCTCTACTGTGACAAACACTGGCTTTTGCATACAGTAGAAATTCAACTAAATGCTCAGATATTTTGCCAGATTAAAAAAAATGCTTCTGAATGAACCTGCATCCCTAAATTGGAAAGGAAGGAAAATAAAGATGAGCATATTGTAAAGAAAACAGAGTTGAAAGTGACCCCTATTCAGCTCTCTTTTTCACCTTGTACTGCTTTATACTCATAAATTTACTACTCCAACTAAAACACCTCCCATTCTGTCACTCCCTTCCCTCTCCCTGTTCCTCTCCTCTTCATTCTCTGCAGCACTCTAGAGCGCAGTCAGCTAGTATGGAGACTGCAGTATTACGCTATAGCACAAGCAAAATGGTGGGGTGGGGGTGGGGGTGTGTGTGGGTGCGTGTGTGTGTGTGTGTGTGTGTGTGTGTGTGTGTGTGTGTGTGTGTGTGTGTGTTAGTGGGATATAGTCTTGGTGTTGGTTCAGGGAGGACAAAGACTTACAGTGGAGACTTGCTGTACGGGTCTACATAATGATATTAGGCTATGCAGCTTCCAGTTTTCAAACTGTGGAAATCATAATCACTCAGTGCTTATTCCAACGAGGAAGGCAAAGAAAAGGTGATCGTCAAGTGATAGGTCCTTGACCAGCATATCATCTGATAATTGATTTATTGTTTTTCTTTTGAAAGTAAGCATATGAACTAAAGGGTAGAAATCCTAAAATTACTTTGTTTAATAGAGGTTAATATGTAGTCCTACCATTCTTTGACCCAGATTTGTTTCCATATAAAACATTCAACAAATAACAAATACCCAGTACTGCCATGTAGGTTCTTTATACACATATTTCATGTTTTATGCCTAAATTAATGAAGAATGTTCTTGTGACTTAACTAAGTGTGCTGTTCAAAATGTTTAAACATCCTTGTTACTGGAAATAATGTCCTCTAATTTCCAAATCTAGCCTGGCTTGTTTAACCATTACAAGTACTAAAACAACTTGTAATTTAAACATTTTTAGAATAGATTAGATTTAATTTAATAAATCCCTCAGTAAGATTCCTTTAGGGAATTTGGTTTCCAGCAGCAGAATAGAGAAAACCTTTCAGAAGGAAAATTATATATTAAAAAAAGATACAACCTAATAAAGATATAGAAGGAAAAGAACAAGAGCAACGTAAGAAATAAAAAAAAAGGAAAATGTCTCACAGTAGTACTTAAACCAAATCTTAATGATACTATATGAAATTAGAGATTAAATCATTAACTGTTTTACAATTGATAATAAATGGTTAATTAGATAAAAAATAATTTCCATTAACTGAAAAATATCTGCTTAGGCCAATGCCATCCAGAAGAGGGTGCCGCTGCTCATCCTTCAGCGGAGGCAGTTGATACAGAAGTAATGCCAGCTTAAGCATCCTAAAACAGGAATGCGGGGCAGAAATTGGATTTATGTAATTCTATTTTAAAAAAACAATCACTAAAGATTCTAAGTTATCAACTTATTAGCGCTAATTGAACTATCCTACACTGGAGCAGTATCAACTTCTCAATACAAAATATTGGTTTGCAAGGAAGGCAAGAATGTTACGATAGAAAACTGGAGGCCGTTACACAACTAAATTGTAACATAATAGAAAAAGACATTATGCCACTAAGCACAGTAGAATTTGAGGGATTAAATAAATTAATGTTCTTCATGAAGCAAGGTTTTAGCATTCTTTTGATAGCAACCCTAACCTCTGCCTTAGAGTGATTCATTAATGCAGCAAAATTGGAAGAAAAACTAACTATTTAAAGTGTGTCTGTCACAAGATTTTGGACTGCCCTGAAAGCAGATATCCGTGTCAATGCATTTGTCTGCTTCTTTGACATTGAGTGCATAGTATTTTTCTTTTCAAAAAATGAAAGCTCCATTTATTTTTAGATTTTACAAATATTTCTCCATTTATTGATGCAGGAAAACCAACATTTTAAGTTAGTAAACTGACTATTTAATACAACTGACACAAGAAACTGTTAAAACTTTGTAATGTGTTTTTCTGTTAAATCCAGCATATTTTTAAAAAATTTGCCCCTCATGTGTTTTTAAGACGGCAGACCCTATAGGAAAAACATGAAAAGGCCCGTTTATCAATTATTTGTTAATCAATCAAAAACGTCAACCAACTTTACATAAATTCCTTAACTGAAATAGGTGTAATGTGTCCATGTGTAATGTGTCCATATACAGCATGAACAAACATATACACAAACACACAAATATACATACATATCTAAACTTTAATGTTTATAGACAATGAGAATATAACATTAGACCACTCAAAAACAAATCTACAAATGTATTCTGAAAAAGTATTAATTCTGTGCTTCTTCGCTCTTCCTGCAGATTCTGGCATCTTAATTTCCAAAAACAAAATGTACTTTAATCTAAAAAAAACATTCAAATTACTTTTCTCCTTAGCCCAGATAAGACACATCTGACCTCTGATTCAGGAATGACTTCAAAAGGGTAATGGGAGATTGTTGCGCATGTTTTATATTCATGCATGTGGAAGCTCTTGATGCACAGACTCTAACCAGTTTCCCACATTCTGGAATGGAATGTCCTTGACAATCCTATCACTAGTCCCTATGATTGTGTCCACCTGATCTAAAGCGAGAGACTGTTTAAAGGATAAGGAAACTTTTGCAAGGTATTTTATGTTAATTTGCTGATAAGGGTGTGACACGACAGATTTCAAAGATTACATTTTTTACAATATTCTAATATTCTGTCTGGGACACCAAATTTTGGATTTTCATTATATGTCCTCTACAATCATCAAAATGACCAAAAAAGAGACTTTCAATAAATCAGTCTGTGATATGATTCTGTATACTAGTAATAAAATATGACACTTTAACTTAATATTACATTTTTGGACTTGTAGTCCCATATGTGACTGAACATGACAAAACCAAGAAGTCGCTCACCAATATTGTCAAACACACAGAATTCATCAAAACCAGTAGTGCACTGCTAGAGAAGGTTTGCTCTGCACACACTTGAGGATTTTCTTTTCTTCTTATTTACATTGTAAGTAAAACATATCAGGGTTAGACCTTTCTGCAGACACAAATGCTTCTGATCAGCTAAGTGGTGGTAAGTGATTTCTTTTTAGCAAGCAAATAGCCTCATGTTTCCCATCTTATTAATTAATACCCAATAACAAAATTGAATAGCCAGGTATGTTAGCAGTTGTGTGTTGCAGTGTCTGATTTGTTTTTAACCGTGCTGGTTAAGGTACTGTGGATCAGTATCATAACAATAAAGGGCTTCCCTTTTTCTCATTTTATTTCCTCTCCCCCTAGTTTTCATTGCATCTATTGAAAAGACCTGAATATATTTCCATTGCTTGCGACAGATCATTGACAAATTTTGACCCGAGTTGTAAAACCTCTTCTTTTTTAATCATGTTTCCACTTGGCACTGCAGGTATGGGGTTTCATTTCATTAATTCAAAATGTATAATTATGTTGTGGCACTAGCAACAATCCAAACCCCTGTAGCCTCAAGTATATTCCAGACAGAGTTAAGAATGCCTTATGCCTCATGCAGTTGTGTTAACTGAGCAAGTTTTCCTCATTATCATTCTAACCCCACTCTGACCGCCATAGGGATTCATAGATTGGGTTTCTGGATAAGGGCTGCTGCATTGCTCCCCTGGTGTACTCCTCTGATCCTTTCTATGGGCTTTCCTTGTTGTGGTCTTCCCAGGATTCCATGCTAGCAGGGGACTTTTGATGTCCGTGACTCTGGCATTTTCCCATGTGTTCCTCGGATCTTGTGGGGCAAGTCTATGGCTGCCCACACCCGCTATTGAAGATTCTTATCAAGAAACTTTATACATAGGGGCGCTCTCACATACAAGCACAGGACATTAGATTCAGGTGCTTTCATACACGCTCTATATTCGTCTGAACTTGAGTCAACATGTAGTTTTGCAATTGTGCCAATAGCAGAACTACAAATTGTATAAGAATTAAAGCCTTGGAATATGAATTGTATTCAAATTGTATGAATATGTATTGAATGTATTGAGTTAATTTTTTTCAGTAAAACTAAATAAATAATTTACAATCAGTAACAAGAATAATGGTGTTAAAATAAAATGCAATACCTTTTAGGTATTACAGTTTTTTGAGTAACACCTAATCGAACCAATTAGTTGATACAATCTTCATCTGAACAGGCGCAAAGGGTTAAAAACATTTACATACATACTACAGGGAGAATAAAGCAGTTGTATACCAATCAGAGACTGGCTGACTGGGTGGATGCTCATACTGAAGCATGTACATACACTTAGTATACCTTAAAAAAGCGGATAGAAACCCAAACTGATCTGAAATGTAAATTATGCCCCAGGAAGAAAAGTAACATGAATCACGCAAAGCACCTCACATTTAATACATTAAAACTGTTCCTTAAAAATTAAAGTGTTGATGCCTATTCAGTCTAAGCTTGGTTTAATGGATGTGTGGATGGATGCAACTAAAGTCAGGTGTGCAAAGTGATACTTTAAATAGTAACAGTACATATACATTTTAAAGTAACATCCGAATGAATGGCAAGACCCAAGGTTTCCCAGCAGAATATTGCCACACTGGATGTTCCAGTCGGACTACATTCCAAACTACATCCTTTTGCTGTGTGTTAGTAAGCAATGTACACCTAACTGGCTATCCATGTAATATAAATGAATTCACTGAACATGGCATCTGTTTACTTTGCTTTTTGGTCCATTTCAGTAGACAGTTGTCAGCATGGGCACCTTGACTGGTCTGCGGCTATGCAGCAATAAACTGCACTGTGCACTAAGTCATGCTCCTTTCAGAACCAGCACTTTGTAATGGATTTGACTGCACAGGTTTTGCCTCCTATTGGTTTACATGTTTCAAGACCCTTTCACAAGTTCACCTCGTTTTTTCTCCTGGCTCCCTGTTGATTTGTACTGTGGACTGTAGTCCAAAGACACCCCACAGAAAATGCTCAAGTGATGCTCAATGCATCACAATTTTACAACCTAATTCAAATTCCTAATTTACACAGTTTTTTTTCCTTCTAATAACTCTGCGTTGATGACAATTTGTTAACTGGCTGCCTATATCTCAACCGCAAACAGGTGCCAAAAGTAATAAAACATTAGTGTGACTTTTGTTTGTTTCAAGTAAAGTTTAGTGAAAGTTTATAGGGGAAAATAAATAAAGAAATTTGTTTATAGGTGAATTTTCATATGCATATTTCATATAACTCCCTATGCTACCACTCTCCATTCATTGCCATATTATGCACCAGCTCCTTTGAGAAATAAATTGGCATGACATTTGAACAGTCTTGGTAAAGTTAGGAGTGTCGTTTTGCAGTACAGAGAATTATCCGTTCTTTCAGAAATAAAAATGAATGTATCACTTTCTTATGTTGTATATTTGATGTTAGATGTTAAATAGGGTTTTAGAGTTTAACATATATATTTTATAGCTTCAGAAACCATCTGAGATGTTATCCCAGATGGTAAAAAATGTATCTGATATACAGAATATCATTGATAAGATTATTAAGAATATAGCCAAATAAATGAAACTACATATATGAAGAAGCTGCAACTTTATTTTAAACTTAACCCAAAAACAATGTAAATGAAGTCAAATGTGTCCTACCAGAAATATTTTAAACTGCCGACTCTAAAGCTTAATGTCTCATTGAGACCAAATCCAATGATCACACGCGAGATAGAAAGGAAAAATGTAGAATAGCCAACAGAAATGTGACCCACCCGGGCGTATTTGGAGGAGTAAGGGTCTTCGAACAGCGCCCACATCCTGGGCTGCCAGATCTCCCACCACGTCGCTCTGCGGCCGTCCTCCTGCATACAGAGCCGGTTCAGGTCTCCGTCCACTCCGCCGGTCAGCGCCGGGTCGTCCTCGGGAACATCTGGTTCCGGAGTCTCAAAGCTGTCCAAGGCTTCTTCTGCGTCGCGGTGCTGCCTGTAGTTCATCCAGCAGCACGCCTCCACGTCCGTCTCATCAATGCCCCAGAAGGCGAGCTCCTCTTCAAATAGCGGTCCACAGACATCGTTGGGACAGTGGAGTTTCCCAGTGCGGTAGTAATTCAGGATAAAAGCGAAGGTCGCTGGGTGGCGGTCGAAAAAGAACTCGTCCGACTTGGGATCATAATCGAAGTTGCTGTATGCGTCGGGTTCGGTGAGCCAAGACAGACGCGTCCCGGGCAGTGTCTTCAATGTGCTCCGGTAGGTTTCGTGTCGGATCCCGCCGCAGTTTATCACAATTTTCTCGCTTTCTGACGCCGAGCAAGTCATGGCTGCCCTGGGGCATGCTTCGGTCCAGCGCCCAACTGCTGCGGATGATGCTCTCCCTCATCCACCGTCGGTCCTGCTCTGTACTCAGTCAGGACAGTGCCAGTGAGAAAAAACAGGCCAGCACTACTCAAGGAGGAGGAGGAGGAGGAGGTTTTTTTCACTGTGCAGCAGAAAAGAGGAAGGATGAGAGAGAGAGAAGGTGAGAGAGACCAATGACAGATTTCATATGAATTGTTGATGAAGCCTAAGGCTGGCTTTTATATTTAGTAGCATCCCTAAATTTGACTGAATCATTTGCAAAACCAAGAATAGCAAGAACAAACATGCACCTCAATAACAGAAGGCTTACACAATGCAGGGCAAAATCTTAGTGCCTGGTCACAACTCCAACACAGTAGTTTTGATCACTCCCATGACCCTCCAAGGATAAATGGATATAGATGGATGGATAGAATATAAGATTACATTTTCATTCCGAACACTTAATTAGTTCAACTAGGTTTAAAAACAAGTGAATCTCCAAACTGAGATTTAACAATAGAGTCATTTTACAAATGTGTAATGCAACCATGGCAAAACAATACATTTGTCTAAATGACTAGGCTTGAATTGTGTTTTTAACTGCAATCAATAGTTATGCTGTAAAGTTAGAAGTTACAAGATAAAAGAAAAAATAAAAGAAAGTCTTTACATCCCAATAATACATCCCTATATCTACAAATCCCATTTGTAATAGAATATTTATGTTAGAATAATTCTAAAAGGGCTCCATGTCTTAGAAATTTGACACCAGTGTAAGAGCTAATTGGATGATTGTAATGTTTTTTAAGATCATGGAGTAAACAAACATGTCTAAAGTCACATCAGTTAAATATTCCTGAAATACCTTAATAAAATGTGAATATGTTACATTTAAGTAGGTTTTCTCTCCCCTTCTGTTCATGATCACCTCCTACTATCCTTCAATCTACTAAAGCACTTCACTTAATTAGAGCACAGCAAAAGGAGTACCAAACAGCTTTTTGTGCCCACTGAACATTCTCTCTCTCTTTTTTCTTTCCTAGTTTGTCGCTGTATCACCAACCAAAGAGGAGGGGGAGACCAGAAGCAGAGCGAGTATCTGCTGAGCACTACAGAAAATGCAAAAAATACTGCAGACCATCAGATTATTAGTGTTTTCTCATGTTATTCACTCTATCACAAAATATCTATTCTTTTTCCTTATCACTCACTCTTCATCGTCATCATAGACGTAACCCCTCTGCAAACATGGATGAGCACACATCACACATGCACACAAGAACACACACACAACCCATACCTTCCCCTCCCCACTTATCTGTGCTTCTTTCTCTGGTGCAGAGCTAATGTGCTGTGTCGGTCTGTTGAGAAAACCCTGCAGCACTGTGCAGTACACTACAGTACAAGCCTGTTCCAATATTACAGTAGCACACACTTAAAATCTGTACCATTTTAGGTTGATGCACTTAAACCTGTGCGCTTCTCCACTTTTAAAGACCAGAAAATGATTCTTGTCACAAGATTAAAATGAAGGAGAAGATGACAACTACAGGGAATCGCAATTAAACGTGTTTCACAGCTTCCCGAAAGAAGTAATGTCCAAGCCCAAAACCAAAATCTTAGTCTGTGTTCTTTTTCATTAAACACTTCAATGTTGGATTAATTTTTGCAGTCTGCATGGTTTTTACAAAAGGTCTGATGTGGTGAGAGAGGCTGGGAGAGCTTGTCTTTGCTACTTCCCCAAATACCAAGCGAGGCAGTCACAGCCCTGCATTAGCTTAGTTGTATAAGGGCAAGCAAGCTTTGTGGGTTGATAGTGATGTAGTGATTTAGTCTGGTTTGAGTAAGAAACCAAATGCAAATATTTTCTAACTAAAATGATTGAATTTAAAATGTGAAGTAAATAATTTAAATTTTAAGTATTTGCTCATCTGATCAGAGGATCGGTTTGCGAAGAAAGAAATACTAATCCATCAGAAACTACAATTAGATTAAATTGACATTCTAAAACACCATTTCATATTTATTTAACTCTACCAGTGTTAACCTGTCTGTCTATTTAGTTAATTTTAGGAAAAACAGCTACATAATCATGTAGGCTTAAATCTGTATTCACTGCAAATTTAGATTTTGGAGTAATACATCAGAATAATTTTTTTTAAATGGATCTTCGCCATTTTTTTTTTTTTTTGTAAAGAAATAAAATGTTGAGTCATGCAGTCTGTTAACTTTCCTAACCAAGATGCCTGTCATGGGTAACATGGGCTAACAATGTATGGTAACTTTTTAATTTAGAAAAAATAAAAGATGATTTATGTGAAAATTCAAGTCAAAGTCTGTATGAAAAACCTGTCGGTAGGTTTCAAAAGACTCCACTGTGAAGTGACTTGTGCAAATCTTCTTTGGCAATGAGGCAGAGTTATTAAAATAAAATGTAAAAAATAAGCTATGTAGCCCCGTTAGTCGTGACTGTGAAAATGCATATGGATTTTTTTTCAGTGCATTCAACAACAAAACAGACATACAATAGAGAAAGCAGGCTGACCAATCATGCTTGTCTTCTAATACTGAAGTAGGCAGAGCTCCACTATGGTTGCTAGATGCCAACAGATTGTGATGTCAGTATTTGAATTTTAGGCTCATTTTACAGAACAAAATAAAGCAATCGTTTTAGAACGAAGTAGCATATTTTTTTAGCACTTTGTCTGTTTTAGAAAGAGCTGAACCCCAAATTAAAGAACAAAAAAATTACTTAATTTTTGTTTTGAATAATATGTCTGCTTTAAAGCTGCAGTAAGTTACTTTTATAAAAATTATATTTTTATCTATTTAGTAAAACAATTACATATTGACATGAGACATAGAATCAGGCTTCAGTTTTAAGAACTAACCAAATAACCAATCAGAGCAAGAAGGAAGATTTTAGTACTGTCAATCACAATTGTGCATGCGCTGCTCAAGATCACTGGCCTACTGTTACAGGAAAACTGTTTATCCTCCATTATCGGTAGCCATGCTGACTAGCATGTGGCTTTACTTGGTCGTAGAGCTGTAGCGCAGCACAGATAGATAAGGTCTTAGCTGACTGAGCCCCATGCATACGACAAGTTCGATTGTGACGGTAAATTAGGGTGCAGGTGGTGGAGCAGAGTGGGTACAGCATACAAGAGTGTGACTGACAATGGTCAGACCTTACTCATGGATCTTATTAGTTGTTTTTGACTAAAAGTGGTCTAGTGCAGAGAAACTGCAGTAAAATCGGAGAGAACAGACAGAGGGTCTACTTTTTTCGCGGATTATCTGTCTAATATCATACTACTGGGACAAAGAGAAAAAATAAAAATTTATTTCTACAGTTTAAAACATTTCTTTAATAAAAGTGACTTTCTGCAGCTCTAAAATCCAGAAGCTCAATGCGGGCCTCATAAACATGTAAAGAGCAGTTAAGCCCCCAGTCTATATTGACACTTCAAAGATTTCCAGACCTACTTTCTACAAATTCTGGTTAAGGCAATTTATTTTGGGGTGTTACAAAACTGACAGAGAAGGAGCTGAAGAGGTTGGATGTCGTTGCTAATATTCAGGGTCCAAACAGCCGTTTGGGTCCCTCGTACTTCTCTAAGTTTAAGGGTAGTCCCAGTGAAGGCATACCTTGGCTATTATTGTCTTGTGTATCCTATGAGATACATAGTTTGACCTCCTTGATCTAAAACCAATCCCTGTATTGTTACGGTTTCTTTTCTGTCTCAGAGGTCAGAATTTCTGACCCCCAACTACAGTGGAGCACATGTGTGTAAAAAGAAAATGCTCAACTAAAACAGCATTGTAACCATTTTAAATTATATTATATAGAAAATAACCCACAACAGTTTAAACATCAAAAGCTCTTAAAAGTAAAGCATAACAACAATGAATCTCATAATGTGTAACATTTTCAACAGTCAAAGCAGAAAAATATATTACTGTTTTTACAGGATGTTCTGACAGGCCTGTTGCAGTAGTACATTAGTGACAGGTTTTTCTTGGATGAACTTAAGCATTTCCATCTAGAATCAAGAAGAATCAAGAATCAGTTTATTTATATAGCGCCAATTTACAACAGGTGTCGTCTCAAGGCACTTTACAAAAAATCAATTAAAATCAAGGATACATTCTAACAAATCAATTTGAAAAAGTTTCCAATCTAAGGAACCCCAGCAGATTGCATCGAGTCATTGACTTGCAGCATTCACTCCTCTGGAATCA
>JAVLVB010000263.1:206226-218131 GCA_032876305.1 Orestias chungarensis
ACCTCCACCACAGACTCCAGTTCCAGTCCCAGGACAGAGCCAGCTCTCCTGATGAGCTTGTTGAGTCTGTTGGTGTCAGCCGTCCTCAGCCGGCTGCCCCAGCACACGACAGCGTAGAAGATGGCGCTGGCGACCACAGAGTGGTAGAACATCTGCAGCATGGTCCTGCAGACGTTGAAAGATCTGAGCCTCCTGAGGAGGTACAGTCTGTTCTGACCTTTTTTGTAGACAGTGTGTGTGTTCTTAAAATGGAAGCGCGTCCCACTGTTGAGGACCTTAATTGACAGTCTTAATTGAGCCACATAACACACACACACACACACAGGACAGCGCAGCAGGGCCGTCACACCCCCGTGTATAAAAAAGCAGGTTCCTATATTGAACCCTGCTCCAAATTCACCACACGTGTAAAACAAACCCAGCCACCTTTAACATGTTGCTCTTTTATCCAAGGTATACTTAGCCAAGTTGTTTAATGCGCAGATTTCCTCCTCAGCTCAATCTCCAGACCAGCAACTGGTGCACTCAGAAGCTCTTTAAGAAACAGGCACAAAAAAAACCCCAAGCGTGCTATAAAAGTGGAGTGCAAGATAACACATCAGCTATGATATTGTCTTTTCCTTTAATGTAATGAATACACAGATTGTAGGACAGCAAAAAAAAGGACCAGCGAATCAAATGCTAATTTGGACATTTCAGTGAAGACAAGAACGTCAGCGGATCATGATCTGTAAACTCCACGATGATAGCGCTACAACTTAAATAAACATCTACATGTTTCAGAGCTAGAATCAAGGCAAACGTCTCCTTCTCCTACCCAGTTTGTAAATGGCACCTGCCAGTTACAATTTAAAAGGTCAAATTTACTAACAAAGTTAGCTGAACCCACCTGGTCGACACAATGGGAAACAATTACAAGCTTGACAAAAGCGTTAAGCTTGCGAAAATCTGAACAGAAACGCAAAGTGTTTTCAGACTTGGGGACCAGAATACACGGAGATGCCCAACTGGACATACTCGGTTCTGCAATCCCCTTATGAAGCATGTAATCTACTTCTGCATCCAAGTGCTTATGCTTCTCCAGATTTACTCTGTAAAACCATTGCTTTATTGGTTTAGCGTCTCCCACGTCCACATTGTGTTCAATCAAATATGTGCGACCTGGCGTGTCCGAAAATAGACAAGGAAATTTCCTTATCAGTTCTGCTAACTGTTTAGCACAACCTGCAGGTAAGTGAGCCAACAACATGTCAAACATACCCAAAGTTTCAGAGTTTTTAAAACGCCCATGAATCAGAGCGATGTCTAACCCATCCGTGTCGCTGTCATCCTCCCCAGGTGACAGTGCGCTGTCCGTGGTGCTGAAAGTCTCGCTCCTCGCAGCAAGACTGTTTACGGCACACGCAGGCGTGGCATCATTACACAGTGGCTGAAAAAAACATCCCGAGCATAATACGGTTTTAATATGTTGAAATGAAACAACTGGGTTTTCTTTCTCCGCTCTGGCATAGATATTAAATAGTTCTGATCGGAAACCCTCTCCAGAACTGTGTATGGACCAGTGAATTTTGCTTGAAAAGGAAAAGTCGTGATCTGACACAAAGCCAACATTTGATCACCAGACATAAATGAGTGCACCTCAGCATGCCGATCAAACAAGCTTTTAATTTTTTCCTGCGCCACAGTCAATTTCTCTTGAACGAGTTTCCGTGCCAGATACAAATGTCTTCTGAAACATAATCCACCAAGTTTTTTGATGGAACAGGCTCTTTTAGCCTGTCCGCCACCACAGCCAACGGACCCTTCACGGTGTGTGCAGAAACCAGTTCATTTGGGCTAAATCCGGAGCTTTCTTGAGTTACCTCCCTGGCAGCCAGCATCTCCAAGGCAATCCTTCCTCCCAGTCCCCCGCCACTTCTGTACAGTAAGTGCGCAGGAGAGACTTCAGAGACTGGTAGAAGCGCTCTAATGCCCCCTGACTCTCTGGGTGATACACTGTTGGTTTTCTGTGTTGCACCTGCAGCTGTTTCAGAACTTGGCTGAACAAATGTGATGAAAAATGTGTTCCTTGCTCAGACTGTATTACTTTAGGGATATCAAATAACAGAAAAGAACTGAGTGAGCACACGAAAAAACGGTCCTAGCAGTTATTGTACGTAACAGATAAGCTGCTGGATAATGTGTAGTTTGACACATCACCGTGAGCAAATATGACTACCCAGCCTTTAAGCAAGGTAACAGGCCAACGCAATCTATTATCAAATGCTCAAATTGCTCAGATGGAGCAATAATTGGGCTTAAAGGGAACGGTTTCAAAACCTGATTGGGCATGGCAATGAGCTGACAGACATGACAAATCTTAATAGAAGACAAAACATCCTTTTTAAGACGTGGCCAAAAGAAATGTCGCAGAACCTGGTCATACATCGTACGTACACCAGAATGGCCAGACTCATCATGAGCAACTTTTAACACTGCGGAGCGAAGTTTAATGGGAACCACTATTTGAAAAACTGGCTTACCCACAATCTCAGCATAGGGTAACCATTTATTCACCAACAACGAGTCTGCAGGAAGTATCCACTTGTCTGTTATTTCACTCTGCAGGCGACCTGATCTTAAAGATTCTTCAGCGAAACATCGGCTTGCTGTACCGGCAACTCACTTCGAGACAGAGACATGGGAAAACTGGATAAAGGTGAATAAATTTTTACACATTTCTACCCCTTTCCCGCTCTGAGTACGAGCCATGGCCCGAGTAGCTGCGCATGCGGTAAAAACATCTTCCCCATTACCCTCAGTCTGATAAATAACTGGCTTAACTGGCTCTGACTTAGTCAGCCCATCTAACGGCACAGTGTCAGCCCACAAATGCGTTCCAGCTAAACCGTTACCCAAAAATCACAGACCCTCCGTCAATTGGCAAGGCAGGGCGCACAGCTAGTTTTGCGACACCAGTAAACAGTTCACACTCGAGAAACAGGGTATGTAATGGAACAAACATCACATTTAATCCTATTCTCCGAATCGGAACATAGGCACCTGTCTCAGACTCAGACAAGAACGGCAACACGTCAACGCTAATAAAAGAGTCAAATGCCCCAGTATCTCTCAGAATCTTAACTCAAACCTTTTCCCCGACGTTCGGCAGTGACACACACCCCTCACGAATGAAAGGCAGGTATGACACACCTACTTAAAAAGACCGAGCACCCTTTGCATCCTCTAACGTACTCCGTGCCGGCGCATCCAAAACCAACTCCTTTAGGAGCAGTTTGAGACTTTTTCGTTTCAACCTTGAACTGATGACAATCTGTTTTAATGTGTCCGCGTATGTGACAGTAGTGAAAAACCCAATCATCATACGGATTCTTAAACTGTCTGGCCTCCATTTGCTTAGCGACACCAGCAACCCGATCACTGCAACTCACATTTCGACCAAAATATTGTTTGAAACCAACATGATCTGAATAATCCTTATGTGTCAGCACATACTCGTCTGCCAACACTGCAGCCTCAGACACGTTCTTAGCTTTCTGCTCATTAATGTAGGTTGCAATATGTTCCGGTAAGCCATTTTTCAATTCCTTCAACAAAATCAGATCGCAGAGCTTATCAAAGTTCTTAACATCTTGAGCAGCGCCCAACCGATAAAATAAGGCAGTTTTAACACGACCCAATTCAGTGTAACTTTAATAGTCGGCTTTTTTATAATGGGGAACTTTTTGTCTATACGCCTTCAACAAGAGCTCATAGGCTTTTTTCACTGCCCTCTTCACTTTATCGTAATTTAAACTGTCACCAAGAGACAGTGAGGCATAGGCTTCCTGGTCTATACCAGTGAATACACACTGCAGAAGCAGCGGCCATACATCCTGAGCCCACCTCAGCGTCTTTGCCACAAGACAAAATATTTATCCACATCCAACTCTGTAAACGAATGCATTTGTTTATATCAAACTCTGCCCCTGCAGAACTGCTGTCTTGATCAACCAAAACATGCGCCGAGTCGCGCTTTGCAGCTGCCTCTAATTCTAATTTGCGCATCTCCACTTGATGCTGCAGCTCTTTCTCCCAGAGCTCCAAACGACCGCGGTAAAGTTGGCTCGTTATTGGATATTCGCTTGGCTTTCGTTGGGGACCATCTGCTAATTACATGTTTCAGTATGAATGTGCTCATAACGAATGCTCATAAACGATAAAATCATCTTTCTTCCCATTCTTTTTGTTGTAGTAGGTCTTATTTACAATGATCTAACTACTACAGGTGAAAGATTGATAAAAATCATTTTATATGGAAATATAATGAATTTAATAATGATTAATATTCATAAAAATTTAATAAAACGACTTTTTTCCATTCTCTTTGTTGTAGTAGGTCAGATATACAACGATCTAACTACTACAGGTGAAAGATTTATGAAAAACCATTTAATATGGAAATATAATGAATTTAATAATTATTAATATTCATAAAAAAATAATAAAATGACCTTTTCCCATTCTGTTTGTTGTAGTAGGTCAAATATACAATGATCTAACCATTACAGGTGAACGATTGATGAAAGATCATTTTATATGGAAATGTAATGGATTTAATAATTATTAATATTCATAAAAAAATTATAAAATGACCTTTTCCCATTCTGGTTGTTGTAGTAGGTCAAATATACAATGATCTAACTTCTACAGGTGAAATAATATCAATTCAACAAATTTCCTTATACCTAATTTCCATTTTTTTAGATCAAAACCATTCTGGATGGATAGGCGAGCAGTCGTATGTGAGCCTTTTCACATTGCTCACATATGACTGCCCGCCTATCCATCCAGGCTGTCATATTGTAAAGTTTGTGGACGACAGTGGTTGGATGCATCACAAACAGTGATGAGTCTAGTTACAGGCAGGAGGTGGAACACCTGGAGGGCTGGTGCAGAGATAACAACCTCTGCATTAATGTAAAGAAAACCAAGGAGATGATTGTGGACTTCAGAAGGGGCAAGCATGCCCACCTCCCCGTGCACATGGGAGGAACTGCGGTGGAAGTGGTCAACAGCTACAGGTACTTGGGTGTGCACCAGAGTAACAACCTCACCTGGAGCAACAACACTTCCACTCTGGTCAGGAAGGCGCACCAGTGGCTCTACTTCCTCAGGAGGTTGAGAAGAGCTGGACTCGGGAGCTCAGTCCTCACCTTCCTCCTGAGTGGTGGAGAGCGTACTTTGCTCCAGCATCAACGTGTGGCGTGGAAGCTGCTCTGCTGCACACAGGAAAGCTCTGTGGAGAGTGGTGAAGGCTGCACAGAGGACTGTTGGAGTCAGCCCCCCCAGCACAGTTACACTTCCAGATGCAGGAAAAGGGCCACTTGCATTATGAAGGATCCCACCCACCCAGCAAACTCACTTCTTGTCCCGCTTCCCTCAGGCAGGAGGCTGCGGAGCATCAAGTGCAAAACCACCAGACTGAGAAATAGCTTCATTCCTGAAGCTGTGAGACTCTCAAACACACGCAAGGACAATTACAAATGAAAAACACTTTCTCATTTAACCGGCACTGTTCACTTTAATATGTCACTTTAATATGTCACTTTATTAACCATCCATTCTGCTACAGGAAATTTTGCACTCCGAATTTTGTTTGCTACTCTGTCTGAAGTCCCATATTGTAGATTTTGTGTAGTCAAAATCCTATTCTCTTATATTTCTTTATATTTTATTATATAATTCTTATTTTATAGCTATTTAAAAATTGCTCTCAGGGTGTAAACTGGACCGTGGGATTAAAATTTCGTCCCACCTCATGTACCACATGTGATGTGATGACAAATAAAATTCCTTGATTCCTTGATTCCTTGTTAGTCAGTATTCAGTGGTGTGGCTGATTGATCTCAATATATCTATTTTTCATGACTTAATACAACTGAAATACTCATGCCATCTGTCAAAGTCTTACGAAATTAGATCTGTATAAATGGCTCCACCCTCTTTAGACTTTTCAGGTGGAGTAGGACTTGTCATTTAAATCGTCCAGTCAACTATAAGTGGTTGATCCAGCTGCTGCAGACAGTAACCTTGAGGACTCAAGAGAGGCAGCCAAGTGTTTTTGGTGAGACATTTTATATTACCTACATATTTTCACAGGATCCAAAGTTTCTAGCTGTCATCCTGATTGCTGGACTAAAAAAAAACACTTTTCAAAAATAATTATTACAAATTATATAATTGGGGAAATAAATATATGACTTGATTATAAACACATGTTGTCACAGTAAATACTTCAGAATACGATTCAATCTCATGGGAAGAAGAGATTGGCTAAACATACCCTGGAAACCTGCCACAATCCCCCATACAACGCAGAGGGATGGAACTCGCTGTGGCGTGTTTGTCATGCAGGTGAGAAACAGTTTTTATAAAATGGAAAGGTTCTACCATTTTTTTTCTTCCTTCCATTAAATGTCTGATATCTTTACTGACCGAAGTATGTCATTGAGTAAAAGAAAAGTAAGTCATTCTGACTTGTACTGTTTTCACTAAAATGAACTATCGAGACATTCCCTGGAATCCCAGAGGAATTTGACATCAATCCATCTAAAAAACAGATTGCAAAGCAGAGAAGACAGACGGCTGAAGACATCCTTCTTGAGTCAGGTAATTCATTGCATTTATTGATAAATAAAAAATTTCATAAAAAATTTATTTAAGAAAAATATTTTATTCTACAACAAGTACACATAAAGTCTTCATTTTAATAATTTTATTTGTTGGAACATGTAGTCAACTATTTTTCCAAGGACATTTACTGTAAAGGAGAACCAAGGTTTGGATTTAAATAAATCTACATTAAACAAGTGAAGTTTGGATGTAATGTCTCTTCACAATACAGTTGGAAGGTTCCTTTTGTTGTTCATTTCAGACTCATAGGAGGAATTCTGCTCCCTTTGTGGTCTAAAACGCCTCTGTCACTGCAAAAAGAAAACCAGAAGATCACTTGAGTAAGTGTTATAGAAATGAGAAGAAGCAGTTCAGTTCAAGTTCTAGACTGTATCTCTTATTAATTATTATCTATTGACACAGATTGAATGTGATAAGTGCCAGAGATGGTTTCATGCGCCTTGCCTTTGGTTGACTCCGGACAAGATTCCATCCGGAAAGGAAGAATGGCTGTGTGACTTGTGTTAATTGCATGATACCGTAAGAAATGCTGTTTTCAAAACAAAAAGGAAAAAGTTTCAACTGTAGTAGTGATGGGAATTTCTTAATGTTAGTTACTACAATAAAAAGAATGGGATAATTTGGGTGATTTTTTATGAATATTTCTATTATTTAAATTCATTATATTTCCATATAAAATGATTTTTCATCAATCTTTCACCTTTAGTAGTTAGATCATTGCAAATGTGACCTACTACAACAAGTAAGAATGGAGAAAGCTCATTTTATAATTTTTTTTGAATATTAATAATTATTAAATTCATTATATTTCTATATAAAATTATTTTTCATCAATCTTTCACCTGTAGTAGGTATATCATTGTAAAGAAGACCTACTACAACAAACAGAATGGGAAAAGGTCGTTTTATTAATTTATTATGAATATTAATAATTATTAAATTCATTATGTTTCCATAAAAAAAAAATTTCATCAATCTTTCACCTGTAGTAGTTAGACCATTGCAAATGTGACCTACTACAACAAACAGAATGGGAAAAGCTAATTCAATTATTTTTTTATGAATATTAATAATGATTAGATTCATTATATTTTCATATAAAATGATTTTTCATAACTCTTTCAACTGTAGTAGTTAGATCATTGCAAATGTGACCTAATACAACAAACAGAATGGATAAATCTCATTTTATAATTTTTTTATGAATATTAATAATGATTAAACTCATTATAATTCCATATGAAATGATTTTTCATAAATCTTTCACCTGTAGTAGTTAGATCATTGTAAATTTGACCTACCACAACAAACAGAATGGAAAAAGGTTGTTTTATTATTTTTTATGAATATTAATAATGATTAAATTCATTATATTTCCATATAAACTGATTTTTAATAAATCTTTCACCTTTAGTAGTTAGATCATTGTATATTTGACCTACTACAACAAACAGAATGGAAAAAGGTCGTTTTATTTAAAAAATTATGAATATTAATAATTATAAAATTCATTATATTTCCATATCAAATTGTTTTTAATAAATCTTTCACCTGTAGTAGTTAGATCATTGTATATTTGACCTACTACAACAAACAGATTGGAAAAAGGTCGTTTTATTAATTTATTGTGAATATTTATAGTTATTTAATTAATTGTATTTCCATATAAAAAGATTTCTCATAAATCTTTCACCTGTAGTAGTTAGATCATTGTATATTTGACCTACTACAACAAACAGAATGGAAAAAGGTCGTTTTATTAATTTTTTATGAATATTAATAATTATTAAATTCATTGTATTTTCATATAAAATGACTTTTCATAAATCTTTAACCTGTAGTAGTTAGATCATTGTATATGTGACCTACTACAACAAACAGAATGGAAAAGGTCATTTATTAATTTTGTATGAATATTAATAATTATTAAATTCATTATATTTCCATATAAAATTGTTTTTCATCAATCTTTCACCTGTAGACGTTAGACCATTGCAAATGTGACCTACTACAACAAACAGAATGGAAAAAAGTATTTTTATGAACTTTATTATTGCCATTTTTCGTGACTAAATGCATACTCAATGGTGTAATTGTCAGCCGGTCCCTAACATGAAGGACGGCGAAGATGGTAGGTTGCACAAGTTGAAATGCTGTTTTCTGGTTAAACTTGGCATCATGATGATAATTTACAGTCAGCTGATAGTAAATAAAAGCATGTTGCCGATTTTATATGCTTTTTAATTACAGGGGCACTGCCGTGTTGTACGATTCAAAGCAGAGCTAAAAACCGATTATCAAGCGAATACCAACAACGAACCAACTTTACCACGGTTTCCAAACGACGCATCTCCAACTCCAACTTTTGAGCACCTCTGGGGTGGACGCCCCAACTTCACCTTGGGTGGTTGGTGCGGGAGGTGGCAAAACTTTTTGCTCAACCAACGAGGCATACAGTCGCCTTTTAAAGACCTCCTTTTTCTCTTGTTTAATCACAGGTATTTCAAACTGAGCAGCGATGGCTATGAGATCGTTTTTACTAGTACCATTAAACTTCTCCAAAGAAGGTTCGGTTACAAAAACAGATCAAACACCATTTTTAAGCAAAACTGTACTCACATGCTACAGGGGAGACAAAACAAGCTAACCGGCCAATACAGTGTAAAATGAAAGTAAATTTAAACGAGTGCACAATGGCCAGAAGCAACCCCCACTATACTTTACCTGCCTGCCACAACTCACCTGTCGAACTGATTCCTGGCTCTTCATGTGGATCGGCGATGGGTTTATTAAGCACCAAACCAGTAAGATATTAATCTCACGGATTGCCACCGAGATCACTGCTTGCAGAGTGAACACCAACCGCAAACCTCCACGAGACTATTGAAATAACAAACAGGCGAAGTCTAAAGTGACAGCACCTCTCAGCCTAGCAGGAGACACAATCACTAAATCAAAATTCACTAACCTGTATATTGGATCAATCTACCAAGCATTCCACAGCTGCCCACAAGAAACAAGCTGGTTAACAAAGCCGTGTCCAACCCACAACGGTGATGTCACTGCTCACTCCTACAAACAGGCAAAAGATGAATGAAACATTATCCACTCAAACCATCAATTTTCCAAACTGAAGAATTTTTATTTTTTTTTTCACATGCCCCCACTTGTTACGGCCGGGTTGGACGACTGCAACAAAATTTAGGACATGGCAATCAGACAGAGTTTTAAGCCTGTCAGAGGAATTTATTTTTAAAAGAACCAACTTGTCTAGGGCTTGGTTCCTCCACACGGAGCAGTCTGGAACTCATTTGGACCTGGATCTCCAGGCCGTCTGCGCGTAGAATTTTAAACCAAGTTTATTAATGTTAAGCTAAGTTTTAATGCAAGTACAAAACTTTCAAATTCTATTAATCCTATAACTTTAGTCTCTTTATCCTCTTTTCGAATGGGCAAATAATTTTTGTTCAGTGCTGTTTTTTTAAGTTTGTACAAAACCCTAGCACTGCCAGCTCTTGTTTTCAAAATTATCAAAATCTGCTCCCACGTCAACACTACCTTGCCTGTCAGATTTCTGCTTTTGTTGGTGTTTGCAGTAATATGAATCTTGCTATTTCCTTCACCGTGCATTCTGTGTTGACAGTAACGTTTGATGAACAGGTATTACGTCAGAGTTGCTATGCTATCCCTTATTCTACTTCTCATACTAAGTAAAAGTCTGCTAAGTATAGTTCAAAGACATGAGATTCTGTGTTAAAAGTTTTGCTTGCATTCTTGTTTGTTGCTATTAAAAGAGGTAATCTATGATTATTCTGTCCTTGCACAGGCATACTTAACCATGCTTCAAAGATGGCAGAAATACTTGAAGCGTTGAAAGCATTTTTATCTTTTATGTAAAACTGCAACTGCTTTACCTGAGTCAGTTGCTCCAACTGCCTCAGGTGAAGCGTCACAGATAAGATCCATATATATCTCTATACAAACTAGTGGTTGCTCCGCCTGGTCCATTGTTTTCCACCATCTTTAAATTTGGAACGGGCTGTGTTCGATTAGATCGCGGATCGATTACTCCGCCCCAAGACGTCATCGAGTTTGTAGCCGTAAAAATTAGAGTTGTATTCTTAAAACTTTGCACTCACAGCTTTTAGATTCATACTCTCAGACTCACAAATATTTCAGCAGAATTTTGGGTACAAGAACTTTATTGACATAAATTTGAATACAAATGTTAGAGTTTTGCCTACACCTTTTTGACAGCGATCTTACTCCACATGATCTCTCTTTTTACATTTCATCAGAACTCTTGCTGCAGCGTTTTGGACCAACTGAAGACTAATGTAAAATATACTGGTCTAGCTTGGCGGAGGGTCCTTTTATACAGAAGCACGCTGTTTTCCCAGTATAAATAGGACTCCTCTAAAAGTGAATACCACCATTTCTTCTCTAATTTCCTGGTGTTTCCCTTCAAGGTAAAGAATCAAGAATCAAGAATCAGTTTATTTATATAGCGCCAATTTACAACAGACGTCGTCTCAAGGCACTTCACAGAAAATCAATTAAAATCAAAGATACATTCTAACAAATCAATTTGAAAAACTCTCCAATATAAGGAACCCCAGCAGATCGCATCGAGTCATTGACTTGCAGCATTCACTCCTCTGGAATCAGCAGACCAAAACAATGGCTTGTATTGTCGTTGAATTACAGCAATCCCTCATACTGAGCATGCATAGTGACAGCGGAGACGAAAAACTCCCCTTTAACAGGAAGAAACCTCCAGCAGAACCAGGCTCAGTACAAGCAGCCATCTGCCACGACCGACTGGGGGTTTGAAAAGACAGAAAGCTAAATTAGATGGACAGGATACTGAAATAATAGAGTTTATAGCAGCAGTTGTAGAACATCACTGGAAGCATCTCAGCCCATGTTCTCATCCAAGAAGCTGTCTCAGCTAACAGAACGCCAGACCAGGTGTGGTTACTATGGAGAGAAGAACACTAAGAGAAAACAAAAGGTTAACAAGGTTGAAACAACGGTAACTAAGTAGATTGGACAAAGGAAGAAAGTAGCAGAGAGAGAAGTGGTCAGATTGTCCTCCAGCAGTCTAAGCCTATAGCAGCATAACTATAGAAAAACTTAAATAACTTAACCCTATAGAGTGAGACATGAAGAAGGTAGAGCAAAGGAGAACCGTCTGTCAAGACTGAGTTCCTCCCCCAACCGGATTAGG
>JAVLVB010000263.1:234099-248221 GCA_032876305.1 Orestias chungarensis
ATTCTGTTCACCATCCTTATTCCAGTTCTCGCCACTTCCAAGTAAGTTCCCATTTCTGCTCGCCTGGCTCTCTGTACTGGTTTCTTTCCCCTTTCGTGTCCTCCGTGCTCCTTCAATAGTTTATTTCATCGGTTGTTTTTTTTTCTTTGTTGCCTCTGTTTTTTCTCGCATCCCTCACTGTTGTTTGTTTGTTTGTTTGTTTTTTGTTGTCATTTATTTCCCCCTCTGCGTTCTTCCGCTTGTTTGTTTATCCATTATTTTGTTTCTTTCGTAGTTTCTTAGTCTCTGCGCTCCTCTTAACTTATTCATTAGTTTTGTTCTTTGTTTACGTTCTTGTCCAGCGTTATCTTGGTTTGTTTCAACCTTCCGTCCGCGTTGCTATCAGTCTCGGTTATTGTTCTGTTCTTAGCCAACATTATGGACAATTTGCTAACATTACGAATTAGTAGCAGCATGTGCTGTATTATATTTTAGCCATAAAAATATAGTTGACAGTCGACCAACTTTTTATTTTTATTTTTATTTTTTTTATCAATGTTGGACATGCCCACAATTAGGACACCAGAGTGAAGGTGGTTGGGATAATCCAGACCTGTCACTCTGGTAATTGTTAAATAATGTTTCTTGAGTATCATTTAAACTAATATTATTTATTTCACTTTTGTGTTTTTCATGTAGAGATCCACTACAAGTATGAGCAGCTGACTTCACAGAAAAGAAAGAGTGCTTCAGAAGCTGGGATCTACATCCTCAAACAGACGACTTTGCTAAATTTCGCAAGAAGGACAGTTTCATTATTTTTTGAGTTTCAGTCACCTGGAAACCGTGAAATAAAAAAGACAAGTGGAGAATAATTTTGAGTTGTGTTGCTTCTTTTCATGAGTACTATAAAACACTTGTACTTTTACTTTTTATACTTGAGTATAATTTTTCACAAAATACTTAATTACATTTATTCTGAGCTACTTTAAAACTTTTACTCAAGAAATTTGTTATGGTAATTTGGTATGGACTTTAAGTTTGACCAAAGTCGTGTTTAGTTGTGGTATTTCTACTTTTACTTAGTTACTTTTTACATCTCTGGTTAACAGTCATCCTACCATGACATGGCCATTGTCAAATTTGTTGTAGTCTTCAGATCCAGTGGGATGTCTGTTGGTGGATTTACCTGATGTGCGTGGGGTCCTGTCTTTTGTCTGTCCAGCTGTCCAGTAAAGACGACGTCTTTACCAAGGCTGTACATGACTTAGATTTGTGTGTATATGTATTTATATATTTACCTTTTTTTTCTTAAAGTATTTTTTCATAAATGGATACTTTATTAATCTCAGAGGGGAACTAAAGGGAATTATCTATGTATGTAATCATATACATACTGCGCATATTGCTACAGTATAGTAATGTTTAGATGGTTTAATTTAGGTTGTATATGTGGATAAACAAAACATGTACTGTATGTTAAATTTCTGTGATGGCATTTAAAAGGTTTTCATTTAATCTGAAGCCAGGCTTGGAAATGATAACAAGCTGGGCAAAGCCCAAAAAGCAGACATGGGTTCCCATTCAGACAGGATGTGCCTCCTGTGGGACGGATCAAATGTGGCATGGGTGGTAGCTGAAGGTGGATAGCCTGGCAGTTTGATCTTTGGCTGGCTCTTGGAGCGTAGAATACAACTTCTCTGGTGGGGAAGGATCATGACTTAGTGTGAGGTTGAGAGCATCCGGCTACATATAATCTGGCTCGCCTTTACACACAGCTCTGGCTCTAAAACTAGTCTCCTAAGGGGGGTTGGAGTTGAGAGGTGCCAAGCTGTTGGTGGACATACTTCTTGCCCCCATCTTAAAACTTGTAGATTGGGGTTCACCTAGGTAAATGCGAGGGTAACCAAGCACCAGTTCCAGTACACTACTATGGGTGTACTGGAACTGGAATTTCCCCTCTGAGGGATCAATAAAGGATAATCTACCCACCCTTTTACGTTTTCTTGGAGAGCCTGTTGGAGAGTCACCCTCCATAGCTCTCCCTAATTCTGCTAGGGGATTTCAATTCTCACATGAGTAATCCCAGTGAGACTTGAAAGGGTGCGGTTGGGGAGAATGGTCCTCCTGATCGGAACCTAAGCGCTGTTGTTAAAGTTATGGTTAAATACTCCTCCCACTTGATATGGGGCTTCTTCTGCTTTACAGTAAGAGCTTGGGAAATTTCCAACATGTAGGTAAAATACTGTGAAACTCTGTAGAAATCTTATTTTCTCCTTGGAGATTTGCGTCGTATATTTACGTAAGCTGCTTCTACCAGTGAAGCATGTTATGTTTTACAACTAATTCATGTAGAATATGGATTGTTTATGAAATATAATTCCACATCCCTTGCCCCATAAATCCAACAGCTAGGAATATGTCAACAGTTGAGCTGCCAGTCAAATTTCCAAAGCTATGACATTTACGCCCCACCCCACAAGCCAAAACATGGGCAGAAGATCAAAAAATGAAATCTGAAACAGTGAAATGAAAATTGTAATCTGAAAAGGTGGTTTGAAGCTAGCTTCATAGAACTAGAAATCTGACCAGAATGGCCTGTGGCGCCTCCCTGTGGATGTTTCCCAGCGTTCCCCTAGGAGGAGACGACTGAAGAAAGAAGAGGCCCCAGTGAGTCGATCTCGGTCAAGTGAAAATCACTAAATAAATGGATTGATTATTATTGTTTGAAATCTTATTTAAAATTACAACAAATATTTAATTATATTTCAACCAAAATACTTTAAAAACCAAATCATAATACCTAGTAAATTTGTATATAATCTTAATCTATTCAGAAATTACCATCCTCAATGGTCCTGCTTTTGAATTGAACGACTGTTTCAAACTGTAACAACTTTTTATCGGTTATATTTGAGAATACATAGATTATATCTGCACAGTACCAATTTACTACTGAGGATTACAAATTACAGAATGTGTCTGTAACTTGTCATCTTAGATACCTTCATAAATGTAAATCAATCAGGCAACAGTTGAGACATTTACGGTATTTGGATTAAGTGTTTATCCAACATACTTTTGGCCCTATTTACCTTCCTGTTAATAGACAATACATAAATAACAGCCATCACTGTGGAAATATTTTACTTATTGTAGTTAATTAGTATAACATTTTGGGAAATTGTACTGAATTGTACTTGTGACACAATGTAATGTCCCTATGGTAAGAAAATCAGCAGACTGCTCTACAGAACACTCTATACTTCTAATCTTTAAGGTTTAGGGTCCATGACTCCAAAATACAAAAAAAGGAGCAACCTCTACTGTACCATCATACAAATTACATTCATGTCACATCAGCTTTGCTCCTCATTCTTGTCAGGTATGTGGCTCAAAATCAGCCAATTAGCAGATCCTTTTAGTTACAATTACTGACTCGAAAGTGACCTTATAATTTAATATCAATAAGAAAGAAGAGGTTTTTTTTTTCTTTGGGATCTTTAATGTCATGTGCCCATGGAAAAACAGTGTTTAATGTGATCGTGCTAATGTTTTTACAAAAATAATACAGAGTAATGCAAGAGTGAAGTGGATAGAATCAGTGGTGTCATCATTACAGACCACTGGTTTATCGAATGTTCCACACATAATTGTCTTCACAGCATTTTAAAAAAGGTTGACTGCAAAAAGTGACATATACGTAAAAAAAAACATGTTGCAGTGCGAATTGAATAAACTAAATATAGTCTATACTAATTCAATTTGTTAGACCAGATTTCCTCAATAAACATGATTATCAGGAACGTAATGCTTCTGTTTAGTCGCGCCTAATAAATCATTTCCAATCCTCAAACTTCATTACGCCATCAAAGCCGTGGTAGGTAAAGGTCTCTAGGCTGGGGCTGCAGGTCTCATGTGCCAAGCATGCCATTTTGTTGTTCTCACAGCTGTCTTCACCACCTGGGCTGAAGAACACAGAATCTGCAGAGCTGATAGATGGATCCTCATCAAAGTAGTTGTGTGGTCGTAGTATCACTCCACCACCATTACCCACTGTTACAGTGTTGGGGATGTCTTCAGCATGAGGGATGTGAAGAAAACCCGTCGTCACCCAGGCAACAAGGTCCTGAAGACATAAATTATTTTTAAGTAAGGTTATACATAATAAAAAGTAATTCTTTATGAATTCGCATTATTTTAGCAAACCATATCACAACATACTTGGTCTTCGATGCTTTCATTGTCTTCAATATACTTGCTGAAGTCAACAGCTGGAGTCCAAATGTCATTTTGACTATAAAGGCTACTGCTGGTTTGTTCAGAGTCCTTGTGCTTGGTGATGGCAACCTTATACCTGGGAAAAGACGGTAAAAATACTGACAGTTTTGATAACACTCAAAATAGCGTTGATATGGAGAAACATCAGAAGTATGCTGCACATAGGACCTAGCATTTTCTTAGCGCTATTTATAATACAGACTATTAAATCTGGTATTTAGGAATTTTGGAAGACAGGTAAACCCGTGCTGTATTCTTAAATGCATTCATAAGGATGTTTTTTTTTAGCTTTACTCTTCTTACCAACAGCATTAGCAGTATAAAATACTTCAGTAGCAGAGTGTTATTTATAAAAATGTAGTTAAATCGAAAGTGTATGCTTTACATTTTGTCTAGGATTATATTAATTGTATAGTGTCAATTCACAATAAATACCAGTCAGTTAGACTATTACATTGTATTCAAGGTTTTCTGTAAAACATTGACTCAAATTCAGAAAGCAAATCTGGAGAACAGGAGAAAGGTTTAAGATGATTTATGGAACATTTTATGTGTACAGGTAAATAGGAAATGTGTACGATATTGGGAACCGAGAGCTCTGAAGGGCGACAGACAGGCGAGTATGTATCTGTAAAGGTGAGTATTTTGCTTCTGGTCTTACTTTAGGCTTACGTTTGTACCAGAAAGAGTCAAGATCATCGCGATATTGGGTTATGGCCGTGTTGTAGTTTTGAGGATGAGTAAAGAGGGCATTAATGCAACAGGTGAGGCTGTGATGATGATGCTGGGGCAGACAGATAGTACGAATATAGGTTCTGAGGCAGATGATGAATGAGGAGTGGCTACCAGTGCTGGGGGAGTAGATTTTCAGTTTTTTAGAGTTCTTGCTGGGTTGTAGATGGCTGGAGAACCACATAAGTAGTAAATGAATGGTTACCTGGGTTTTATACAAAAGACACACACCCACACACACACATGCAGGATTACTAGGGACTGAGCAACTGCGGAGCCGCTCCTCTTTAGCTGCCCCAGGGCAGATTATGATGCACCTGTGAGGTAGCAGCCAATGTACCGAGGCCATAAGAGTCAGCCTCCTGGACGCCCCCTGGCGGATGATCTAGGGTGAAGCATACAACGCAACCCATTCCCAAAACCCCATTTCATTACAGATAGTTTGACAACAACCGTAGCTCCAAGACAAAATGTGAGTGATCATACAGAGGCTGAGATCTTTGTTGGTAATAATTTCTCAGTTCTTTCTTACTGGAGATTTCCAATATGGTGGCACGATAAGAAAATGGACAAGCCGATGAGTATCGTGACAGCGTAAAGAAGGTAAGCACCAATAGAAACAATGAGGTGAGTTTCAAACAAACAAAGATTGAGAGGACAGAGTAGTGAAATCCAGTAACAGAACCAGACAGCAGAAAAGAAACATGAACCTAAAGAAAACAATAATAGAAGCCTATAGGTAACTTAGAAGCATCATCTTTGAAGAATTTGTTTCTTTTAAACTCTTCCGAATTGATCTTGACAAGTTCCAGCTATGAAAACAACTCAACTTGAAATCCAAGGAAGGAGAGGCAAAGACATCAACCTGTACATGGTCCTATTGATTTGACAACAGCCTCTGCATCCATCCCTAAATGACAAACCAACAGTAAAACAGGAGACCAGGAACCAAGGAGAATAAAAAGGAAACCAAACAGTAACCCTCAGGACCATTTCTCTCCCAGTACACAATATATACCGTAATTCCTGGACTATAGAGCGCACCTCATTATAAGCCTCAGCCGCTACATTTTAAAAGGAAAAACTATTTTGTACATAAATAAGCCGCACCTGTCTGTAAGCCGCATGTGCCTACATTGAATCATGAGATGTTTACAAAGCAAGACGGTACACAGAAAGGGTTTGAAGTTTTAATAATATATCTTAGCTTTTCTTTCCAAACAGTGCCTGTGACGCAGCAG
This sequence comes from Orestias chungarensis, assembly GCA_032876305.1. NCBI lineage: Eukaryota > Metazoa > Chordata > Actinopteri > Cyprinodontiformes > Cyprinodontidae > Orestias > Orestias chungarensis. The sequence goes on from JAVLVB010000263.1 coordinate 240,333, forward strand.
TAACATAGCAGCAACACGGTAGCACAGCACTAACAGGGCTGGTTAAAAAAAAAAAAAAAACACGTTTCCACGTCAGATACTGTTTCCCCGGTGTCTTTTTGCCATGTCGCTTCGCTTCTGTCCGCACACGTGGCAAAAATCGCGCGTGCTCACACACACACATATAAATATATATAGAGAGAGAAAGAAGCGAAGCGGCGCGGCAAAAAGACTCGACGGAACACCGGTAAAAGTCACTGGGAGCCGTATTCATCTTCCTCCTGTGCACTAAAACCATGGAAGTCTTCCTCCTCAGTGTCGGATTGAAATAGTGTCAGATATTCTTCGGCACACACTCTCTCAGTCTGTCTTTCGTTGTCGCTGTCGGTATCACTCTCATCCTGAGGCAAATTCCCTCCTGAGCTTGTGCTGTCCTCTCCGTCATGCAGCAGACCGGCTTTTCGAAACCTGTTGGTGATGGTGGATTTTTTCACACTTCTCCACACTGTCAGGATCCACAGGCAGACTTGTGCAAAAGTTGCTCTTCTGTTCATGCTAATTTTATTCATGCACAAAGCGCAAAGTTACACTAAACTTGCGTCTTCCTCGACACATATTCCAACTGTCTCCCTCTTACCTTTTCTGCTAGAGAGCCCCTGGCGGCCATTAGAAAAAATGCATAAATTAGCCACATCATTGCATAACCCGCAGGTTTGAAAGCGTGTGACAAAAGTCGTGGCTTATAGTCCGGAAATTACGGTAATCAATTAAACCACAGTATTAACCATTAAGACAGGATGACCCAAGAGGGTGAACGGGATTGGCTGGAGGTCAAAATAAAATTGCCTGGTTAATGGTAAAATATGAAAGGTGGGAGAAACAAAGGTGGGAAAAAGAGTTGGGACTTACGCTATGATTGATTAAACTACAGGAAACATGAAGGATGGTATTTGAACTAGAATGCATTGCATTTACTCACTCAGCGCAGCAGGGAAAGGAGGAGTTTCAACATCTATGTTAAGATAGCCTTCTTTTTTTAATCAAATGTCAGCATTCAGGAGGCAGTATGCAATAATTAGCTCCACTTAGAGGCCGAGGCAGCTGCATGGTCACCAGGAGGTTGAAATGTGTTTTCCCTACGAAACGCAATCAAGTCATTATCCACTACCTTTTATTTATTCTTAACTGCTAAAAGTGAGATATGAAGTGTAAAATCATACGTGGCTGATTTCAACATGCACCATATTAAAACAAATTTGATTTTCTCTGTCAATCTTTTAATTATTTTACTAAAAGTATGTATTTTATGACCCATCTTTTTCTACAATACCAATGCGTTAGTGGCCAGATGTGGGTCAGTAGCATTTTAAATACTGCTGAAACTTTCTATACTTCTGAATCCAGTACAATTTTAGGAATACTGAAGGAAATCCAGCCAGGTGGCTACTTCAAACCCCATTCAAAAACATTAAATCAACTGATCCATGTTACACAAACCTCAGCGACAAATTTTACAATCCAATCATTTTTTACACTAACTTCTCCCACAAGTAAGACATGACCAGTCACCTCTTACACAAAACATTACTGTACATGAAATGATCTAATATCACCAAATTAACCGCCGTTGGGTGTCTGTGTAGTAAGAAAGTATGGCAGATAATGTAATACTCTTCTATTTCAGTGGGTGGCAGCAGAGGGCAATAGCCTGTAAAAACAATAGAGTTACTGCTACACGACATGTGACAATGAAAGTTTTGGATCTCAGCAACACGAGCAAGGGACAGTGATGTAGACGTTTTTGAGAAGGGAAAATGCAAATGAGAAACAGGGACCTTGACATAACTCTGATCCAGATGAAGGCCCTAGGGTGAGTGGTCGACAAAAGAAAAACGACAAGACTGTGAGCTCGAGGCAATACAGCAAAAGCTATCTCTACATTTGGATTCACTTTCAGTCTGTGCGTTTGTGTAGTGATAAGCTATACAATAGCGCCACGGTGCCAAGCAAGCTTAAATGCCATCTCCAAAGAAAACACCCTTCCGTTCAAAACGAGCCGATGGACTATTTTGTAACCGTACGCACAAACAATGAGAAACAGACAACCTTTTGAGAAAAACCACAAAGTTAAACAAGAGAGCCCTCAAAGCTTGTTGCTAAACTTGTAGCAAAATCAAAAAAGTCCACCACTGTTGCAGAAACATGAATAATGCCAGCATGTAAAGCCATTGTAAATGAGATGCTTGGCCCTGACGTGGTCAAAGAGATAGCTAAATTGCCTCTCTCATATAAAACAATTGCCTGACGCATTTGCAGATGTTGAAACAGTTTTTTTGGAAACGGTGCGCATCAGTAAGAAATTTGCCTTGCAACTGATGATTTGACGGATATTAGTGATCATTGTGAGCACTTGGCCAAAGTGCGTTTTGAGCTATGTGCGTGTCGTTCTGACATTCCTACAAGGATATTCCCTTTGTGTTAATTGAAACCAAGAATCAAGAATTAGTTTATTGACTGAGAACACATGTTGTCTGAAGGCACTTTACAAGAAAATCACTTTAAATCATAGATACATCATTACAAGTCAGTTTGAAAAAGTTTTCCATTTGACTAGTAGCATTCACTCTGGAATCAGCAGACCGAAACAATGGCTTGAGTTGTCGTTGTCTTCAAAGCAATACCTCATGCTGAGCATGCATGTAGCGACAGTGGAGAGGAAAAACTCCCCTTTAACAGGAAGAAACCTCCAGCAAAACCTAGCTCAGTACAAGCAGCCATCTGCCACGACAAAACTGCAGGTTTGAAGAGACAGAAAACTAAAATAGATGCAGAGAAAATGGAAAACAAAAGAGTTTATAGCAGCAGTTGTAGAGCGTCATTGGAAGCATCTCAGCCCATGTTCTCCTCCAAGAAGCTGTCTCAGCTAACAGAATACCAGACCAGGTGTAGCTACTATGGAGAGAACACAAAGGTTAACAAAATAACGGTAACTAAGCAGATTGGACAAAGGAAGAAAGTAGCAGACAGAGAAGTGGTCAGATGGTCCTCCAGCAGTCTAAGCCTATAGCAGCATAACTATAGAAGGGACATAAGGAGTAATCAGATCTCTAATGTATGAGGGAGCATGATTAGTGAGGGCATTATATGTCAAAAGAAGAATATTAAAATCTATTCAAAGTTTGACAGGGAGCCAATGAAGGGAAGCTAAAATAGGGGAGACATGAGCTCTCTTTTTAAGTTTCGTTACAACTCTTGCTGCAGCGTTTTGGACAAACTGAAGACTTATAATTGCATTTTCTGAACATACTGGTAATAAAGAGTTACAATAGTCCAGCCTTGAAGTAACAAATGCATGGACTAGTTTTTCAGCATTAGTCCTGGAGAGAATATTTCTAATTTTTGCTGTATTCCTAAAATAAAAGAAGGAAATCTTACTGACCTGTTTTATATGAGACTTGAAAGACATTTCCTGATCAAAAATAACACCAAGGTTCTTTACATTGTTACCACAGGCAAATTTGATGGTATCCAGTTTAAGGGGTTGACTCAGCAGTTTCTTAGAAATAGGCCCAGGTTTCACACTAAGTGAGTATAAATACATTTAGAAACTATATTATTAACTATATGTATAATATGTACTGTGTTAGAGTGTCATTTTGGTTGGTGGTGTGGCCGAGGACTTTCTAAATTTAAAAAATGTGCCGCGGCTCAAAAAAGCTTCATAATCACTGTACTAAATAATGTCTTGAAGGGGTTGAATATTTATTAAGTCATTTTTTAATGTTAAATATTTCTCTTTACTCAATATTTTTGAAGAAATCAATTTTCAAATCAACAATAAAGGATTTATTTGTAATGTTTCTGGTAGATCAAAAATGTTTATTTTAGCTTTTTTTAAAGGGTTAAAGGGTAAAAAGCCAAGGGGGTGGGTACTCTTATCAGGAACTGCAGAATGAATGGACATAAGAATCTAGGAGAAGGTTTTCCGGAGCATGATTTTAGTGAAGAAAGCTTAACAATCAAACTTTCTGAATGGTTGACAGGTGAGATCAGAAAACTTTTAAAGAAAATCTGAATAATAAACTGAGCTTGATGCACTTATATAAGCATTTATTATTAAATTGAACAGTAAAGCTTGTGCCTGGAAATTTTAATTGTTGTGCAGTTGAGCAATATAAATTGAACTAATTTGACAAGATGAAATTGGAATAATGGAAAGAATTAGTATTTGTTTCTTTGGTGTATTAGTATAGGTTTGGTAGTTTGTGTTAGTGTTTTCTTCTTCCTTATTGCATTTTGGAAGGCTTCTTTAAAAGCTTTATTATCTTTTTGAAATTCTTCATCCCAGCTTTTGTGGGATGGTTTTTCTATACAGTCAGAGTAAAGTATCATAGGAAAACACACGTTTCGTCAATGATTTACGAAATCCTACTAGTATCATCAAAAAAGCGGAGAAAAGTCCGAAAATCAGCTCCATAAAAATCACATCATTTAGGGTTAGTACAGGATTGTTAGGAACTTTGTGTTTAAATGATGAATTTAACGGGTAAGACTACCCAGAGGATTACCCAAAAATATTCATGGGTTCAATCTTAAGTATGGAACTGTGCTAAAGGGAATACGATGGCCAGAAATGGAAGTCAGTTATTGGTGTTGCCTTGTTTGAGGGGTCAAAATGTTGTCCTATGAAACCAAGTGCCTTAATCAGTGCCTCACTGAGCACAGCTCATGAACAGCTAATGGGAAATCCTGAGAAGCAAAAGCAAAATTAACTGGATCTCTTCAGTAATCCTATTTTAGGAGTATCTGGGAAGTTGTGCAGAAGGCAACACAGGGGGGAAAAAGGAGTCCTGGTACTACCAATGTAGGCTTGACATCAAGGCTGTCATATCTGTGGGGCTGTGCGCAGATCATGTGCAGTGTAGTCACCTTCTTCTTTTAACAGACACAGCTAACTTCTTCAACTACCAATAGCTGGAGTTTGTTAATCCTCATCTGCAGAGAGCTTATCCACATTTTTTTTATGAATCGGTCCCTTGTCACTATGATATTCCGCACTCATTGCTAGCACTTACCTGTTTCTATGATACTATAGACCTTCGGTATCAAAACAGGTAGTATTAATCGGGGGACTCAATGCTGAGTGAGCTTTGAGCATCAACAATTTCAAAAGCCCCCAGACCAGTGATGTGCAGTGTGTCCTACACACTGCACATCCTGAGTAAGGTGGAAAGAAAGATAGCATGACATGCAGCTTTAAGTAAAAAAAATTAAAAATAAAACCAAGAAAAGTTTATGCTTCTCCTTAAAATTTGTCGATTAAAAAAAACACACCATCAAATATACTACTTAAAGTCATGAACAGCTCACAGCTGCACAACATACCAGGCTTTATTGGCTACTCACACTGTTTTGCTATCAGTCAAGTGCATATAAGATGAAAAACACACAGACAATATTTGGTTGTTGAAAAGAACACATGTCACATGTAAGCACTCATAGATCATGACCTTTCCAGCACTTCTTGCAACAGGGGCGATGCACCGGTGAGCAGTGGCATAGCTGAATCTAAATTGAAATAATAATGCATGTCTGGCATTCTTTTAAAGAAATAAAATCTAGCATGTAAGATTTATGATTATCCTCTGCTTAACCCTCAGATTGCAGATAGTTATCTGCTTATAGCTAACTTAGAAAATATCACTTCAAGAATCAAGAATCAGTTTATTTATATAGCGCCAATTTACAACAGGTGTCGTCTCAAGGCACTTCACAGAAAATCAATTAAAATCAAAGATACATTCTAACAAATCAATTTGAAAAAGTTTCCAATCTAAGGAACCCCAGCAAATGCATCAAGTCATTGACTTGCAGCATTCACTCCTCTGGAATCAGCAGACAGAAACAATGGCTTGTATTGTCGTTGACTTTACAGCAATCCCTCATACTGAGCATGCGTGTAGAGACAGTGGAGAGGAAAAACTCCCCTTTAACAGGAAAAAACCTCCAGCAGAACCAGGCTCAGTACAAGCAGCCATCTGCCACGACCGACTGGGGGTTTGAAAAGACAGAAAGCTAAATTAGAAGCACAGGATACTGAAATAATAGAGTTTATAGCAGCAGTTGTAGAGCGTCACTGGAAGCATCTCAGCCCATGTTCTCATCCAAGAAGCTGTCTCAGCTAACAGAACGACAGCCACTTGACTTTATTTCAATATTAAACCACAGTGTGCCTGAGAAGAAAAATAAATATATGGTCAATACTCACTTTTTATTATCTATGCATGAGCAAGTACCAGTAGTTGGCAAGTTTCGCTACTGTTGTTGTTTGGGAACTTTCCTAAAGGTCACTGAAAGTAATTGAAGAAATCTCTGTCCAATGCAAACAAAAAGGTGAGGGATCGCAAAGGAGAACATCAGGAAGCATAACTGCAAAGCTGGTAAGCCAGAATGAAAGAAATGAAACTTATAAAACAAAGATATGCTGTCAAACAAAAACAAGACAAAGACTTTACATTATTGCTTTACGATTTTGATCACAGGTTGCAAATTTTGCTTGGAAACTAAATTTTTAAGTGTTTTTTCTCCAATTTTATGTTTGTTTTGATTGTACATCGAAGAGTTTTTATCAATGTTTTTTGCGCAAAACTATTCCAAAGACTGTCACCTGACAGAACGTTTCTGGATATACTTTGGTAGCTAGGTATGCTGTTTATTGAGTAAATATTTTGGCAGGGAGTTTCAAGTCATTTGGTAAACACATTTGCATAAGTTAAAAAATGCAATTTGTGTTTGTTGTGATATATGAGCCAAGTCTTTTACCACTTGTATTATGAACTCATTCCTTTTACTAGACTGAGAATGTTTGGCCAAGTATTTCCTGATTCTCAGGTGGGGCCCACTTTAATTATAAACTCTTATTTATCAGTAATTATATATTAAAATAATATTATAACTAACAATAAATCCATGAAGCCAAACCTTTGCATCCCTGCTTAACCACAGATAAACAACTCTGGTCCAATGCGTCTAAAATGCCACATAGTTTAATTCTCAGAAGAGTCTTTGGTTCCCATAGCTTCTAAAAATAGTCTGTGGGATTTTTTGTGTCCTGTAAATTTGTTACTTGTAAGCTGGATAGAGACAGTAGGACAATAAATAAAATATGCCAATGGAGAAGTCATAGTTTTCCAAATGGGGCCTGTCTATATTTCGGAAATTTGTAGTAGTCTAAACAATATAACCCCATGCCATTGATTGGACTACCTACTTTAGACAATGTTTAATCCCACTAATTAGCCCCACACATTTTTTTTTTTTTTTGAAAGTTCTCTACCAAAATCAACAAATTAACTGTAGGATTGTGAGTTTTGTGTGTTATTTGACTGATTACTGGAAATTTTATTACGTTCTTTTTTTTTTTAATAACACAGGAAGCCTTAAAGAAAAATCATTTGAATTTCACATTTGAAAAGAGACAGTTGTTCAATCAATGCTCTTAAAATGGAATGCTCGTTAAAAAGAAAATGTAATACCTTGAAACTGAGCCTTCTGCACTACGAGAAGAATCAGCACTGCATTTTGGCAGGATAAGTCAACCACACTTAGGAAAGCACTTTGTTGCAGTTTAAGAGAGAAAAAGCCACAGAGATAAAAGATACATACTAAAAAGTTGAAAAGAGGTGACAATGTAAGAGTTTAGATTATCTCTAATCAAGGAATCAAGGAATCAAGGAATCAAGGAATCTTTATTTGTCATCACATCACATGTGGTACATGAGGTGGGACGAAAATTCTAATCCCCCGGTCCAGTTTACACCCTGATAGCAATTTTAAATAATGTAATAAAATATAAGAATATAATAACTATGCGAGAAATAGGATTTGAGCTACACAAAATCTACAATATG
>JAVLVB010000263.1:284071-299765 GCA_032876305.1 Orestias chungarensis
TATATATATGTATATATATGTATATATATATATATATATGTATATATATATATACATATATATGCATATATATATATATATGTATATATGTATCTATATATATGTATATATATATAATAATAATACTAGTAATAATCTCAGTTGCTATATGCACAGTTAAATTAGGCTGTTTTCAGCCTGGATTTAAGCAACAGCAGAGTTGAAACCTCTCACCTCTTCAGGAAGTCTGTTCCAGATTTTAGGAGCATAAAACTGGAATGAAGACTCCCCTTGTTTGGTCCTGACTCTGGGCATCATAGTAAGCCGCTACATGAGGTACTCAGAGTCCTGGCTGGTTCATATGGCTCTAACATGTCAGATATGTACTTTGGCTAAACCATGAAAAGACTTGTACACAAGCAAGGCTGTTTTAACGTCTATTCTTTGCGTGACAGGAAGCCAGTGCAGAGAATTGAGCACTGGGTGGTCATATTTCCTGGTTTTGGTCAGAACTCGAGCAGCAGCATTCTGGATGTTCTGAAGCTGTCTTAAGGCCCGTTTAGAAAGCCCAGTGAGAGGGCCGTTACAGTAGTCTAACCTGCTAGAGATAAAAGCATGGATAAGTCTTTCTAGGTCTGGTTTAGAGATTATTCCTCTAATTCTGGCAATGTTTTTAAGATGGTAAAAGGATGCTGATGTTACTGATTTAATGTGGCTGTTGAAGTTCATGTCAGAATCCAGTATTACCCCAAGATTTTTGACCTGATGTTTAGGTTCCAGAGAGAGCGTCAGAAGGTAACAGATGACACTTTCTCTTTGTTTCTGTGGGCCACAGACAATGATTTCAGTTTTGTCTCAGTTTAACTGGAGGAAGTTGTTCTGCATCCACAAACTGATCTGTTCAATACAGTGACACAATAAATCAACAGGCCCATGTTCTCCTGCTGTCAGCGACACGTATATCTGAGTGTCATCAGCATAGCTGTCGTAGGACACATCATGGCTGAGTTTTAGCTGGCCCAATGGAAGCATGTACAGATTAAATAAAAGGGGTCCCAGGATCGACCCCTGGGGAACCTCACAGGTTACAACCATTCAGTCGGAGACGCAATTCCCAATTTGAACAAAGTAACACCTGTTCTCAAGGTAGGACTTGAACCAGTTTAGTGCCATACCAGTGATTCCCACCCAGTCTTTTTACCTCTGTAATAAAATCACACGGTCAACTGTATCAAAGGCGGCGGTCAGCTCCAGCAGAACTAGGACAGAGACTTTGCCTGCATCTGAGTTTAGGCGGACGTCTCAGTGCTGTGGGCCTAAAGCCTGACTGGAAAGTATCAAACAAATTGTTAGACAAGAGAAAGCTGTTGTTGTTTTTATCAAGCCATGTCTCGGTTCTCTGGACCCGATGCATATCATTCATCTAGCAGTTCTTTCAAATGACTCACTCGTAGGACTCTCTGTACACTGGAGATGGAGTTGACATAAGGAGTTTGTGTTGGGGGAGGAGTTGAAGGACGACGGGATAGGAGAGGACTGGGGCAGGGGGTCATCCTGGTGGCAGCACTAACCAGCTCCTTCATATGTTCTTTAAAATCCAGACGAGGAAGAGATGGGGAGGATGATCTTAATGAGGGAGGGTCCTCATTCCTGCCTTTTAGTGGAGGCGGTATCTCAGAGAGCTCCAGGAGGATGTCATCTGGAGGCGCAGGTGGGGGCTGAGGTGCCGCCATCTCTGGGTAATCTCTGGGCTGCATCACATCCTTTTCCTTATCTTCAGGTTTCCGCTTCATTTTGTCCTCGGCCGCTGGAGCAGAATAGGAGCTCTAAACATAGAATCGATTAGCTGCAAACAGCCTGACTCCAGATCTATTGAGGCAGAGACCATCTGCCTTAAAATAATGTCTGCGGTCGCAGAAAAAACTGAAATTGTCAATATAACTAAAGGTGTGAGAGGCACACACACTTGACAGCCATTTGTTCAGGTTGGACAGCCTGCTGAGCTTATCTCCTCTCATTGGTGGTAGAGGGCCACTGATGAACACGTCAGCATCCAAATTATTAACTGTATCTAACAGCTTAATGAAGTCCTGTTTCAGCACCTCAGACTGCCGTTTCACAGTGTCGTTAGATCCCAGGTGTTAAACAAGGGTCTTAACAGTTGGATGTTCAGCCAGAATTTCCACAATATTGTCTCTCACATCTGATAACATGTCCTTTGGAAATTACAGTATTTTTGAACGTTTCCCACATACATGACCACATACATCCTTCACTGCAGCATCACCAACAATCAGAGTCTCAGGACCAGGCATTAGCTTCCCTCTTTGCCTTTTATTTTCTGATTTGCTTTTTCGGTTTACCTTGCTGTGTGAAGAGACTTCATGCTGGTGATCAAGTGGAGAACTAGATTTCTGTAGTGGTGCAAATCTGTTCTGTAGTGGGATAGTTGTTTGAGGAGGAGGAAGCTCATTTTTGATTTTCCACTGACAGCTGTCCAAGTCTGTGTCCTGCGAACAACTTCCAGCATGTTTAGTTTCTGAAGGAGATTAGTGTAGTCATCCTCAGAAAAAGTAACAAAAGGAGGCATCTTTCTGATGGATTTTTTGGGTTTTTTCAGAAGATATGCAGAGAGAAGCTCCAAAAAGAAAAAGAAAATAAAAAAATAAAAAATGTAAAAGAATGAAAATACACAAAACGCAGAGCTGAAGCAGGACAGATAAGGGGAAGGTCGGGAGACAGAGAGAATAATCCGCCTTGGTCGAGAGCAAAGCAAGATGGGCTCTCACCTTGTCTTGCAATTTAATAAAATAATCATAAAAATCATCATTACAAAGTATTGTTGTTTACGAAGTGACATCTAAAAACTATGACCACTGATTTCCTCCTGTTGGTGTATAGCAAGATCCTCTTCCTCTGTTAAAGGTGAATGTGGTGGAGCAGCTAATTTTAAGGGCCAATGCCTTCTTTCAGTTTAATTTTCTTGATGTATATTACTCTTACATTGACGTGAGAGCACATCAATGTGTGTGAAATTAGCACTATGAAAAACACCTGCCTATCAAACAAACACTATTTACTGTTAACACAATTAAAATGGGGAATTTCCCTGTGAAATTATGCATAGGTCTCACCTGTTCATGGATACCTGACTGGGTGGCCCAGGCCCGCTCTCTGGCACCTGGCCTGATGCTGAAAAAGTAATCCATGCATTCGTTACTTCAAGGCGGGACAACTGTAACTATTTACACAAAGTGCTATTAAAAGCCCGTGGTTGATCCAAAACTCTACAGAGGAGTTCTGATGAAAATTAAAAAGTGAGATCATATTTCACCCTTTTCAGCTTCAGATTCTCCTCCTTACATTTAAAGTCCTCAAAAATCAAGCTCCATAATATATCAAATATATGTAGGGATTCAATCATTTAAATGAAAAATACTTTATCCCAAAGGGAAAATAAAATGATGTTGGAATAACTTTTTTAACTAAGGAATTGTTGTAGATGCTGTGGGCAGTAAAGATATCCTGTAGCCAAGACGTCCTGGCTGCAGACCTCCACTGTCAGGCCTGGAAATGCACGGGATACTTTTCCTCACAAAATCACGAATACACTTTAAGTAGAGTTTTTTTCCTCATAAATGAATGAATGATTAAAAACAATATCACATAAAAAAACTGGGCTTGCTGGTCCAGAAGGAATTAGTGCTTTAAGTTAAGGACTCTTAAGGTATACATGATTGTGAGTACCTTCACTGGCAGATATGCAGTTTAAGTTGATAAGTTAGAATAACTTTAAAAAGCATATTGTAATTTGTACATTGTTAGTTTAACATACATATCTTTCCAGCATGTAACCAATGTTTGGTGTATTGTTTTGCGTGTGATCTATGTTTGAGTTACTCATTGAGTTACGCAGCACGTTTTTCGTTTCTCTGCAGTGAAGATTTGGAAATGCATCAAGTTTCAGCATTGATGAAGAAAAAACATCGACTGCAACAACTGCAATTTGTGTTGCTTTTGCAATGCATCATTTGTAGCACCAGAGTCCACATAAATGCCAGTAAAAAAATACATAAAAATGAATAAAATCAAGAACACCTGGTTATTGTCACTTAACTTGGAGGAAGTTGCAGTTATTCTCGGTTTGATAACTAGAAAAGTATGTGGTTTTGGAGTCATTGTTCTTTAAAGGTACTTAAACAAAATTTGCTGTAAATTGGCACTGTATAAATGAGAATTAATGAAACATTGAAGAAGTTATTTTTTTAGTTCTGTAAATCAAACTGAATAAGAACTACTCAAACATACTGAGACTTTGAACAGCACAGTTCTGGAATCCCTTTTCTGCCACATTCAGAAGTTCTTGCTTTGTAAAGTAAAAATAAAAACAGCAAAACATGTGTAAAATTATCTCTAATACGAATCCGTTAGCATCAGGACACATTTTAAATAAAAAAGTGAACTGCAAATCATTTTTAGTCCTTTTACATCAAGTAATGGTTAAAGCTTCACAGGAAAAGTCAAAAGCCATGATTATGGGATTGTTTATTTTGCAGGTAAAACACCACAGAAATAACTAAAAACAAAAAATCATCAACATAATCAACCACATAAAAACATGAATAAGGATTTTCCACTTTTTTGTTTGTAACAGCTAAGAGCAAATGTGTATTTCTAATAATTCAGTTCATTCAAGCAAAAACAAAAGTAAACAATAAGGCTCAATTATATAACATGTACTCCCAAAATACCAAAAAGAGATTACAATGAACCACAACCAAATGATATAAAATATAATCAATGTCAGCCTTATTTTTCTTTGTACAACCCACTGAAGTTAATAATGCTGCACAACAGTTTCCCTGAAGGTTAACTACCCTTTGTTCAACATGTTAAAGCTAAAAATAAAACCTGTTGCATCTTGTCTAAGTTATGTCCTCATCTAAGATTAAAGGTCATTCTATCCTAATTCACAATGTAAAATGGGCGGCAGACACAAATTAAGAATGTCCAGTTGGCTCGTACCAAATCAGTTGTACCAATTTGATGTCTAAAGATCATAAAGAATTTTCTTTTATTTGATGTAGCTCTCTGGATTCAGGTTTTTTTTTTGCCCATGGCAAGTAAGCAAGTCTTATTATTCTACCATAAGTCCAAATTTTCAGTCTTCAAAAATCCTGGATCTTGGCGAATCTTCCAGTAGGTCCCATTATACATCCATACCTCTCTGCCAGCTCCATCAACTACTTTTCTGTGGAAAAAGAAATTAATAGATACATTTAGGAAATTGCTATATTTGTGTTTCAACTTTATAAGCAAGAGGAAAAATCATTCTCTCATCAAAATAAAATTGACAACGTTATCCCAATAACTGAATGTAGACAATGTCTACTCAAGATGTTTTCTTTGACCTTACAGAAAACAAATTTGACTTTAGATGCCTTTCATGGACCAAACCTGGTCATAGGAGTCTCGATTTCCCCCCAAAAGCCTGAGGGTGCACTTAAACAATCGTGGCATGTTGTTCTTTTAGAAATGCCATGAATTTCTAAAAGAACAATTGGACTATTCACTGACTACTTATTTTGCCCATGAAATAAAACCATGTTTACACTGTAATTCTTTGAATATTGATATTCAGTGTTGCATGCAATTATTGAATACCATATTTTTACAATCATTAGAATTTTCAATAATTTCTGATTTTACTGCTCAGCATCTCTGTTCCTCAAGGAATACTGTAAATCAGGGCTGTGACGACATTATCAAGTGCACTTGTCCAGTGTTGTAGGTCTGTTGCTGACACCTTGTGGTCAAGTGAGGTAACAAGACCTGACCCTAACAACTAGAGTGCCTTACAGTCCTTCAACTTCAGCATTATTTTATGTGGAATAAGATATTTGATCCTGCTCATTGAGACATAATGACTAAAGCAGTCTAGACTTATAACTAGCACCATTAGTAGATATATGCAAATATTAAACAAAATTGTTAATGCAGGCAACTAAAGGGATTGCTTAAAGCATGTAAGAGCCAAAATGTACTTATGTTGAATTTCGAAATTTTTACATGAGAACCCAAAAGCTGAAATTTCCATAGATGTGTTGTCCATTTTTTAATACTTTGAAGTTTCAGCTTTGGTATGAATTCATGTTTAAATTGCATTTTTTTTGTTTCACTAGGTGACTATGGTTTACCATTTACGATTCAAAAAACATCAGAATCAGTTTTATTTCCAAGGACATGCAGGGGATTTGCTTTAGTATAGTTGGTGCATAACAAGTGTTTAAAGTATTGACGCATATGAAAAACAAACCAAATAATAACCTTAAGATAGAACTATACACACACACACATAAGTGTTGGTTAAACTTGATTTCACATTTAAGTTTTTTTTTTTTTTTCACCTGAAGAACCTAGGAATGTGCTCCTCTCCTCTTTGGGCCATTTCCTTCCTTCTGTCCCTTTGCTTTTGTTCCACCTCATCCTTCTTTTTGTCTGCCTCTGCCACTTTACCCTCCTCTAGGAGCCTGTACAACATTGAGTGGAGGGGGGGTTGTCACAGTTCAGAAAACATCATCAATATACATTTTAACTTTAACATTTGACTTTCTCGTTTACCTCTGGTCTGGCCTGAAGCGTGCGTCTGTAGGGGGAAGGAGATCCTTCAAGTCGGCACTTATTTCATTTAGTTCTCTAGCATAACGTGAGAACCCATAGTACTGGAAGTAGTCATCAGGTTGTACATCTGGACAAAAAAAACCAAACAAACAAGAAAACATCTTAAGACTAGGAAAATTGTGCTTCAAACCTTTTGTTTCTGTCAAAATTGCTTAACCCCCTAACAGGCAGCTTTTAAAAAGTTAAAAGTATCCAAATATTAATCTGCAGCATTTTTTAGGACTTTAACTTAAAAAATTTGTGCTCACTGGGTTTCCAGATGCATGTTGGTGTAGCCATAGTGTCACAGAAAATGCCTTCATGCCAGAAACCTCCAAAACGGTGAACCACCTCTCCGGCTCGGTCCAAAACAACACCCTTTATCTCGTTCTTACTGTTCTCTGAGCTCCAGCTACGAGACTAAAAGGAAAAAGTAATTTGATATATTACAGCCAGAGTCTTAAAACACAGAATGTGCATGCATTATAATATCTTACCTTGACAAAGGTCATCTTGCAGGTGCACACATCACTTTTTGTATTTTTGATGACAACCTCACCATAATGCTCCAACCAGCGTTGTTGACTCAGAACATTGTGAATGCAGGTTACCGCCTTATTCCATTCATAGTGGTCACCATACCTGTATATATATTTAATTCAATACTCATACAAAATTATGTTTTCATGCTCAAACCCTAAAATGCCCTCAGTTTTAGATCAATAATTACAATATTTCTGAAAGAAGGCTGTGAATACACAGGATAATCATTTAAATCATTCCTTTTCGTTTGATAACTTAATAACATAAGTACATTTCAAGGTCTTGATCGTAGCAAACCAAAGATACATAATTTTCTAGCAAATTGTTTAGATAGTTCAGCTATCAAGATTTTAAATTAGGTTCCTACTATTAGGTCCTCTGTGCCTAATTTAAGACAAGTTTACTTAGGCAAGATTTTTTTAAGTTCCTGAAAACATTTATGACCTTCTCCTTACTTGACAAATCATCATCCATTTTTATCGTAAGATCACCCTTGAGGAAAGACTTTACCATCACTATAACCCCCATCCCACCCCACTTTTTCGCTTTACAACTGTATTGCTAGTCCATTCAAATGGTCAGGAAGGGGACTGCTCCAAACAGAAACACTGCAGTCCTTCTTGTTACCCTTGTCAGTTGCATGCAAATGCACTATGACTCACTTTGGAAGGGTAACGTTGACCACTCCAGAGGAGATTATCTCCAATGACTTTCCCCAAAACTTGTTTTTCCATCTCTGATCTAAAAAAAACATAAGCATTATTCCTTTCATAAAAAAGATAAAATGACTGAATGTGTCAAGCATATTCATCATACAATCCTTTTGTAGCTCCTACCTTGCCAGAACGTGAAATTTTCTGACTCTGCATGACAGGCTGAGATGGGTGGATGATGGCAAACCTGGCAATATATATAGATGCATTTTTTTCTTATAGGTTTTACATATCTTAAACAGATATTTGGTTAATTTTACTGGTAATTACCTGTTCACTGACGTAATGGAATCTCCTGTCTTCCCTGTGGTTCTCATAGGTTTCTCCGAGGATGGGGTTGAAGGGTTTGTAACGATTTCTCCAAGATGCCCAAGCATAACCCGAAATGGAGAATGCTGCCACATACACCTGGAGACATTTATGAATGTCAATATGTGCAATCCAGGTTTTTTTTTGGTCCAGCTATCAATATATCAAAGACAAATAAACTCACCATTCTTTGGTATGGGTCATTCGTATTATTGGCAATGTCCAACAGCTCAGTGTATTCTAGCTCTTCACTAAGTCTTTGAAGTAAAGACAGTGGCTCATTCATAGCCACTGGCATTGACACTCTGGACAAGTCCGTGCCAATGTTATTATATAGAATGGACATAATTCCAATGTGACTGTTGTCTGCTCCTGGGGAAGGAAGTGTGGTACGACGCCCTGGAATGTTGGAACACAGGAGTGACGGGTCTGTGACATGTAACAAATTACATCTTAAACTTGAAATTGTAACAAAAACTACAAAATAAAATCTAAACATGAAGAATGCATATTAGGCAAGCCATCCATTCCCAATCCTCACTAATCCTTGCAGTGTCCCAGTGGGGCTGGCAGTCACTGGGTCAGAGGCAGCTCACTAGTCACTCAAATAGCTATAGAGAGACACACAGAAGCAATAACTATGCACACACCCAGTTACACCGAAGGACAATTTTGGAGAGACCTGTTAGTCTTAAAGCAGGACTGGCTGACTGTGTAGAGCTGATGAAGTATGTCAACAGTGGCAACAATATAGCACCTTCAAGAATTTTAGTAGCCCTACAATTAGCCAATTTTTAAAAAAAGTGTGCAGTCCAACAGTGTCACTGCTCCATGTGTAGCGACACTTAGGCAGATATGATGGCAGCTGTTACTCAACAGGATCAAGAGATCACTGGGGTCCTGTCACGTATCTGTACGTCATTCATGTGAGCACGCTTTTCAGACTGATGCTCTGTTTGATTAACCTCTCTGAGCTTACTCAGATCTCGGAATGTGACATCAAGTTCCCATTTTGAGCTTCTATTTCTTCTAACATACCAGTTGTTGTTTTTTATCCCACCCATGCAATTTTCCCTTCATTTCATTGTTTATCTTCTGCTAGCAATACCAGTTTAAAAAAAAAAGAACCATAGTATGCGTAATAAGCCCAAGCAAGAACAATATGCGGTCTTAACAAGTCTTTGTTCAATACTGGCCTTGCTGCAGCACAAACTTCCATCCCTACATTCAGTTACGGATGCAGAAAAAGTAACAACTCATTGAAATAGTCATTTAAACCAACACAGGGGTCCAAACACAATGAAATAGTCAATACTACAAGTGACTCTGGAGGAGAAATCTTGAAATCCATGTCCATCTAAAAATGAAAACGTCCGAGCAAAAGGACAGGTAGTTCGTGTTGTCCGAGTCGGATGAATAAACGAAGGCATCAGTAACCTGACTGTAGTAATTTGCAATGAGGCCGTTTCTAGCCGTGGTGGGAGAGTGTGGTTTTAATAAATATGTATATGCACTTTGAAATTCTTGCATTTATTTGAGCCCTGCCAAAATGTTGGTTAGCCCCACCATAGTTGAACCTAAAAAAAAGAATATTCTGGCGCCGCCATTGTACACAAACAAAATGCATAAAATGGAGATCATGCAAACTCCATGCAGGATTTAAATCCAGGGACTTCCTGCTGCAAGGTAACAGTGTGCCAACTGCTCCATTGTTCAGCTGCATATAAAATAAAAAAGATCTGTCCGTCTTTGATAATGTTTTATGTAGTGAAGTTACTGAGACAATTTTTCATTGCTATTGTAATTTTTAAGATGATTCTTTTGATATGTAGAGCAGAGGGGAATTACGACTGATGAACAATATTCTCCAACGTCTAAATATTTGTATTGGTTATAGCTCCGCTCTCCTCCCTTTAAATCCTTCATTTTAGGACATTTCTTTCTAAATTTATATCATTACTGAAATACTAGAACAGAATAAATAAAATTATATTGCAATAGAATAGTAGATATATTACTTATTACCAATCATTTACACCAAAACTTTAATATATACATAAAAACACAAATTTTATTTTGAAAACCATAAATTTAATTCAATAAAAGTTAAACAGCTGTTGAATTATTGACATTTATTGGCATAACTATTGGGAATTTTAAAATCTGTTCATTCCTACTTTGTAAAAGCAAGTTACTTCATCTTCGATTTACCCTAGTCGTATTTCAATGCACTGCTCTCAGTTCCATTTTTTTATATACATGCATGGACCAGCTGTATCTAGCTTGCTGTTTTGCAGAGCTTAAGGTAATTATGGTAACAGAAGTTATCTTGTTACCTGTGTCGGTAGGCAACAGATTGGGTTTGTCAGTTGCACTCTTTAGACTTTCTCTGTAGTTCAGAGTGATAGTGGCTAGAAAGTGACAAGGAGAAAAAAAGTGGGGAAAAGTTGTTTTGTGAAAATTTTGAGCCTGCTAAATACAATAACATTCCCATTTTTTGGGGGAATAAAACTCACAGTGACGTTCTTCAGGATCCGAATTACTGGTCGTAGTGATGTCACTCAAACCAGACTCATCTGATGCCTCTGCCTCTGAAGAGGTCTCGCATACGATCACCTCATTAGCATCAAAATACTCTGCCATCGATTCTGCCACTGAAGGAACACGATTAATGTGACGACCCATGGATGGTTTTCTCTGTAGAAAAGACCACAGTACACACTCTTCAAAAACGGAATTTTATCTCCCCTCTTCCAGGACTGCATGAACAAATAAACATCATGAAACAGCTTAATACTACATATCATGTGGATAGGTTTTCTTCTGTGATGAATGGGAGCCATTCGATCTCGACAAGAGTTTTGCTTTTAGATTGTAGTGAAATGTAATATTTTATAAATAAAAGTAAAGAACAAGGCAAAAAACAACTTGTTTTTGATTCATGGATCCCTTACACTTCAAGTAAAAGCTTTTATACTGAATCATCTCCTTTGAAAAGGTGAAATCTGACTCTTAATCCGATAGATTTAAATAGATTGTCTGCAGGTACAGTTCATTCATTTTTTTTTTTTTATATAAGAGTAAAAATGTTTTCTGTCACATTTGACCACAAAACTATATTTATCATACCGAAATATTTCAAAACTTGTGATTATGACTATGGATCAAATTGAAATTTGCGGGGTTTATTTATTTATTTTATGAATAAAATTATTGAGTTACTCAATAATGCAATATAGCATAAATCAGGCTGTGGCAATGGTCATTTATATTAAACATTTACGATAGTCAAAGGTTTTCTTTAGATGAACCACAAATGTCTGTCAGACACTTGGTAACACCAATGACACAGACATTGGTGTCCTGCTGCTTTTTGCTTGCAGTGCACACAAACACATTTTCAGAAGGGAATTTAATGTACGCATTGTTACAACAAAGGTTTTAAGATAAATGTAGTACAATCACATCCACTAGGTAAACCAAATATAGTACAAACCTGATCTGAATAGACAGTGCAGAAGGATTCTTCAGTTGAGCCAGAGGACAGGGAAACTGAATGCACTTTGGTCAGATGGGACTGCATGTCAAGCTGCACATGCATATACACAAAAAGACAGAGGCATAGGAGCCCACACAGACGAAACTATTTAAAGGATATAGAAGAAACTAGAACCCCAGCATGCAGAATTGCCTTTAATCCAACTGAACACAACTTGTTTAGAGCTAAAAAGCATCACGTTTCAAAAAAATAAATAAATACATTTGTTCTGCCATTACAGTGGACTTCTAGGTAAGATCCCGTAATAGATTATAAATCTATGACTGCTTTACAGCCCTTCTAAAAGCATGTAAACCTGTCTATTGTAAAAGGCAGCTGGGTAAAATGTTTAGCAAATATTGCATGAGAAGTAACAGAAAAGACTAGGCTAGTCCTTTGCTGCAATATTTTTACATTTCTAGCCAGAATTTTTAGAAGCCACAGTAGAGGATTTAAAGAGCCACATGCAGCTTCAGAGTCCAAGGTTGCAAGATCCCTGCATTATGCAGTGGCTATTTTTTGGAAGTAGGTTACGAAGGCAGTCCATGAAAGAGAGGAGTACAAGCTCTTACATCACAGATTTAACAAATCGGGATAGGAAAAAAAAATATGTTGGTTTTTACCAGGTAATTTGGTTTTAGGTACAGAATTTGAATTGTACAGAACAGAATGAGTTATTCTTATGCGTATTTCATTAAAATCTTATGCACCCAAGTCAAATTCAAATTATTAAAACCTGGTAAAGATGAGATTTTTTTTGTGTCCCGATATGTGAAATCATGGAACTGATGCCCGGGATGATCAATGATAAGGTTGACCGTAAACACCAGGTCATAGCAACAAAGCTTGGAGGGAATAACATGCAGCAGCATGTACATGAAAATTAAAGAAAGTCAGTTTCAACGTGTCACAACAATTTAACGTTTTTCATCTTCGTGTTCCTTCAACAAAGGGAGAAAGATACTGAAGGTGTGTTCCTGTCTGAAAACAGCAAAAACCAGTCAAACGGTCTCACACAGAACCTCCTAGAGACAAGTAGGGCTTGGCTTTGGCAGTTTTTTTTTTTATGCCGTTACTAAAGCCGACATTGTGTGGCAATCATTTGCAGTACAACTGTAAAAAAAAATCTTTGGACATAGTCTATTATTCCATTTGCATTTTGTGTCCATGTTTCATGATTTACACCTATTTATCTACTTCATTTGTGTTTGTGCATTACCTCAGACATTGTGGTGCACAGTGTTGCTAACTGTTGGGAGGTATTGTGCCTCAGGTCAGGGCTTGTCCAAGCCTGTCTTAGTCTCTCACTTTCCAAGGTCAAAACCTCATGAATGGACTTCAGAGAATTATAGACTGAAACAAAGCATTCATATTAATTCATTACATTTTATCAAATCGGCTTGTAAATTTTAAAACAAAATGGATATAAACACATATTGTGTTAATCTGTTTAAATAACAGCAAATACAAAATCACAACGAAAAACAAGAAATTAAGTTAAATGAAGTAAGCCAAGCTACACAGTATGTGAGAACCTCTTACCCCTCTGAGAAAGTGTACAGATGTCTTGATGGAGCTTTTTGGCCTCAGGTGATGTTACTTGAGGATTTGACAGCTGTGAGTAAACATAATCAGGTATGGATTGAACAGATGCAGCCATATTGGAATTGCTGTTTGTACTCAGATGGCTCGATGTGAACTATGAAAAACAAACAGCAAAAAATAAAAACATTTCGATGTAGATAATCAAAGAGATTTGTTTTTTAATTCCAAAAGGATTCAATTGGATTTGGTGTTGGTGGAAACCACATGGTATGTTTAGAGTTAGCCAAACTCAGACAACTAGATACACAGTGTCTTAAATCATTACCAGTTTAATTCTTCTTATAATCATGATACCCTAACACCAATAAAATTGGATAAAGGTCATAAAGGCTAAATCCATTTTAGGAAGATTAAAATACAAAAATACAAACCAATTAACTATCAAAAAGCAACTAAATGGATTTAGCTTTTGTGGCCTTTATCCAATTAGGAGGAACCCCAATTATCCAATTACGCTGCAAATAGCTGCCACAGCATCACCATGTTCAATGCTTTTTCCCTATAACAGGGGTGATCAACTGCTGGCCTCAAAATCTGGCGTCCTGCAACTTTTCAGATGAGTCAGCTGCAGAATCAAATCTAAAATGTACATCTTTCTAGTCTGCATATTTTTGGAGAAAAAGACCGAAAAATCTTAGATCATGTCTCATTTAATAAATAATCTTTTAACTAAAAGGCAGGACAAATAAAGCTTCTACGCGTTTAATTTTATTTTAAGAAAAGAGAAGGTGGAAAGTGGGAGCGCATTCATAATGCAAGCTAACACATACCTGTTAAAGAAAAACAAAAAATAATGCATTTTGGGGTGGAAAAAATGGGGTCTGAAAATGTTTCCTTAAAGGATATTACACAATGCATGGACATTTGAAAGACTTACTGTTCCACCCATGGCTTCAACACGGGATAATGTCCTTGAGTGACCCACCTTCCCAGACTTCTTCTTGGGCTTTTCTAGGAAGAGATTCTTGAAGCAAGCATTATTAATTATTGTTTATATTCAGAAATGTACCAATTACATAAATAATATAGTTAAAATATAATTTATATAGAAGAATTAAACAAGTTAGCAATCAATTACAAAAAAAAACAAACATTGTATTTAGATGTGACTTATTTTAGGTGAAAAACTGTAAATGTAAAGGATAAGGTCTACAAAAAAAAAAAATAAATAAATAAAAATGCATGACATGTTTTTATTAAATACAGAGAACTGCAATTTCCCACCGCTGGCCTAACAGAGCCTTCCATGTTGTAAAGAGAGGGTATTGGCCGATTATTGAATGGGACAGTTACCTTCAGGACTGTTTGGCCCTTGGTCAGCCATTCAGGATTGGAGCCATTCTTCAGCAGTTTAGCATTTGTGCTGCTAGGCACTTTTATTGCAAGTCCTCAACTTTTTGAGGCAACAGTTGTGAATTATCTCTGTTTGAGGTGCTCTCAAGTCTTAATACCCAAGACTTTCTTTTTAGTCATCTTGGTTCAGGGAAACTGGCATGGTCTGCCAATATAGCTACAAACAGACTGTCTGTAAGCCATTGTGCGTCATTGTTACATGATGATTGTATCTTCCAAGTATTGTTTAATCTCCAGGCATGGTGGAGAATTCATTAGGAGGACTGTCCCATGGGATCATATTACCCTAACAATTACTAGTACATGCCTATACCGAAATTTAAAGCCAACACATCATAATCCTAACCCAAAAACAGCATTTTTACTTGTTTTAGTACCAATGAAGAGCGGTTGGCCCCCACAAGAATAGTGTTTGTTAAAAAAATGCTCCACACAAAGTACCAAATACACGGTCATACACACACGCACATATTCCAAGTCTATTCACAGCACAGTCAAACCAAATCCCTAACTCAAAAACAGCATTTGTACCCATGGTGACCAGGCATTGGTCCGTGTGAGCAGTAGTCCCCACAAAAAAGGTATTCTTTTTTTAAATGTCCCCAACAAGCAGGAAAGTAAAGTAGAGACAAACACAAACACAAGAGGCCTTTTGAGATCAGCAAACTTGCCTGCAAGCTTATACGCATCTCAAGGTCAGTATTTGTGATGGGGATGCCTCCTTCAAGCCACTGTAGTCTCTGTATGAGCTGAGCTAGTTCTGTCATCTCTGCCTGACTTCGGGCCAGGTCTGGAAAGCAAGAATCAAGAATCAAGAATCAGTTTATTTATATAGCGCCAATTTACAACAGGTGTCGTCTCAAGGCACTTTACAAAAAATCAATTAAAATCAAGGATACATTCTAACAAATCAATTTGAAAAAGTTTCCAATCTAAGGAACCCCAGCAGATTGCATCGAGTCATTGACTTGCAGCATTCACTCCTCTGGAATCA
>JAVLVB010000263.1:299865-315144 GCA_032876305.1 Orestias chungarensis
GGAATGGATTCTTTGAAGGCTGTTACAGCGTTTTCCGATAGACACCTACTATAAAGACATTTTCTTTCAGATTTTAAGTACTCGGTGAAAAAGAACTCAAAAGTTATCAAAAAATGGTCAGAAAGGAGAGGGTTATGAGGCAGCACTATAATTTTTTCACACTCAATGCCATAAGTCAGCACAAGGTCTAAAGTGTGAAAGCAGCAAGGGAAGTTTAAAATGTAAGAGATTAAACCATTCATGATGATCTAAAGTATACAATTATCTCACCATTGGAAGTGGCATCAATGTTGTGCGTCTGCTCCAGCCAAGCCGACACTTTGTTGTTTACTCCTGAATAAGAGGCATGTGGACCAGTACTCATGATCTCTGGACCCTCAAAAGATGCTGAGGTGGTGTAGTGAGCAGACTAGACACCAAACATTTCATCATATGGCAAGAAGAAAAAAAGCCGAGGCAGGAATGTGTTACAAAATTGAGGAAATTATGTACATTTTAAAACCGCTAAGTACAAAACAAAAAAACAAAAACAAACATTCATTACAACACTAGTACTTGATGGCTGTAATAAAAAAAACAACTGAGATGCAAACATAATATTTACATTTTCCAGGCTGAATAGCAAATTTTACTTATGTTTTAGATACTTTTTTTTTTTAAACTAATGATTACTCAAAAGTGGTAAAAAAACACAATTGAGTTTTAAATATAAAGTAAAGCCACATTTTAATTAAAGAAAATACATCATGCATGCAATTTCCAAGAACTGATTTGTGTGTTTATCCGAAGGTAATTTTTTTTTCCTGAAAATTTCTCTATCCATTCATTTGTACTCACACTTGATAGGTTTTGTTGAATTGTAGGACCCAATACTGGCAGGGTACTTTGGCTCAAGGAAAGGGCATGAAGAACACCTCGGTGGACACTCATTGCTTCATTTTTTCTAAAAAGACGATGGGCAGCCAGCTTTGTCAACCAGATGTAGAAGATATCACTACTCTTTGCCTAACATTAAAGAAAAGGGAAAAAAGACAAAGTGGGGCAAATGAGTACCAAATTAGTTTAAAACCCTGTAAATCATTTAGAGTTGGTTGAAATGTTTTAAAGCGGGTATACCGTTAATGTTTTACAGCTCTTAGCTAAAAATGTTTAGGTACCTTCAGATGGTAAAGGTTGTCTCCAGCATCAAGGTCTATTCGTTTAGAATTCTTGTTTACAGACATAACAGCCATGCTGATGTCAAGAGAACCATGGAGTTTCCCTTTTTGAATCTTAAAACACACGAAAAGATTTAGTAATACATTTCAACGTATCATACCTAAAAGTAAACAGCACATTTTAAGGATGTTTAGTTTGGTGCAAGACATTTAACTTACATCTTGTTGAGTCTTTGAGTATTTCAAAACTCCCTTCTCTAACACGAAATACCTCTGAAGGAGAGAAACAAAAATATCAATGAAACATAGTTAAAGAATAATGAGATTGACAAACTTTAGTTTGCAAGCACAAATGTGTGATCCGCAGCCTGTCAAGTATAAAATTGTTCGCATTTTGAGCAAATTCAAATCTTTATTCAAGTTGTCAAAGAACAAAGATACTTTGTAAAAAGCATTTTTCCATATCCGCTTGTTTTTGGAGCATTACAAACACTGTAACTAGTACAATAATGTAAAGTAGTTAATAAAATTAACTGGTTGCCATGAAGCTTCTTGAAATGTTTTCCAACATGACAAAAAAAACATTGGTCTAGCCTAATCCTTCAAAGTCTCTGACAACCATCTCCAAGGTTGCAGAAATGGAACAGTGCACACATACTCAGCCAGATTGTTGCATCTTTGGAATTACTTAAGATTCTACGATCTCCAAAAAACTAGATAACTATAATTTTTTTATTTACTGGTAAAATTGCCTTTGTTTGTATTGCACTTTAACAAGTCCAATGAACTCCAAAGTGGAAGTCAGAAATAACCTTGTGCCAGCCTTTGAGTGGGTACTTCCTTCTCTTCATTAGGTAACCCTCACAGATTCCAGGGATACTGAGATCCAAAGAGGAACCACGAACAGAACTGGCTTCATCCATAACCTCCCAGTTGCGAGACTGACACAAACAGAAAGAAACATTTCAAAAGTAACAAAGATAAGATGCAAGGCTGTTATTTGTATTGGCACTTAAAATTATGCAAAGAATAAAGTATATGCTTCCTGGTTTGATAGGATTATAGTGAAAGGGAGAAAGCATGGTGTTAAACGTAAAATGACAAATTCTTCCCCACTAAGCTTCTTGTTAGACTGATTATTCCCTAGACATTATAACATATGCAACTACTTTCCAGAAGTTTCCATTATGGAAAATTTAACCTCAGCTCCTACTGGCCAATGCTCAGAAAATCTACCTGCAAAAAAACCCAAATGATACATGTTGGACACTGAAGGTTTACTTATATACTTAAAAAAATAAAATAAAAATGATATATATATATATATATATATATGTATCACAAATATAGCTTCCGTGCAAGAGTTATAAGAAGAACAGCATTTTTTCTGAAAAGATTAGGCCATCTGAGTGAATGAGTAATGAATTAGGAATGCATCTGCCTTCTCAACAATGTCACTGGGACACCATCTTACCTGCTTTGATTGCTTAGATGAACCAGTGCTGTTATTTCGTGAATGGGATGGTTTGAATGTGGTGGCAGGGGATTTGTCAAAGCAGCTAATGACAGACTGAGAGCTGCTCACCTGATGGTCCATTACTTTAATTTGATCAAGATAATTTTGCAAAAAACAAACGATATTTGAAACTAGTTGTGTTTCATGGAGTGTCCGAAAGAACTGAAATCAAAGAAATGGGATTTGATAAGTTTAACACACACAGAAAACAGGATTAACAATAAAAGCTAGCCTGAAAGGATAAACTCAATACAAATTAACCAAAAGTCCATCTTGATTATTGACAAAGCAACAAAGGTTCTAAGAAGTCTTAAATGAATTTAATGTTCTTGAAACACAATGTAATATAAAAAGAACAAAAGCTTGTCCCAGTTCTATGATAACCAGAACATTCTTTAACCATTGTGATACTGAAAGTTCTTTGAATGTCAATTTTATTAATGCTGTAAAACAATATCTAGTGCTAGTTATAGAGCCAGTAAACATCAATTTAATATACTTTAATAAATTTCTCAGGAATATTACTTCATTAACCTTTAAAAACGCTCAAATACCAATTTTTTGTAATTGGAGTTTAGGAGTATTTAAATGTTTGCCAATTTGTAATTTTTATCCATGTCTGTGCTAAATTTAACTACAAAATACTGTTAAACACAACTTTAAAAAAAAAAATTTAATAAAAAAAAGATTGTATCTTTAAGTGAACTGCAAAATTGATTAAGAAATTCTGCTCTTAATCTTATATTGTTTTCTACCTAATATTTTCAAATGAACGAAAGTTAATTTAACAAACATACTCACCCAAATTATTTTTTTTAAAATAAAACAGATTATTTCAAGAAAAAAATCTGTAAGCTTTACGTTAACTATGCATAGTTAAAACAGAAAGTTTTAGTTCAGTTGATCTGCCAACTTTAACAGGGGGTGCAAGGGTAAAAATGAGAACACATAGCTCAATTACCTTGATGTCCAGAAAATAATGTTCATAGATGTAACAACTAAAAGGCAGACAGTTCACCCAGCAAAAGATCAAATTAAAAATGAAACTCACCTGTGCTTGTCCAGTTAACGAACCTGATCCACCTCCCTAGTTCACAGGAAATAGATTTTGTAGAAGTTTTCCAGATTCATGTCAACAGTTTAAAAATAAAATCACATAGAATTTAATAATACCTTTAAAAAAACTACCCAGCTTAAGCAGAGAGAAAACCCAACATTTTCTCGCTTGTTACACAAAGCAATGCTTTGTGGAAACCTGCTTGTCAAAGTGATTCCTATCAGTGAGCAGGTATCTGGGTGGAGCTAAATAAAAAAAATAAAAATCTCCCCAGACAGGCTCATCCACTTTTTTTTCAGATGACAAACTGTGAAAACAACAGGGACTGAAGATTTAATAATCAAGCAAAACACACCCTAGAAAAATTTCCTAATATTTCTCTCATTGAAAATACACCTAAACAATGTCAATATGTTGAATAGATATCTGAAATAAATAAAAAAATAAAAAACATCAACAACACCAAGTTCCTAACTATATGTCTGGTTCATAAGTGAATTGTTTGGATAGCTATTTTAGAATATATAGTACATGCATCCAAATTTAAAGTAGGTAGGAACATTTTGAGCAGATAAAAAAAATGTAATCTTAAAAAAAACATTGCCTATAGTTAAACAGATAATTCCAGTTAATTCAATTAGCAGATTCACATTACATTTATTTTTGTTATATAATGTGTTTAATAAATGTCTTTAACATTTGTTTTGTACATGACAAGGGAATTGGAAAAAGTGTAACAAAGTACTTGTCATTGAAAATATGAAACCAAATTGTGCAAAGACAGTTGGGACAAATTCATGATGGGACAATAGATTTACCTAAGCAGTGCACCAGAAAAAAAGCATATCATTGTTAATAGAAACCCAGGATGATAAAAAAATAAAATAATAAAAAACAATAAAAATAAAAATGCTTAAGATTAATAGTAACACTGCAGCTGATGATATGATTAAATCAATCTAGAATATTATTTAAAAAGCACTGTGCTTGTTCAACCTTCATGCAAATTATGTTTTTAATGTTGTTGTAGACTTTTTGTATTTAAGGATTTTTTTAACAACTATTAAGAGAAAATAGTTTTGCTTTGTCGTACTCTGATCTTGTTATTGTTGTTGCAATAATAATTAAACTTCAGGCCTTATCTGTAGACAGTCTACCATAACGGCCTTTTCACTTTATTCCAAAATAATGTGTAGCAGCTCTGGTACAACTTACATTGACATAGTTCTTGTTGGAAAAATGGATTATCTCTTAGAAAACTGAGGAAGTGTCCAGGTTATTGTACTCATGTTGTTCAGGTTTTCTTGTATTACTGTCACTCTAAATTAAGATAAACACAATAAATAAAGGATGGATGGATAAACAGAATATTATTAAAGAACATTTTCTCCCCAGATGACGGAAAAGTCAGCACTCTTTGTTGAAGCAGGTGATGGATGGCATCTTCAACTCCAACCGTGTGGCAATAAGCAACTGTCAGCTGATCCTGGTATATGATCGTATGCTTATACAGGTTGGTAGACAGGAGGCTATCTAGATCCTTTGTTACATAAAATGTAAGGGAACTGGAGAAAGAACCAGAGACGGAACCAAAACCGGAATCAGAGGAAGAGACTGAGAGCCAGACAGATGGGGTGTTACTGGAGGCCAGTCCTGATGGCATGGATGGAGGATTGAGCGCTGGTGATCGCTAGAGACTGGAGCATTTCAGAAGCACCGTGAAGAGAGAGGCTGGACTCCTCCTTCTTCATAACCCTCAGCTAAGACGATGCCCTTCCTTCCGGTCTCAATACTTTTGTCTGTTATGCCCTGTTGATTTTAGTTTTTGGGCACTATTGTATACATTTTTCTTTTAATCTGTTGTAAATTAGTGTATTTAAAACTCCACTGCTCTTTGAAATGCATTGCTCAGTTTGTACCTACTGTATCAGGGCCCCACTCAGGTGTCATATCTGTATGGCTGTATAGTAAGAGGGCCAGGAGACAGATGTTAAATTCAGGAATATATTTTTGCACACGTCTCAGTAAAACATATACTACGTTCCCAATAATCCTGCATCCATGATACCTCCTTTTTAAATCCTCTGGGTTTTGTAGCTTCATGTGAGTTAATATTTGTTTTTGCTAGTTTGTGTTTAAACAAAACAACCAAAGAAAAAACTTTGTTGGGAAGAAAACGACAAGGGCTGAAAAAGACATGAATCCAAAATAGAAAAATCAGCCATTAGGAGCAAAAAACATTAACTCGGGTAATATTTGTATTCAATATTATGGAAACTTAATTCTGTATCTATAACTGTGTTTAAAATTAGCTGTGCCATGAACTCACGTCATTAAATGTAAAGATAATGCAAATTCTGACATTTTTACATGTTTTTGTATATGTATAACAAACAACAACAAAAGTGCAAATTGACTGTTCACTAATAAAGGTTTTAATTTAATTTCTGGGTAACAAAGTTTAATATTCAAGCAATATTTTCCTGTTAAGTTTTACTAATGTCATTTTATACCAACTGTTTTAATTAATTTATTCTTTCAAAATATTAGAGAGAACGTGACAGGTTTTATTGAAGTTTTACTGAACTATTAAAGTTTTACTTTAGGCTTGATGTCTTTCTTTACTATTTTCTTCCTTCTGCCTTAAGGATCTTGTGTGAAATTCAAAAGAATTTCCTCTTCTTTGAAAAATAAGTTTTTGAAGTTTTTACACTAGCTTCAGTCAGTGTAGGATGTGTAGCATCAGCGTCTGATTAACTTATTCTCTGTGTATCTTGGTGTTTTTTTTACTCCTGCAGTTCCCATGTTCCACCTGGGTGTGTGCACATGTGTGCGGCTGCTCATCTGCAGATGTGTGCGATCGTGCAACTGTGGAGATCCCTTGTGAGAAACAACCGGTCCATAAAGACTTACAGCCACACTACCACCTTCATCATTCTCACCGCATACTATGGCCATCTGTGTTTAACCATTAAAGCAACCTCTGCCCCTTCAAAACCCCAAACCCCATTCACATCCCCCTAATAAAGAGGTGGCGGTACTCATCACAGGATGCTGAAGAAGATGAAAAATATGTAAATGTTTAAAATACTTGTCCCCTATGAACAAATTGTGACCGATCCCAAGAGTAACACTTGGTTCTGTTAGTCTGTTGTTATGGAATGATAGTTAGATATTACTTGTAACTAAATAGGGTTACAGACTATTGCTTTGTACACACTGCAACAGCTTACACTCAAACTTAATGAAATGGCCCTTGGGGTGCAGTTTAGAATATAAAAAGTGAGTGCAACCACTGATCTTGGCCACTCTTACTGTATATAGTAGAAATTGTAGGGGGGACCAGCTGGCTGGTGATGGTAATTATTTATTTGCTTTTATTCTGAAAACGTATTAATTTTACTTTGATATGAATAGATACATAAGTAGATTGTGAATTTTTAAGCCGTCTATGCTTGTCTAAGGTTTGATTCCAACCAAATCAATGAGATCAGTTTGGAACTAAAAAAACATACTCTATTTACCTAGCTAATTTACATTGTGCCCTTCTAAATAAGTTGCTATGGTTGCTGTTGGAGGAAGGTTAAAAACTGTCTGAATGATTTGCATGGACTCATGACCAAAATTAACCATGTTCCCTGGCTTAATGTCTTTTGTCTATTGTGTTGCAATTTCTTTCCGTATTGTCTTTCACTTTTTTTTTAGCACATTCTCACCTCACTATATGGTTAAATGGTTGATGATGCTATGCCCTGCAGCATGGCGGCTAATTTAGAACGATGTTCATTATTTATATTTTAAAAAGATCTACATAAAATGCAATTTACACCTCACACTGCGCACTGTTTGGACAGTTTCAATTTCCTCTTCTAGGATGCCTCTCCACATTCATGGCTATTTCTGTGCTACTGGTTTATCTAAATATTGAGCAGCTACGCCCTCTATTGGATGATGTCAGTAATATATCACTGCAAAAAGCTCTAAATACAGGTTATCAGTTAACCAATTAAATAGTACTTTTTATTTAATAACACCTTAATCTACAATTATTCATAAGTCAGTTAATAGCAGTCCAATACTATTAACTTTGTGGATACCAGGTGTATGAAGCAGAATATCACACAGTTTTCTACATGATGATAATAAAGAGAGGAATAAGCTGTAAGTACATTGTCAAACACAGCAGCAGTTCACTCAGACAGATCAGACGCTCCAGTTACATATAATGCTAGTTGTTTACTGCCAAAGTGGTAATCACACTTTGAATTAGTTGAAAAAATGTATTTTTAATGGAATCAAATTAATGTATGATGAATTTCATACTGCTAAGAGTTGTTGAAATGGATTGTTCGACAGAAGGTTCAATCTGCGTAAGTTTGACCACCGTGCTAACAAAAAACCTGGAAATATGGGTTTTTCCGCTAATAATTGTAAAAAAAGTACCATTGTAGCAATGTTTGAAGGGCTGTATTTTAAATTGCTGGCCATTTCATGAAGTTAGAGATATTGTAGAGATATCGCAGTCGATGACAATATCCTAGAAATGCTTAAACACATTACAAGGATCAATGGAAAAGTGCTAGGCTGGTTTACATCTTATTTGTCTGATAGATCCCAGATTGTTCATCTAAATGACAAATCTTCTTTCCTTTTTAGGGTAATTCTATTTACTATATATATGCTTCCTATTGGCAGGGGTGGATTTGCCATAGGTAGTACCTGGAGTGTTGGCGGTGGGGAGGTCAGTAATGGGCCCACAGAGGCTGACCTGTTTGTTCAAATTATTTATTTCTTTGTTTTGTATTTAAAGACGTGTAAAAGCCCCCGTGGCCCTATGATAGGGCCAGTAATCCTGCCCACGCATTTTCCCGACACCCTCTCGTCCAATCACCTTTAATGATGAGCTAATTACACGCCATTAGCAGTCTCTGATAGAGAACGGGAAAACAAAAAATTGAGAAAAAAGAAAAGGCAGTGCCTAAAAACTAAAAGGGAAAAGAAGAAAAAGGGTCTTGCAAGTTATGCCGCTAAGTTCAGAAAAATAACAAAAATGTTTGTTGCCGCGGGGGCTGCAGCCTCCAGCTCCGGGGTTTTGGAGGGGGTGTTGGTAAGGTTGAGTGTTGAGTGGAAAAGGAATGTAATTTGTCCTGTATTACAGTGAGAGTCAGTAAAAAGTTAATGGAAAATCAATTACAGGGCACATTAGGAATATAGCAAAAATTAGAAATATTCTCTCTAGGACTGATGCTGGAAAAACTCGTCCATGCATTTGTTACTTCAAGGCTGCACTATTGTGAAACGCAGGAAGGTTTTAAGCCTAGCTTTGAAACCCACTTTACAGCAATACCTCATACTGAGGATGCATGTAGCGACAGTGGAGAGGAAAAATTCCCCTTTAACAGAAGAAACCTCCAGCCGACCCTGGCTCAGTACAAGCAGCCGTATGCCACTGTCAACTAGGGGTTTGAAGAGACAGTAAGCTAAAATAGATGCATAGGAAACTGAAAAAAAAATGAGTTTATAGCAGTTGTAGACACAGGCAGCATCTCAGCCCATGTTCTCCTCCAATAAGCTGTCTCAGCTAACAGAACGCCAGACCAGGTGTGGTAACTATGGAGAGAAGAACACTAAGAGCAAACAAAAGGTTAACAAGGTTGAAATAACGGTAACTAAGTAGATTGGACAAAGGAAGAAAGTAGCAGACAGAGAAGTGGTCAGATTGTCCTCCAGCAGTCTAAGCCTGTAGCAGCAGAACTATATAAAAACTTTAATAACCCTGTAGAGTGAGACATGAAGAAGGTGGAGCAAAACAAAGGAGAACCGTTTGTCAAAACTGAGTTCCTCCCCCAACCTGATTAGGCTGTCTTCTCTACCTCTTTCTAACTATAAACTTTATCAAAGAAGAAGGTTTTAAAGCCTAGATTTGAAACTAGACAGGGTGCCTGCCTCAGGGACTAAGGTCCAGCCTTGAAGTAGCACATGCATGGATTAGTTTTTCAGCATCAGTCCTGTTTCCACAGGAGAGGAGCCTGATTACTAAAAGATCTGCCTCCCATTGTGCTTTTAGAGATTCTAGGAACCACCAGTAAACCTACAGTCTGAGAGGAAAGTGCTCTGTTAGGGACACAAGGAGTAATCAGATCTCTGATGTATGATGGAGCTTGATTAGTGAGGGCTTTATATGTCAAAAGAAGAATCTTAAAATCTATTCTTAGTTTGACAGGGATCCAATGAAGGGAAGCTAAAATTGTTTCTTCAGAACTCTTGGACCAACTGAAGACTTTAACTGCATTTTGCGAACTTCCTGCTAATAAAGAGTTACAATAGTCCAGCCTTGAAGTAACACATGCATGGACTTGTCATGGCCTGTGTTTTTGTTATCTGCTTAGTTTGCTTTATTTGTATTACTTTGTTATGATTAGTTATTGTTTTCTTTTGGTTATTTTCTATTTTGGCTGTCTGTGTTTTTGTTCTTTTCTGTGTTGTCCGGTTTCTCCTGCTCTGTCTCTCTTCCTCTTTGTGTTTTCGTTCAGTTCCATCATCATCTTCATTCATTCACATCTGTCTATAATAATTTAACCATCTTCCCCACTACTCCACCTGAGGCTCCTCAGTATATAAGCCTGGTTGCCTTATTCACTCACCGCTGGATTATTGTTCGTACTTTTCCTCTCGTTGCCCCCCTGCTGTCCTTCCTCTTTCCAGTTCTCCTCGCCCCTCAGTAAGTTTTCCCATCTGCTCTTCTAGTTGCACCTTGCTGGTCTCAATCAGTTTTCTTGTTATTATGTTCAATTCCTTCGTTTATTTTGAACGTTGATTGTCTCTTATTACCTATAGTCTCTCTCGCGCCCTTCTCAGTTGCTTATGTTTAAAATTGTTCGTTGGTTTTATTCCACTGTAGTTCGTCCCGCGTTATCCTTGGTTTGTTGTCCCCTTCCGTGCCGCGTTTTGTTATATTCCTTTCTTGTTACTGGTCCCGCGTTTATTCTTGGTTTGTTTTTCCTCCTCCGTTCCACGTTTATTAAGTTTTCTGTTCATGTTCTATTCATATCATCCTTACAATAAATAAATATTTTCTCTCTCACCACCCACCTCTGCTGGAGTCATATTTACCATTCCCTGACAGAATAATCCAGCCACCCTCCGACTCGAGCAGAGATTTAACCCCGATCCATACTTCCGGATTCTCCATGCCGGCTTCTTGTTCCTCGCGCCACAATTAACGCTGCTTGCTAGCATTTGGGCTCGCCGTCGCTCCGGCTTCATCCTAGCCTTCAGTGGCGGCGGCAGCCCAACACCGGTGAGCTCTGATTACAGTACCGCTTCGTTTCCTCTGGTTTCCTGTTTTTCGTTGTCACCTGTTTTCAGTTCCTTGTTGTCAGATCCTTCTCCGTCGCCCCCTGTTGCCCAAGATCCACACCAACTTTTCATGGACTCACCATCTGAAAAAATATTTTTCTCATTATTTTTGTTTATTTAAACAAGATCCATTTATTTTAGATATTCTGTTCAGAGCCAACATTAAACTCAAGGAAAAAGAAAATGATAAATTAACCACCAAAGATTACGCAGTTCCCACAATTAAAATTCACAAGACACCCTGCCTTTGTCATCACCTGTTAGACCCGCATATATCTCGTGTTCACCGCCGTATATTAATATCACCACCGACAGTTTCCACTTCTGAGCCATCTGAGTTTAATTCCTTTTCAGCCAGTTCTGTTCCTCCACCCGAGGTACAGACCCCCAATCTGAGGGAGTTTTCCTACAGGGACAGAGAAGATCTGTTCCCCTGGATAACTCCTTCAGATCCTCTTCAAACCCATTACCGTTCCCATCTCCCTGAGAGATCAGCAGGTGAACCAGCAGCAGATCCCCTTATCCCTTTGTTTTCACTCCAGCCTCTCGGATCAGCTGTGGATTTCAAGAGTTCTCAGCTTGCAGCTACAGGACTCGTTCCCCAGGAAAAGCGTGCAAAAGCTGATGAGCTTCTTCCTCCCCAGCAGCTTGCTGGAGAGGATACCCCTGCTTCCTGGGGTATTTGTTAAGCGCCGGCCTCAGGAGGAGCGTTCTATAGAGTTCCAGCCTGTTGAAGGTCTTGCTGTCAACCTCCAGCCTCAGAGAGACTCTGAACTTCCAGAGACAGCTGTGGACCAGCTGCCTCCTTCTGGAGGTTTAGATTCCGCTTCAGAGGGGGTCAGGGATGACCCGCCTCTACCTTCCGAGAACCCAGTAGGGGTCAGGTGTGACCTGCCTCTATCTCCTGCAATTCCAGGGGGTTGCGGTTTGACCCACATCGAGCTCCTGCGATTACAGAGGGGGTCAGGTGGGACCTGCCTCTATCTCCTGTGATTCCAGAGGGGGTCCGGTGTGACACGCCTCTATCTCCTGCAATTCCAGGGGGGGGTCCGGTATGACCCGCATTGAACTCTTGCGATTACAGAGGGTGTCTGGTGTGACCCGCCTCTAGCTCCTGCGATTACAGTGGGGGTACGGTTTGACCCGCCTCTATCTCCTGCGATTCCAGAGGGGGTCCGGCGTGACCTGCCTCCAGCTCCCGCATCTCCCAAAGGGGTCAGGTATGATCCATTTGAGTGCTACCCACTGGCCACA
Source organism: Orestias chungarensis (assembly GCA_032876305.1). Taxonomy (NCBI): domain Eukaryota; kingdom Metazoa; phylum Chordata; class Actinopteri; order Cyprinodontiformes; family Cyprinodontidae; genus Orestias; species Orestias chungarensis. The sequence goes on from JAVLVB010000263.1 coordinate 312,209, forward strand.
CATTGTCAACACACACTGTCAACTGTCTGCTAGGTTATTCTAGAATCTGTAAAAGTAGAATGGGATGCAGGTCTTTTAGTGTTTCAGGTTCCTCTCCTGTGGAACCAGCTTCCAGCTATAGTAGGTGACGCAGAAACCCTGTGTAGTTCTAAGACTGGGGTTCAAATTTTTGTGTTTGATAAAGAATATAGTTAGGAATAGGTTACGAAGACACCCTATATCAATTGGTTGAAGACATATATGTCAAGGAACTAGATAAACGACTCGAGTAGAGGTGGATTGTGAGAAATTGATAATATTCATTGTAGGAATGAATACTGACTGAGGAGGGACGGCGGAAGTCATGAAGATCTGGAGGGCGCCCGGCAAGACGGCAGAAGTCACGAAGATCTCCAGCAGAACCTGTGAAGATCTGGAGGACGCCCAGCGGGCTTACGGCAGGAACCACAAGGATCTGGAGGCCGCCCAGCGTGCTGACGGCAGGAACCTCCAGATGTGCTGCACTCACCAGGACTTCACAACTGGCCTGGCAACGGCAGGGGGTGGGCATTGCCACAAGATGTTCCATCTCCCCCATCTTGATTATTGCAGCCTTTGAGATCATCCTCCTAGGGGCATGGAAGATGGAAGGAGGAGTGAAGCTACCGACAGGCCAAAGGCTACCACCTGTGCAAGGCTACATGGACTATATTACTAACAGCCTCCAGACAGCGGCATGTAGATTGAGGTTGTTGAAGAGGGTTGATTAGATCCTAAGCTGGAGGTTGAAGATCAAACCTGTCAAATCACGCAGCCTTTCCCTGGAGAAAGAGGTCAGAAGCGACCACACCATCTTTGTCGCAGGCATCGAGACTATTCATCCCACAGATGGGGCAAGCAGTGCAAAAGCAGCTTGCAGATAGCTTGGCCAGGATCACCCAGAGCTAGCTCCTGGGGAAGTGTAAGGTATGTAGCTATCAATTCATACTCTAGCCAAGGGTAATGTGGCCTCTAAAGCTGTGCGAGGTGCCCTCTTCAGTGGCATACAAGATGGACAAGCTGGCCCACTTGTTCATCAAGAAGTGGCTGGGCCTGCCAAGATGCCTGTCAGACGTAGGGCTTTTTGGAAGAAAAACAGTGCAGCTCCCACTGCGGTCTATCAGCCAGGGATACAGGCAGGAGAAAGCACGGTTGGTTCTGGAGCTGAGAGAATCCACCCACCAGTTGGTGAGAGCAGCTGGCTCCCATGTACGAACATGGAAGAAGTGGAAAACCCAGGAGGAGGTCAACCTGGCAGTCAGCATGCTGAAACATTGTGAGATGGTGGGCAGAGTCGTGGAGGAGGGTCGTGCAGGACTAGGTAAAGGCGAGACCCCCTCTTCTGCTCCAAGGCCTCAAAAGAGCAGTAGAGAGCCCTTTACATTAACATTTTCATTCATGCATTTAGCAGATGCTTTTATCCAAAGCGACTTACAAAAAGAGGGTTCAACATTGAACTACGACGCAACTACAACGCAATTTACTCAGAGCCTTGGTGGGGGTAGAAGTGGCCAGGACAGAACATGATCGTCTCCATGTCAAGGCTGTGTAGCAGAGCAGACAGGGAGGCTGGTTGTCATGGGAAGGCGTCTCAGACAGTCCCATGTCATGGTCTGATCTATGGAAAATTCACCAAGCCAGGCTAAGTTTCTTGATGGTTCAGCAACGAAGAGAGCTGCTCATTTTGCAATACCATCAACACAAGCCTCCAGCACATCCTGTCTGGCTGCAAGATCGCACTCTCCCGAGGCCGATACAGGTCCAGATATGACTTGGTGTTCAGGAAGCTGGCAGAGGTGGCGTGTAGACATGAGGCTAACAGCAGACCTCCTGCTCCAGTGATGCTGCCCATCCTCTTCACAAGAGCCAGGGACAACCCTAAATCTGCCCACCGGGCATTACCGTCAAGCCTCCTCTCACCTAGCACCGAGTGGTCCATGAGGGTTGACCTGGGGAAACAACTTCCTTTTCCCAGATTGTGGAGACATCACAGCGGCCAGACCTGACCTTGTGGTCAGTTCCACGCAAGACCATCCTCCTGGTGGAGCTCACCATCCCATGGGAGCAGGGTATGAAGGCTTCCAATGAGCGCAAGTGCACTAAGTATTCAGACCTGGACGCTGAGTGCAGAGTGGCTGGCTTGAATACCATCATATGCCCCATCGAGGTGGTCTGTAGGGTATTTGCCGATGGTTCGCCTGCTCTGCGACCTTGGATGCACTAGAGCTGGACATTTTGCAAAGGAATCAGAGAATTGGCAGAGGAGGCAGAGAAGGACTGTTTCTGGCTGTGGCTACGGAGGACAGATAGGTGGTGGGGGCCTAACACCTAGGGCATCAGCAGGGGGTGGCAGGGAGAGATCCCTGCCATCGTTCCGCCACCAAGAGATGTACTGGGATTAAAGGAGCGAAACATTCATGACTGGCGGTCCCCAGCTGATGACCCGATCACGTCAAGGGATGTACAAGGCACTGGTTGAGCTGCGTCAGGCAGCAATGCCCAGTAGGTAGAACATCAGCCTGTATCTTTAAATCTGTGTCCTACAGGATGAAGAATGTTGAACTTGATGAACTCTAGGATCCATTAAAATGGAGCACCTGAGACTTTGAAACTCTATATTATGAATTTAATCTCATAATGATGACTTTGAACTTCATATTAATGACTTTAAAAGTCATATAATGACCTCCTTTTGGTCTTATATTTTATTTTTTTTCATGAATCAAGAATCAAGAATCAGTTTATTTATATAGCGCCAATTTACAACAGGTGTCGTCTCAAGGCACTTTACAAAAAATCAATTAAAATCAAGGATACATTCTAACAAATCAATTTGAAAAAGTTTCCAATCTAAGGAACCCCAGCAGATTGCATCGAGTCATTGACTTACAGCATTCACTCCTCTGGAATCAGCAGGC
>JAVLVB010000263.1:324923-334952 GCA_032876305.1 Orestias chungarensis
GGTCCAAAGATAACAACTTCTGTCTTTTCAGAGTTCAAGAGCAGAAAGTTTAATGTCATCCACATTTTTATGTCATCTAGACATGCCTGTAATCTACCAAACTGACTGGATTCATCAGGATTTATAGATAAATACAATTGTGTATCATCAGCATAACAGTGGAAATTAACACCATGCTGTCTGATGATTTTACCAATAGAGAGCATGTATATAGTAAATAGAATTGGGCCAACTACAGAACCCTGTGGTAATCCACAAGTAACCTTACAATGCGGAGAAGATTTGTCATTTAGATGAACAAACTGGGTTCTATCAGACAAATACAATTTAAACCAGCCTAGTACTGTTCCCTTGATCCCCACAGTGTGTTCGAGCCTTTCAATGAGGATATTGTGATTAACAATGTCAAAAGCAGCACTGAGATCTAACAGAAATAAAATAGACACGAGCCCATTGTCTGAAGCCATGAGAATATCATTTGTAACTTTAAGGAGAGCTGTCTCAGTGCTATGATGAGCTCTGAAACCTGGCTGAAATTCTTCAAATAGGTCATTATTCATCAAATGCTCTCTCAGTTGATTAGCAGCTATTGTTTCAAGGGTTTTAGATAAAAAAGGAAGATTAGATATGGGTCTGTAATTTATTAAGTCTTCTTGATCAAGAGCAGGTTTCTTAAGTAGGGGTTACTTAAGATAGAGCAGCAAAAATCATCGATGCTCCTTTGCCCACCCTCCAAGACTTATACAAATCAAGGACCATAAATCGGGCAGAAAATATTATCAAGGACTCCTCACACCCTGGTCACAAACTCTTTAAACTTCTACCCTCTTGCAGGCGCTACAGAGCCCCGAACACAAAATCAAACAGACACTGTAACAGTTTTGTTCCAAATGCCATCAAACTTATTAATAACAAAAACTAAACCGCTGTTTACTGTTGTTTACATGCCACACTTCACTTTATACATGCTGTATAATACTGTAACTGCACCTTAACTATTTATCTTACACTGGTTTTATATTTTCTGTACATATGCAAACTATGCTGAACATGTAAACTTGTATATTGTCTACATAGTCTTGTTGTATATTGTATTGTTGTAAATTGTAGAGAGCTAACAACAGCCGGAAACAAATTCCTTGTGTGCGTAAACATACTTGGCGAATAAAGCTGATTCTGATTCTGATTTTATTACAGCTACCTTAAGAGCCTCTGGTACATAGCCATTCACTAATGACAAAATAATCATCTCCAAAATGGGGGTAATAATAATAGGACATACTTCTTTAAACAACTTTGGCGTGATTGGATCCAACATACACGTTGAAGGCTTAGATGAAGAAAATATTTTTGAAAGCACAGAAGGCTCAATTTGTTGCCCTTCACTGCGTTTCTCTGAAATACTGAAGAAATTAGAGGTGGAATGGATTCTTTGAAGGCTGTAACTGCATTTTCCGATAGACACCTACTATAAAGACATTTTCTTTCAGATTTTAAGTACTTGGTGAAAAAGAACTCAAAAGTTATCAAAAATTGATCAGAAAGGAGAGGGTTATGAGACAGCACTATAACTTTTTCACACTCAATGCCATAAGTCAGCACAAGGTTTAAAGTGTGACCAAGAGAGTGAGTAGGTGTTTGGGTTTTTTGAGTGAAGCCAATTGAGTCTAAAATGGCAGTAAAGGCAACATTTAGACTGTAATTTTTGGTGTCAACATGAATGTTAAAATCTCCCACTATAATGATTTTATCAGTGTTTAACACTATTTCAGATAAAAAATCTGAGAGCTTACACATCATGCATGAGTAATATGCAGCAATAATAGTCATCATAAAGTCTTAAACATGTCTGTATAATGGGGAACCTAAACTGCACGCTGGGATTTTTATTTTCACTTCAGCAGTCAGGAACGGCACTAAATATAGGGCTAATTTTTAAAGTTGATCCTAAATTAATTACATAACAAGGGAGATATAACTTAACTTATAACTTTTCTTTTTAAATATTATATAAAAGACCAAATATATGCGTACCGTACAAGGCACCAAAACTGACTGTTCTATTGGTCAAAGCTGTACATGATTGAAAACTATAGTATTAAACTAATTCACGGGTGCCCGAAAAAGAAGAATCCTATGTATTGCTTTAACACTAACATGGTTAGCATGGCACACTTGAGTACCTCAATTTCTCTCAATTTCACATACTCTGACACTGAAATAAATTTGCCTGAATGGTGGAAAACCTAACACACTCTTGATTTTTCATGAGAATTGAAATTCCTACTTCCAGCTTATTTAAAACTTTGCAAGGTGTTTAAAGAACTTCTTCATACTTGCTTATGATTTTTTTCTTGCTCTTGAAACTAAATATACTTTTCAATCTTTGTGTTTGGTCTGACCCTAACCCTTAGATAAGCACCAATGGAGAAGTAATTAGGAAAGACTAACAACTATTACCTACTAAACAATTATTTTCATTTTGGCTTTTTCAACAAATACGCCTATTAAAAAGGTAATTTGTTATTTATGATTAGATCTACAAAATTCTGGTGAAGTGGAAAGACCGTGACCAGGTGTTCATCAATGATGTTCGTTTCCAATGAGTAAGGCCTTCTACATTTTTGAGTAAAAAGTGCTGTTTTTATTCAGTATTCCCTTAATTGGAAATACTGAACAAAAACAGCAATGTGGGAGGAACTATTTTCACTTTAGTGCCATATGCACGTGCGCACACACACAAACACACAAAATCCTATTTACATCTTGATGCATCCTGCTGCATTCATTCAAAGCTCTTCCACCATGTTTCTCATTATAAACTGGTCTAATCAAGTTTTAGACAATTGGTAAGGACTCATCCCAGTGCTGCATAACCAAAGTGAAAAATCCTAAGGCCTATAAAATGGGAGCAAAATGCAGTGAAAACAAAAAAAGGCAACAGGGTCAAACAGAAGAAGGAACAGAGTAAGAACCTGCAGAAAGAGGAGAATAAGATGGCTCAGAGAGGAATCAGTGGAGGCAAACTCTTCGTAACTGGTGAGATGTTTACAAATATTTTTTTGTAGTTTTTACAAGAAAAAAATGTAGTTTTATGATCAACAAAAAGGTGGTCATTGTTAAACCATCTATGTAGGACTGGTAAATAGAAGTGTTAGTTAAATGTTCAGTTATTGCATTCAGTTATTGTTCCTGCAACGAAACAACAAATCACAAAACCAATAGCAATGCTAGAGTTGATGAAGAGGGATTTGCTGGAATGTGATTTTTACATTACGATAATCTTAAGCAAATATACCACACTGTCATTCAATTTAGAAAACATTTAAGAAAAAAAGGTGAACAACTTTCTTTTATTGAGAAATCAACAAAGTCAACAATTCCTAATGTTGATTATTTTAGATAAAATTATGTCATACCATAATCCTGGCATAGTTAGTACTACAAATGGTAGGGCAGATTTTGAATACTTTTTTCTGCGCTGCTCAAGCTACTGATCCTTAAATGCTTAATGTGTGGCATATAACACACTTCTGCTGTTTGCTTTTATACTGAGTAGCAAAAGTATACCAAGCTGATATTACCTGTTTAATCAACATGGGATTGGAGTTGACACAACTTTAGTTTCCACACCATGACTGTCCATAGCCAAGATAATTTTTGTCTGGAGAAAACTCTTGTCATTCCAGTCAGTGTAGAAAAAAGTGTAGCAGCAGTTTATCAGCCAGCTGACTGGCAGTGAATGGTTAGTTACCTTTACTTATATAGCACTTTTCTAATCAAATTGACCACTCAAAGCACTTTACGACCAAATATGACCAAAAAATTTTTAACTGCCCCTTATTTACCGATAAGTGATGACCGTTACAAGAAACAAGATATGTTTAAACACCCACAGTATAGAACTTTGAGCTTAAAAAAGCTGTCTTCTCTTTTGCTTCACAATGCCTCCTGGTCCAGTGTTGTACTTGGTAGCGATATGCAAAGCCGTCCCAGTAAGTGACCTGCTTGACCGAGCCTCACAGCGCTCGGATAAAATGCACTCTCTGAGCACGTTGCTCACTCAGGAGATGGTAAGATCTTAATATTGTCATTTTAAACCACATAAAATCACTATGGATTTTTCCATAAGACACCCTTATGGTTAAGAGAATTTTTTTTGATGACTTTCATTTTCATTACCTTTGCCTAGGACTCCCACTTCCCTCCATATGGCAGAATGCAAATGCAGCGCCCTGCTGAGTGCCACACCTCAGCCCTACAAACACCTAATGACAAAGATCAAGCTCTGCAGGTGTCTGTGAGTAAACCTTCATTTCACCAAATTATAATGTTTTGCTTGCTAAGAGACTTGTCCGACTGAGCAGTGACCTCAGTGCATTACTCAACAATGTGTTGGCTTCTTGTCCAGGAGTCTGCGTTGATGTCGCTGGCCCGCTCTCTACTCAATGCCTGGGTGGATCCACTGGAGATCCTGTCCAACAAAGCCATAACTTTGCCTCACCCTGCCAAAAGCAGCATATCAAGCAAGATCCAGGAGCTGCAAGAACACTCCAAAAGTCTGGCAGATGGTCTGGAAATCCTGTCTGGCAAGGTAGGCAAAACAAGGCAAAGTTCTTTCACCTGTGTTTTTTGTCAAAATCCTTCTCACTGGTACTCTATTGGTCTCCATTTGCTCCAGATGGGTCCGGATGCCCAAGCCATCTCATTCCTACCCTATACCGGTGGGACTGATCTGGGCCAGGACCGAGTAACCATACTAAACAAGTTTAACTTTCTGCTGTCCTGCCTACGCCGCGACTCGCACAAGATCGATAGCTTCTTGAAAGTCCTTCGATGCCGCGCAGCCAAGTTGCAGCCTGAGATGTGCTGAGACTAGCGTGACTTTGTGGGGAGTTCTGCTTTTACTGCCTACCAGTCTAGCACTAGCAGATGGTGTCTTCAACATCATTGTAACTGCTGATTAGTAGGTAGTATAGGTTTTCAAAGGGTGGAGATAAGAAGGAGTTAAATGGAAGACAGAATGTTTAGCTTTCAGCAATCATTCAAAACTCTAAACTTCTATATTAATTTTCCAGGGTAGACTGCAGGAATGTAACTACTAAATGATAAAATGTATAGTTTCTTGTAGGGACAGGTTTTCTTCAGGGATGTATTCTACTGTGGCATCGTTTAGACTGTGGTAAACAGGGTTTTGTCCCCTTTTTTATTTCCAGCTGGTCTGGAATTCAAACTGGCCATAACTTCTTAACTCTGTAACTTCTGCATCATCCATAACTTGACTGCGTCTTGTCTCTTCCACCAAAACTGTTTTCCTTTGAAAGTATGCTCCCCGTCAGCTGAAGCACCCAGGATTACAAAGTGTTTTTCTTCTTCCCCAGTTTGTTTTCTGCAGCATTTGCACTTTAGATTTGAATCCCATCTTCAATGCAGTACCTGTTACTGAATTGTGTCCTCAGAATCTGTTTATCAATAAACATTTTTTCTTGCACAGTGAATGTCTTTTTTCAGTCACAAATTATTAAGCCTTAGTCTTTTAATTAATTACCTTTCAGAAAAACTGTGGAGTGTTTCAAACTAACAACCATGAAATCTTTTGATTGAATTACAAGTGGAAAATATCTATATAGTTATGAACGGATTAAGCTTTTTAAGAAGATGATCACCGAAGCTCAAACTAAAGAGAACATTTCTAGTTCTGTGATAAGGAATATCAAATATTAATTGCAACGATTGTACTGAAGCACTTCGCTACCATCTAGAGGTCAGAATTATCATTTAGTTATGCCTAAATCTGTCAATGTGCATTATAAATATTCTTTGATACCAGAGGATTTCACTCAATCAAGTCGACTCATGCATGAGCTTGAGTCAAAGTAACAAGGCCGCAGACAATCACACGTGCCGATATTCACTGATATAGCACGACCTCGAGTGTGATATTGCTTTTATACAACAATTCTACAAACACATTTTATTAGTTAGCAATATTACACCACATTGAATCATTTACATTAATCTGAATGCTTTCGTTTATTGTGCAGCCACTGAAATACGAATCGACAGAAAGACGCTTTGGTGGCATGAGTCTTATTTCTGATGTGTGATATCTCGATCATACAGCACGTTGCTCAATCTTTTTCGGCTCTCCATAGATGGTCTCCAGTAACTTTTTAGCGAGGTTTCAGACCTGTGAAACGAGTTCTGTTTAGAAATGTATGTTCTGCAACACATTATTATATTTGAAATCAACGTTAGTTTTTATAAAGAATCCTCACCCAAGGCCACTCACTGCCATGATCTCCCTTGCTTCGAGTCCCGCATCAGACAGCTTCTGGATTGCTGTGGCTCTCAGGCTGTGGTTGGTGTAGGGCGAGTGTGTCCCTGCCTCCTGGCAAATCCTGGGTAACATCTGTGAAAGCTGGTTTACTCCCAGAGGAATAGCGGAATACCAGAAACTTTGTTTTGTTTGTTGCCTTTATTACCCTCTTTGGTTGCAGATACAGGGCTTTTGAATCAGGTCGAATTTTGCTCAGATATTTTTCAAGCGACGCAACCGGGCAGAGAGCATCTCCTCGCTCCTGATACATAGTGCCCTTCCGGTTTTCTCTGTCTCTCTACAGTGGGTCTTTATGGTTCTTTTTCTCTTCATTGAAAGACACGGTGAAATGTTTTGCTCCACTGTCATCATATTTGAGGATGAATGAGTCTGGTTTAAGGTCCCGATTCCCCTCTTTGCCCCTGCGTCCAAAGTGTAACTGGATGTCATACCAGACTTTGTTCAACAAACCTTTCGGGTTGTCAGGACTCAGCACTGTGGAATATTTTAAGACCTGCTGGTCTTCACGTGAGATCGGGGGGTGGGGTGGTGGTGGTGTGTTGTTTTGTCCCTCCCTGCCCTTCTTATCTCTTTGAGGACTCCTTTGAAAATGTTGTTTGCTGTGATAAACTCAGCGTCCTGCATTATATTCCACGACCGGTTAAGTGGAGGTTGGTTAATATAACGGTTTAATCCAGCCCGAAGACCAAGAGAGCTACTAATACTGTACTTCTTTTGTCCTGATAGAGCCATAAAACTGCCTCAACACTCTGTTCAGCTCAGTCTTCTTAACTGTTTTGAAGTAAATCTCGAATTTTTTTACTTTTAGCCATGACAGAAGAGAGTTCAATAACCAATTTGTCTGCCTTACTTTGTCAGGTTCATTTCGGCAATTTGTTGAGGTCAACTGATCCCACATCAGCACACCTGATTTGCTCTTTGAGATCCTCTTGATCCTCCTCTGAATCTGATGACCATTCGTAATTAAGATCAAATGTTACTTTGGATATATATCTATCTTTGCGTTCGATATATATATATATATATATATATATATATATATATATATATATATATATATATATATATATATATAAATCATATATAAATTCTCCTGCTTAACTGTGTTTATATCATGTTTCTATCTGTCTGTCTCTCTATCCATGTGTCTGTCCGTCCATCTGTCTGTCTATCTATCTACACCAATGACAAATCCAATGAGTATGTTTTCCACTTATGTTGAAGTAATATAATATATCATTTATATTATCTGGCACTTTGAGATTTATATGAAATTTAAAGTTTGTTACAAATACAGGCCTGCCACAGTCCCGAATCTTGCTGGAGTCTCCCGTTTTTTTAGCCCTTTCTCCCACCCTGCTCCCGATTTGTAATTTATCCCACTTTCTCCCGAATTCAAAGTAATGAGTAAAAAAAAGTGGCATTTCATATGTAATTGTACCTAATCTGGCAACCCGATCCAAATAACGCCCCGTTACGTCCATTTTGTGTCATATGTCCCTACCCAAGCACTTCCCTTGCAATATTCTACTCCTGTTTAGTTTTACAAATACCCGGAGCTCAATAAAGTGAGCGAGACAGCCAACAAAAACAAGAAATAAGCTTCAAAGTTCCAATCTGCTTGGTGTGACACTTCTAAATTTGTAAGTAATGAGAGTCATGAGAGTCATTACCATGCATTTTGTAAAGTCTGCCGGACGGACTTTAGCGTTGAACATGGAGGAAAAAATGACGTTAGCAGGCATACTAACTGTACTAAACATAAACAGCTTGTGGAGGGCCAGAAGGGAACGCCAAGAATTGCATCCTTCTTGTTCAGGGATGTGTCGGACGCTGACAGACTGACAAAAGCAGAAGTGCAGATGGTAATGTTAGTTGCTAAAAACTAAATAACCTATGCCTTTTGTGATGATTTCAGCAAAACTGAAGCAGATCTGTTTCCAGACTCAGCTGTAGCAAGAATGGCGGCGCGCGGTAGTGCAGCGGCTTCTCACGCTCCTAGTGAACACCCTGATTTAAGTAGTTTTTACGTCGGTTCCGAGCCCAAACTTATGCGCCTCATGCGTATGAGTTATGGACGGACTGAACTTTTTAGGTTTAAGGACAGTTTGGTTAGCAAAAACTTAGAAAATAACATCCAAGCAAAACTGGGCAGACTGCGGCTCCTCCGGACTTCGGCGTGGGGAAGCAGAGCGCTGCAGACAAAGGGCCAGCGGAGGCGATGCAAGCGGCGGCAGAAGAGGGGGAAGCGCGGCGGAGTGCTAGCCAGGCTAAAGGCTAATGCTAACCGACCCCCGATTCCTTCACTTTTCCTGTCCAACGTCCGCTCTTTGGACAACAAGCTGGACCTGCTGCGGCTGAGGATCAGTGCTTGTGAGGACATGAGGAACTGCGCTGTGATCTGTCTCACAGAAACCTGGCTGAACGACACCATGCCCGACTCAGCCTTCCAGCTCGCCGGCCGGCAGCTCTTCCGGGCGGACCGCAACCAGCTCTCCGGGAAAGCCCGCGGAGGCGGACTATGCGTCTATATCAACCAAGGTTGGTGCACAAACTGCGTGTTGGAACACAGCCACTGCTCGGAGGCTGCAGAACAGCTGAATGTGAAGTGCAGACCTCACTATCTGCCTCGGGAGTTTACGGCTGTGTTCGTTGTTGCTGTTTACATAGCGCCGGATGCTAATGCTAACATCGCGCTGAAGGAGCTACATGACAACATCAGCTCGCTTCAGAACAAGCACCCGGAGGCTTTCTACGTGGTAGCGGGGGACTTTAACCATGTAGAACTGACGAACAGCCTGCCGAGGTTTAAAAAGCACGTAAATATTCCAACACGTGGGAATAATACGCTGGATCGTGTTTACACCAACCTAAGAGATGCATACAGAGCCTTCCCCCGCCCCCACCTCGGGCTCTCCGACCACATCTCCATCATAATGGTGCCTGCTTACCATCCCCGGCTGCGACGCTCCAGACCCACACAGAGGACCGTCACTGTGTGGCCCAGTGACGCCGACGCCATGCTGCAGGACTACTTCGGCTGCGCAGACTGGCAGGTCTTCAGGGAGGCTGCTGAGTGTGAGGGGGAGCTGGACCTGGAGGACTACACATCTGCTGTTCTGGGGTACATCAGCAAGTGTGTGGAGGATGTCACCACCACCAAGACTGTGACTTGCCACCCGAACCAGAAACCCAATTCTACGCCCGGTTTGACAACCGTGACACCCTCCCCAGCACCAGAATAACAACTCCACCAGGAGAAGAGCCCATCAGTGTGACTCCAGCAGAAGTAAGGAGGACGCTGAGGAGGATTAACCCCCGGAAAGCTGCTGGCCCAGACAACATCCCCGGACGGGTGCTGAGAGAGTGCGGGGACCAGCTCTCAGACATGCTGGCGGACATCTTCAACGCCTCCCTCATCCAGGCAGCTGTCCCCACCTGCATGAAGACCGCCACCATTATCCCGGTCCCAAAGAGCTCCGCAGTGACGGGTCTGAATGACTATCGGCCAGTAGCCCTCACACCGATAGTCACAAAGTGCCTCGAGAGACTGGTTCAGACTCACATCAAAGCCAACATCAGCGTCACCGTTGATCCACATCAGTATGCATATAGGAAAAATCGATCCACAGAGGACGCCATTTCCTCCGTGGTCCACACTGCCCTCACCCACCTGGAGCAGAAGGATT
>JAVLVB010000263.1:341625-383307 GCA_032876305.1 Orestias chungarensis
ATATATATATATATATATATATATATATATATATATATATATATATATATATATATATATATATATATATATATATATATATATATATATATTATTTTATTTATTTATTTATGTATTATTATATTATTATACATATTATTATACATATTATTATATGTAGTTTTGCATTTCAGGCTCTTTAAAAGTCATTTTACATCCCTTTTCATTAATTTTAGGTTAAGAGTTAAATAGGGGCAGAGATGTTGCTGGAGGAGCGATCTCGTTTCTACCCAAAAAAATCTCCTTATTTTTCACAGCCCGATGTTGGCAGGTATACAAATAAAATGTAACAAACTTCAAAATGTTTATTCATTTCTATCTTAATTGTTGAAATATCAGTTTGGAAGTAGGAATTTTTCAACAAATCTGTAACTGTAAGTACTTTTACTGATCAAATGTTCTGAAAAGTTGTCAGTCGGAAAACATTTATCAGAGCAGGTTAAGAATCTGAAAATGTTCTGCTTTAGAAAAACACTTTAAAAAAAGTTTTTAAACCCTAAAAGACATCATGTTTAATTAGACAGATAACACACAAACAAAATATGTATTAATAAAATGCTTTTTAATGTTGTTTAAGGAGTTGTAGTGACCTTAAAATCATACCCATATTTTACCTCCAGCATATCTGAGAAATCCTGATGAAGTGGTACATTGTTAATGGAAAACCATGACCAGGTGGTCGTCAGGGATGTTCCTACTATATGAGTAAAGACTCCTAAAAGTTAGTGTGAAAACTGTTGTTTTATTTATCACTTTCATTAAAATGAGTGAGGAACATTTTCCACTCCAGTGTCATGCACATCTACACACACACGCGCACGAGGGCACACACACACGCGCGCGAGGGCGCACGCACACACACCATTGTACTTTCACCTCAACGCATCCTGCTGCATGCATTCAAAGCTTCTACACCATGTTTCTCATTATAAACTGGTCTAGGCAAGTTCTAAACAATTAGCACAGTATTTTCCTGCAAATGCATAACCAAATTTTTTGATCCTCAGATCTATAAAATGGAAGCAAAATGCAGCACAAAAGTTAAAAAAGGAAACAGGGTTAAACGGAAGGAGCTGAGAATCCGCAGAAAGAGGAGAAAATTATGGCTCGGAAAGGAATTAGTGGAGGAAAACTCTTCATCACAGGTAAGATGGTTACAAACATTTTCTAACTCTTTACAAAAAATTTGATTAATGCAATATTCTACAACATGGGCCTATCTCCAGTGGTCATCTCGCTCAACGATCGCTGGAGATAGATTAGCCCCCTAAAGGGACTCTGCATGGATAAGTGTGTACACCCAATGGAGGAATAGATATGCTACAAGATGAATATAGCTATTTGTTTGTGAATCCAAAAATTTAACTGTAAGACTAAGAAACATAGTCACTGTATAAACAAACAATTTACCTACCTAACTAACTAACTACCAAAAACAGACGATCACAAATGTTTGTTAAATGTAAGACAACACCCTGTTAGTGATTCTTCAATAAAAAGATAAGATGATATTTGTGGACATTTTTACACTATGAAACCCTTAAACAAAACAGCACACTTTCAAGGTATTTAGATGAATTTAAGGAAAAACAAAATTTGTCAAAAAACCTAAAAAAAGGCCCACATAAAAACATGGAAAAATGGAGCTATTCCACTTGTACATTTAAGCAAAAACAATATTGCCTGCAAATTACATCTAAAAATTCACAGAGTTAAGGTTTTCAATGTATTAATACACTGGGATTGAGTTGAGAGCCTAGTGAATGACAAACCTTTAGTTTTCCAAACTCTCACTTTCTAGAAACAAACATTTCCACCAAGTGAAAGTTTTTTGTTTGTTTTTTTCATAAGAGAAAACTCCAGCAAGGAAAAATGTAGCAGACATGTTTTAGCGATTGTGCACTTTCTTGTGGAAAAGGGTTACTTTTTGTCTAACTAAATATTTGCTGAAGACAATTCATAACAATACTTATAATTCAGACAAAATTTACAAAGTCGGAGCACCATCCAAACGTCAGGAATATAATACCCGAAACAGGTGGAAATATCACAGTCCATTCTGAATATATGTGCTTAAAGAGAGCAGGCGTCGGTTCAGACTCTGAAATCAGATGCTCATCTCTGTTTGAGAAATTGGTTATTCAAAGATTACCCCTGCAGAAGTCAGGGTCAAGGTTTATTCCTTTGACCTGGACACTTGATTCTCTGTAGACTGTATTTTGTTGCCGAGGCAGGCCTGTCTTCACCAGCAAAGAACAGGAAGGTTCACATGCCGTCTCTCTGATGTTGTCCCAGCCAGGCGCTAAAAGAGAGCTACTTTGTTCGAGTGTTCACTAATGTTTAATGATCCACGCGTACAAATACTCCTTTTCTGCTAATCCGAGTAGGTTTATGCAGTGCATTGTGGATTTACTAGTTCTTATTCCAGGATCCGTGTTTCCTGTAGTTCTGTTCATCATTGGTAGAATAGACAACAGTACTGAGCTTAAAAAGCTGTGTTTTCTCTTGCTTTTGTCATGCTTCCTGCTTCAGTGGTGTACTTTGCAGTGATATGCAGAGCCGTGCCTGTCAGTGACCTGCTCGAACGAGCCTCACAACGTTCTGATGAAATGCACTCTCTGAGCACTCTGCTGACACAGGAGATGGTGAGATCTTAATGCTGCCTGTTAAAACCAAGTGCAATATAATCTCTATGCTCAATGCCTGAGAGAACCTTGTGGCAATAAAAGCATTAAAGCATTTAATGAGTACCTTTTTCTGTGCATAGGTCTCTCACTCACCTCATCATGAATTTCAAATGGCTGATTGCCACACCTACCCACTAGAGACGCCAAATGACAAAATGCAAGCTCTGCAAGAGTCTGTGGGTTAATCTTTATTATGCTCATTTATTTTCTTTCCTCTGTAGAGAGTTGACCTTCAAACAACTTTCAATGTAATTTTTTTATCATATGCTGACTTTTTATTTAGGAGTCAACTCTGATGTCACAGGCCCGCTCTCTCCTCAACGCCTGGATGGATCCACTGAAGACCCTCTCAGATACTGCAATTAAACTTTCTCACCCAGCCAAAAGGAGCATATCAAGCAGGATCCAGGAGCTGCAGGATCACTCCAAAAGCCTGGCAGATGGCCTTGACATACTGTCTAGCAAGGTACATAAAACAGGGAGTTCTTTTACTTAGTGTTTTTTTTTTTTAAATGCTCCGCAGTTGTACCCTAATGGTCTCCTTTGTGCCAGATGGGTCCAGATGCTCAAAAAATCTCCCCCATGCCCTACACCGGAGGGACTGACCTCGGTCAGGACCAGGAAACCATACTGAAGAATTTCATTTTTTTGCTTTCCTGTCTTAACCGGGACTCACACAAGATCGATAATTTCTTGAAAGTCCTCCGCTGCCGCGCAGCAAACTTGGAGTCTGAGTTGTGCTAAAGTCATTTCGACTCTCTGGGGAGTTCTGCTTGTACTGCCTAACAGCTTAGAACTAGCACATGATGTCTTGAACATCATTCTAATTGCTGATTAGTATAGTGAGTATAGTTCTTTAGAGAATGGTGATAAGCAGGAGTTATATAGAAGACAGAATGTAGAAGGATTAGTCAAAATGCTATATATCTTGATTATTTTAAACTGTAGACCGTAGGAATTGAACCACTATACAATAAAACGTACTCTTCTTATAGGGACAGGCTTTTTCTGGGTTGTATTTTATGGTGGTATGATGTCAACTATAGTCAAGAGGGCAGTTTCATTTTAATTACTTGACAAACTGGCCATCCTTGCTTCATTTAACTCCTTTAACTTGTACTTATATCTTTCCTCTCTGAAATAATTATCTTCTCAAAATAAGCTCACCAACTGGGGATCAGCCTGAACAAGCAATTGTTTTTTCTTCCCCAGTTATATTTTGCAGAGTTTGCACTTAAAATTTATTCTCACCTTCAATGTTGTACCTGTCATTATTTTTTCGCTCAGAATCGGGTTAAAAATAAATATTATTTCTTGCACTGTGATTTATGTCTTTTATTGTCTTTTTATTTTTGTGTCAAAAATCAGTTAGGCCTTTTTCCTAGAATTTGTTACCTTTTGCAGAAGCAACAGACTGTCCCATAGTAACATTCAGGATTTATTGTGGTATAGATGCATCTGGGGAGAGATTTTTTTAAGAACTCTTTTACCTTTCTTTGGTAAGAATCATAGAGAAAAATGAAATAGTCCAACTCCTTGATAAACAACCAAGAAAGCTGCATCTAATGTTATCAGTGCCATACAGCTGCCCAAAAACAATCTGAATGGCAGTGACTAATACAAGTTACATACAAGTAGCTAATCCCTACCCTACATGCTCTGTCTCGCACACCGTCTACGTTGAGTCCACTGTGGTAGCTGTCTAGGTTGGGCCATATCTAATAACAAAAAAAATGACCAAAAAATCATCCCTGAGCCAAAGAAGTCACCAATCACCAGCCTGAATGATTACCCCCCTGGGGCCCTCACACCAGTAATCATGAAGTGCTTTGAGAGGCTGGTCCTCCAACACATCAGAGACCATCCCCCACCCCACATTTGACCCCCAACTATTTGCATACTGGGCAAACAGAGACATCAAAGACGCCACCTTGGTAGCTCTCCAATCTGTGCTGAGCCACCTGGAGCAGCAGCAGAGCTACGCACGCATGCTTTTTGTGGATTACAGCTCAGCGTTTAACACAATCATCCCGGACATACTAATTTTCAAACTGCACACCCTGGGCCTCCTCCCTCTCTCAAGTTCCTGGATAAATGACTTCATAACAAACTGTCCCCACACTATAAGACTTGGGCCCCATCTCTCCTCCACCCGCACACTAAACACTGGCTCCCCACAGGGCTGTGTGCTGAGCCCCCTCCTGTACTGCCTCTACACCCACGACTTCAGCCCGGCACACAACAACAACCTCATCATCATGTTTGCTGAAGACCACCGTGGCTGGACTCATCACAGGTGGAGAGGAGGCAGCTTAGAGAGAGGAGGTCCTAAGTTGACAGCCTTGTGTTCACAGAACAACCTCGCACTGAACACCAGAAAAACAAAAGAGATCATTGTCGACTTCAGGAAAAACAGGACCGACCCAGCAAGCGCGTGGAGAGGGTCCACACATTCAGGTTCCTTGGTCGCCTCATCTCACCTGATCTGTCTTGGTCAGAGAACACTACAGGTTTTATCAAGACAGCTCAGCAGTGACTTCAACAAACTGGACACTAACCTGCTGCTGACCTTTTACCGTTTGTCTATCAAGAGCCTGCTGACATATGCATCTCAGTACAGTACGCCAGCTGCACTGAAGCAAACAGGGTGAGGCTTCAGAGGGTAGTCAAAGTGGCACAAAGAATCACTGCCTGCCCCCTCCCCACCCTGACGGACATCTGCATCTCCTGGTGCATCTGCAGACGAGAAACATCATCAAGGACACCTCACACCCTGGCTTTGAACTGTTTGTATATTTACATTATATTTATTTACAAGTGCAATCTCACCACTACTCTCTAATTTTCTAGTGTTTATTTTTCTGTATATATTTTCATATTCTTATACATTGTTTATTTTCTGCAGATCTTTTGTGTCTTTATAAACAGCCTGGCAGATGACGTTGGCTAGTGATGGGTAGATGAAGCGTCATGAAGCGTTTCGACACATAGCAAACTGTATTGAGACTGTGTAGATACTGTGTCACTAAATACTGACACCTGCTGGACAGTAAAAATCCCTACAGGCAACGTAGATAGACTGATTTGATGAACCAGTGTAAACAATAACATTTAACTCATTGTATGTTATTGCATATTATATATTGTATTATTTAATATCTTAAGTTAAATTAAAAATATATGATATTCTTAGATACATCAATAAATAATGTGGATATGTGCCATAAAGTGAAAATATAAGTGAATGTGTTTGAAATGAGGATGCTTGTGGACTGGGGATTTTCTGCACACGGTAAACTGCCCAATCTGGCAACAATGTACGTAAATCTGTGACGTTTTGACTAGTCAGAATGTTAGTTTAAGATATCTTAAATAGAAAAGTTGAATAATTTAAGATATCTCTAATTCTTATAGAGATATCTTAAAATTAATTTTGACTAGTCAGAATTATAATTCAAGATATCTCTAATTTAGTTTTTTCTAGTCATTTGCTTTAAGATATCTATAATTTAATTTCCACTAGTCAAAACTAAATTTCTCCTATCCAAAAATGCATTTAAGATATCTTGAATTATGGACTCTTAAGAGATATCTTTAATTAGAATTATGACTAAAATCCAGATATCTTGAATCTACTTTTTGACTATTCATCATTTAATTGTAGAAATCTGAAATATGTATTTCAGATAGTAATTCACTGTAGATATCTTGAATTGAAGTCTTAACACAAATCAATGGTGAATCTGAAGTAATTTCGACTAGTCCGAATGTAATTAGAGATATCTCAAATAGATATTTTGTCTGGTCAAGATATAATTAGAGATATCTTAAATCGCTAAAACGCCTCGTCATAAAACAATGCGGCAAATCCGAATTTATGTTAAAACGGCTTGCCACAGTAGCTGCTGCAATCAAACTCCTCTGCTCCAGCTATGCGCTCCCAGGCAGCAGCTCATCAGCCCCTGATATGCCCGTGTTTACTTGACTCCAAAGACAGCTCTATGGCTGATAGTTGGTGCTCATGACCACATGGCTTGACCTCGTCTGAGCTGACTTATGTCTACTGGACTTTGTTTATGTGTGGCTCTGCATTCTGCCCGACCCTAACATCCATACAGGACACTCCAGTATGAGCTGAACCAAATCTGAAAACATCACAACCTGCTTTCAATAAGCTTACCTCTCATATCTTCAATGCTGTGTCAGTAGGAAATCTGGCTCCTCCTTTCTTGTAAAATTTTTTTAGAATTTTAAAGTGATGTTACTAGAACAACAATAAATGTTGTGTTATTTTATTCACTGCAGAAACAACAGATAACAAAGTGAGATCTACTAAACAGATTTTCTTTTTGTTTTTTTAGTTTAGCTGTTAAACAAATACGTCAATAATTATTTGTTTTCAAACAGGTTTTTATACCTTGCTTGTTTTTAATATCACCCTGATAATTAAAATATTACATGAAGCATTTAGGATTCTTTTGCAGATGGGCTGAACCTGCCCCGCCCCCTGGATCTGCGCCCGCTGGCCATCGCTGAACCGCAGCTGTTCACACAGAGCACTGTTGTGGAAAGATCGACAGCTGATCCCTGTAAACCAAAAGCTGTCCGGCCTCGCCATGCGCCTGCTGGAGGTCCTGCTGCACTCCTCCTCCGACATGAAGACCAAACACAAGCGGGTGGAGCAGACCAAGGTCCCGGAGCGCTTCAACGTGTCCAGCTTCGAGGTTTCTCTGCAGCAACTCAACGATCTGCTGACGGACGACAGCGGCTTCTACAACTGGCCCACCAAACACTTCCACCAGGTTTATCCACGGATCTACATCGGCAACGCGTGAGTTCGTGTTCCGATCAGAGCCACTCTTGTTCCATTTATGGTTTTTTGATCATCTGCCTGCAGTATTTCTATTTAGGTCACGTCTGTCCAGACAGACACACAGATTTCTTGGCATTATTGATGATCATGTTAGATCTAATCCAATACTTGACGTTTAAAAATTGTGTTGCTAAACACTCTGGGGAATATAAATTGTTATTTATGTATTTTTAAATGCAATACTAAGAATTTAAAATGTAATACTAATATCATATTATCCGGCATAACCAGGTTGCAACATGAAACCTCTACATCTTTCTAGAACATGAATTCATTAAAACAGACTCATTTCTTGTTTGTGGAAGGAAAATAAAGGTGTGCAGCAGGTACAAAGAGCTGAGTTATACTGTGGAGGGTATGGAAGGCGTTCTTTAAACGAAATGGAGCACAGATAAGATATGGAACTGTCAGAAGAGCTGAAAATAGCTTTACCTGTCCTCTGGTTGAATTTAGCATCCCCTGAGCCATGCTCTATCTTTTAGAGGCTATAGTTACTGAATCCTGTGCAGAGACAAAAGTGCCATTTATTTGGTGATTAGAGCAACACAAAGGATGTGAAAGGGATAACAGACAATTTGAGCAATGTTTTTTTTCGTTCTTTCATTTTTCTTAGATATTAAATGAGAAATGTTTTGCAGACTCTAAATGGTATTTCCAACGATTGGCGAACCAGTAGCCATTATCCATACTTGCATCTGGTCTGAGAAATTGCCTTGCAAAAGAATACTGCTGGGACCAGGGAAAAAGCAACATTTAGTTATGAATAAGTTTAAAGCCGTGTTCGATTAGTGAACATTATTATCCCAGTTCACTCCGTTATCTGAAAATGAGAGGAGTAAGACATTGGTGGCAGGTCAGAGAAGCTGGCAAGAGAACATTGTAACTCTGCTAAGATCCATAACCCTAACATTTAGATGGAGGGAGCATTTTCTCCATGTGCATGTGTGGGATCTCTATGGGTACTATGGGTATGGGCTTCCTCTCACTGTCCAAAAACGTTATTATAGGTCAAATACATAGGACATACATATACATAGGACTAATAACTTTGACAGCTTCTTCAAAAACTTCCAATTCACATTAGATTGAGCGTAAAACACAATAGTGTAAAATAAAATACACTTTTAGCTTGTCATAGCAAAGACAAAAGTATTCAGTCTCAGCAGAATACTTCTGGAGAAAAACTCTCCTAAGAGCTCCTCTTTTGTTCTACCTAAACTACATGTAGAATGTGACAAACAAAACAACTGCATTCATGGTTGTGATTTGGCTAAATTTAGAATGCCTACATGGAGGTGCTTGGAGCTAGGTAAACAGAACATGCACCCACTCCTGGCTGTCTGTCGGATATTTTGACGTTTTGGTTCCGCTGTGCTGCTTTCCATGTCTGCATCAGTCTCCACTCACTATATTTAGATCCTTTGATTTCAGAGGATGAAGGTGGAAAGCGTTGCAGCAGAGGTTCACAGTTAAATGGAGCACATCTTGTTCCAGCACAAAAGACATACAGGGAGAAGGCAGAGGAGGAAAGAATGAGCCATATGTTCTCCAAAAAGCTAACAAAATGTTACCAAGAAAGTGAGCAAGATTGGTTTATTTTTGTTTTGTTGGCTATGTATGCAATATGTTCAGCTTTTATTCAAAAGTAAGCACGGCAGAAGAAAAAAAAACAATTCAAGTTTATGTATATAAGCAAAAAGGTTTGGTAAAAACATACAAAGAAAAACCAATAAAAAACTATTATTTATGAGTAAAACAATGATTAGTATTATTTTATTAGTTGCAGTTGATTTGATGTAAAAAAAAACATATTCTTTAATTGCAGTTTTAGAGGTTTTGAGGTATTGTTATATTTGTTAAATTCAGCTTGTATTGAGACTACTTCTATGCTACTTCACTTAATTTCTAACTCCCTGTAATATGTTATTTTCTTGTAATCACATATTAATTCAGCAAAATGTATAGTTTTAGAACGTTTCTCACAAATTTGTCTCCTTTTTCTCAGGTTTGTAGCGACAAACGTGATGCGCCTGAAGCGTCTGGGCATAACTCACATCCTTAATGCAGCAGAGGGAAACTCCTACATGCACGTCAACACGAATGCAGAGTTCTATGTCGGCTCAGGAGTCACTTACCACGGCATACCAGCCAACGACACGGACCACTTCGACATCAGTGTCTACTTCGAAGAGGCCGCAGACTTTATCAAGAACGCCCTGGCATATAAAAGTGGAAAAGGTTAGGGAGCCTTAACTGAAGTGTGGCATCTAAAAATGAGTTGCTAATAAAGTTTTCTTTGAAACATTTAGAACAGTGGTTTCCATACCTTTGCCTATGTGGGCAAAAAATAAATAAAATCTAAGGTCGAAGTTTTTTCAATGTATTTATTTTTTATAAAAATTGACAAATTTTAACAATGGGAAAACAAATTTGCATACATTCAGAAATGTAGAACATAATACATATTTAAATGAAACATAAAGATTAGGGGTTTGTGCAGCACAGGAATATAAATTGTCTTTGGTTTTTTACACTATAGATCGTATTTAGCCAAACTTTATTAATAGGCAGTCTTTGGAATTCTATTTACCTACACAAACAACAAAAGATGGTTAATACATCAGAAATACTTTTAGTTTTCAAGAGGATTTTATTTCAGTAAAAATCCCAGCCTAATGATAAATTAAGTGTCCATCTGCATCGATCACCTTTGCTTGCAGGCCAGATTCTCTCAATTTCTACCTTTTTGTTTCTTTCTTTTAGAGGTTGAACAAAATTATGGCAAGACTGGCAGGCCCTGGAGGCAAACTTTACACACCTGTTTTTCTTATTTTATGTTTTTTAGTTGAATTCCAAAATTTTGCCGAGATAATTTATTACGTGTTTGTTAAAATTAGAGTTTGTGTATAGCCATTATTAAGCTCCAGAGTGACACAACCCCCCTCCCCCCAAACTTACATGCTCTGCAGTGAAAAGCTGGCAGGTAAAAGGTAAAAGAAATGTAATTTTAAAAAACTTTTCTTACAGTGAAATTATTGATTTGAAAGTTAGGAGGTTGTGAGGTTTGAAAACTTTTCTCTTATCATTGTGGTATGAAACCTAAAATCTTTGTTTTTCGTCTCCTTCAGGGAAAGTGTACGTGCATTGCAGGGAAGGTTACAGTCGCTCACCAACGTTAGTCGTCGCCTACCTAATGCTTCACCAAAAAATGGACGTCCACACCGCTTTGGCCATCGTGCGACAGAAAAGAGAAATCGGACCCAATGACGGCTTTCTTCGGCAGCTCTGTCGCCTAAACCAGCAGCTGGCTGTTGAGGGGAAACTGTGGAACAAATGAGTGGCGCAAGTAAAAGAAACGTATTGTTAGAAAAACAAAAGTATGCTCAGTTGCACTTTGCTTACTTTTCACTTGTTTGAAGCTCGAAGGGGTCAGTGGCCATGTGAGGAAAAGTTCAGAGCAAAATGCGTTTTATTGACCTTTTGACTGAGGATGATGACTATACTGTAAGTGCTGTATCCACTGTACAGAGCAGACTAACACAGTTCACACACTATCACTTACTGTATTTTAATTATGCTTAAATTAACATGACTGCGTCATTTAATAGTCAACTCACCTTACTGTTTCAAATATGAAGAATTCAAAGAATTATAGAAATGATTCTGGGCTGAATTAAAACAAAGACTTAAATAATACTGTAAAGACGTCTTGAACGAGGCTTAGATGAGTTCGCTTTGAATAACCCTTTTAATTAACTATCAATACCTTGTTTAACATAGAATTGTTTAATTATTGTACACATTTTCTATATGTAACATTTATTATCTCAGTTTTTATTAGTCATGTTCTGTAGATAGCTGTGTTGTTTTGACGCTTATCATTTGGGTTAATAGGCATATAATATAGTTAATAATAGAAATATTGAGACTATAGGTTGTGTTACTGTCACATCTACTCTGATTTGTCTTCCCTCCGTCTAGCCATGGGCCCTTTGTCTTGGTCCTTGTCCTGAAACACTGCCAACTGTCTCTGTCACAACCTCTCCTACTGTGTTTTTTTTTACATTCAATCAGGATTATTTTAAGACACTTGAGAATTTGTCTAGAGTATTTTTGTCTAAAGTATCTTTTGCCCAAACTAACCTTAATCTCTTCAAACTGCATTTACGCTTCCTAAGAAGTCCTTCTCAATTGTGTCTTGTGGTTTCTGGGCTTAATAAAGTATTTGCCACGTTTGCACTGAATAAAAAAAGACAAAATAATATTGATAAAAAGAGTAAAATACAAAAAACATAATTCTTAATTTAATCAAAGGGTGTTCAAATTGGCATGGTTAGCATGACAGTAATTACTTTAAGCTCAACTCTATTCATGTTAAACTTGTGGATAAAAATCTAATATTAAACTAATATAAAATTAAATTATTAATTTTACAATAAAGCATGTCTGGTGGAGAGTGAGATGAGTAAATTGTAGCATTTTGATGTTGGTGTGGCCATGAACTAAGCAACTTTAAACTATTTGCCTAAGGGCTTAGCCATTAATTTGGTTTCTTGAAATAAAAAAGTAATGTGATTGCTTGATTAGTAAATGAAAAACTTTATAATATTGGTATTTAAATATACAAAAAGAATTAAGTGCATAGGTTTAACGGACTTATACAGAGAGCATGTTCCTTTTAGCTTTGCATAAATAAACAGTACTTTGGATTTTTTGAAAAGCTGTGACTAATCTAAACCCAGCTGATATGACAGGGGGACTAATTCTTAGTCTTCAAAAAGAGCTATTAGTTTTATTTATATTGAGGGTTATTAATTGGCAAATAACGTAAAGAAACAAACAAAAAAACGGCTTGTAACTTTGCATAAACACTTTGTGTTTTTCCAACTAGCCTAAAACCTTCGCTGTGTTTGCCGTAAAAGGATAAGTAGTGTAGCAGTTTATGTAGTAGCTATGAAGTATCTCTATAAATATAAAATCACTTTGAAGGAAATTGATTTTTAATAAACACATAATTGATTGTTGCTTTGGCTTTTAGAGTTTGACTTAAAGCTAACAAGCCTGAACCCAGCTTTGTGTTTAATGCTTAGATATGAGTTTAAAAAAATAAAAATAAAAACACTATTGCACTGTGTTTTAAATTTACTATAATAAAATGTTGATTTATTACTCAATTTTTAAATAACTTTTCACTTTAATGGTTTTAAAAAGATCAGAATTCTTGCAGCAGTGCATCTTTAAATTGAATGTAATAATTACCACTTCCTGAATGGCAGTTAGTCAAACTGTATGTTTTTAACTTCCCAGTAAACACTTTTGCACAGTAGTGTTTACATGCTTGGATTTTTTGGCAGTTTAAATGCAGTTTTGTAAAAGTTGCATGCTTTGTGATATTGTAAGGCAAAGTGTTGCGTAAAGACTTTAACAAACACAGCTTTGTCTCTGTGTATTTAATGTGCATTATAAAGTGTGCATTATTTGTTACAGTGGGTTCTATTGTGCCTATTACTTGTGACCCATCATGTACATAACTAAGTAGAATGTGATGTAACCTGGTCAAATCCGAAGACTTGAAGAGTCTCCTAGATAATGACGCTGCTTTAATGAAGTGCTCTTTAACTAATGACACTTGGCGTTGGGATTGTATTCTTTTCATATGTTAAATAAAAAATTATTAAAACGTTGTTTTCTGGAAGATGTTTATTGTTTAAGTTTTTACCATTTTTTTTATCCCTAATGTCATGTAACATATGCTGGTTATAAGACATGGACCGGAGTTTTAAAGATAATCTGTTAACTTCCTGTAAAAAATAGCTTAGGGCCATGGTATCAGTTTTTCATTGTCAGTTTATTAAAAAAATGTACTCCATTCATATTTGACTTTTTAATCTTACCCAGCTTTAGAAACAGCCTAACAGCACTTTTTGTTTGTAACCATGCCGTCCTGTAGAGGGAGGTACAGGATTTGTTTTGGTTGTGCTTAGACTAATAATCTCTTCCAAAACAGTTTGCTTCTCTAAAGTCTCAAAAAGAGACCCACAAAAGAGAAAAGTAAGCACCCAAACGAAGTAGTACAATTTAAGTAGTCCATATAAGTGATTCGTCTCTAAACCTACAACTGGTAGTTCCATTCTTACAGGCTTCAACTTCTATTGAGCATTTGTGATAGCTCCTACGAGGACTAGTGATTTTCATTTTCACCCTTGACAATCACTTAATATTGCAAATAAGCTTCAGCTCAAAAAGTGATAGTTTTGTAGTTTCCTTCAGGAATTTCTGCTTGGGAGAGTAATTGTGTACCCGCTTACGACATCATGTTTGGCTGGTTAGTATTTTGTGACTCCGTTTACAGTTGAACTGCTTCACTTCGGTCTCGGTTTCTTTCTTCAGCAGTGGGTTTGGCCCTAAAAATTCCCTATTAATTTTGTTATTGTTTAGTATCTTGCTTATTCCCAAATTATCAACACTAACATTACCTAGTTGTGACATTGTTCTGCTTTCTTTGGTGACTTCCTGAATGAGTTGCAGTAATTTAGGGAGGGAATGTTGTATCAGTATTGATTGCAATACAATAAAAGTGCATTTGATTGCATATCTTAACAAGACAAGTTGTGGGCAAAGCACACATCTGGTAGAAGGTGGATTTTGCAATTAAAAAAGAATCTTTTAGAAATTACACAATACCTTGAATTAGTTCATATCACACAAACTCCAAATTAAATACATCAAATTGGAGGCAACAAGGTCCACATTTGCTTCAAACTTTGTTTTAGCTTATTTTACATTTCTTTATTGAATCAGTCAAGAAACCAACTTTATTTTGAGTTGGTTTAGAACCAACAATTAAAGCATTTCTTAATTTTATTTTGGACATCACATAACTCTCCTAGAACTTTAAGCTCATTCTTGTGTGAAGCTCTAAAATACCAAACAGAAAGGCTTAATAAATTATTCCCAATGAAGTTACTCTTAGTCTTTTAACACTAGAGGGCAGACTGGTACCTTTAACGGACCTAAATTGTGCTTTGAACTCTCATCTCTCATCAAGGAATCAAGGAATCTTTATTTGTCATCACATCACATGTGGTACATGAGGTGGGAGGAAATTCTAATCCTCCGGTCCAGTTTACACCCTGATAGCAATTTTAAATAATGTAATAAAATATAAGAATATAAGAACTATGCGAGACTAGGATTTGAGCTACACAGAAGTTACAATATGGACACAGAATCTACAATATGGGACTTCGGACATAGCAGCATTGAGGATCGAAATGCAAATATATAATAAATTATAATTTATAAAGAACTATACGAGAAATAGGATTTGAGTCCACAGAATATACAATATGGACACGGAATCTACAATATAGTACTTCGGACATAGCAGCAATCAAAATTCAGAGTGCAAGTGACATGTTAATTGGCATTTTAAAGGGGACATTTTAAAGTGAAACATTAAAGTGAACCATTACAGCGACATTTTAAAGTGACATTTTGAAGTGTGATATTAAAGTGAACGGTGCCGGTTACATGAGAAAGTGTTTTTCAGTTCTAATTGTCCTTGCGTGTGTTTGAGAGTCTCACAGCTTCAGGAAAGAAGCTGTTTCTCAGTCTGGTTGTTTTACACTTGATGCTCCGCAGCCTCCTGCCTGAGGGGAGCGGGACAAAAAGTGAGTGTGCTGGGTGTGTGGGGTCCTTCCTGATGCCGGAGGCCCTCTTCCCGCATCTGGAGGTGTAAATGTCTGTGGTGCTGGGGAGGCTGACTCCAACAGTCCTCTGTGCATACATTAAGCATATTGATATGTGTAATTTAATAAAACTCTCTCCATTGCTCTATTCAGATGTGCTGATATTTCCAGATCTATTAAGTACTTTTACAGCTGCCGTTTAAATGCAGCATTATTTCGCAGAGCACATGAACCAAAACTCCAAGTTTAATAAGATCCATGATATTTCTGATTAAGCTGCATTTGTGCATCTGTTGGGACCTTCTGCAGCTTTGAGTGAGGCAGGACCTTCGATGTGGGCTCCTACCGAGTTGAAGCAAGGACATGTCTGCCAGGATAGCAGGGTAATGCTCTTATGTAACCACAGTCTGTGTGAATGGATCAGTGGGGTGGGGCAGCCAAGGGGTTTAGTGTCCAATCTATTTTTGGGAAGTTCTTTTCAAACTGGTAAAGATACATTTGCCAATAAAACAGATTTCACACAGTCATTGAGAAGCAGGAATGACTTTGAGCCTTAGCAAAGATACAAGGGTCGATGTGTTTGAGTCAGTCGTTTATGTTAGAAAAACTTGCAAGTAACAATTAATTATATCAGCTCTATGAAACAAATTTTATGGGCTCCCTGGAAGCACTTTTCCCTTACAGGATAAATCTGTAATGGATGTTCTGGCCTGTCAAACTGCATCTCTGTGCAGGGGTATGAGCTCGCAACACGAACATGGCAGCCTTATACACACAGACTATCTGTGGCGGTCGGGGCAGAGAGGGATTTATGGATTGGTGCAGAGCAAAAGCTGCTCACTGTTACATCATCTTCACCACAACAAGCTAAGAGCAAATTTGACGTTGTCTAGCTCTCATGACGGGAGCGTTAGAGAATAATTTAGCTTTCTGCCTCTAAAGTAGTGCAGCACATTGCATTAAAATTTAATCAGTCAGTTAGTTTTATGCACACTTTTGATAGTAAATTCAAAACAGAAATGTTGGTTCTTTTTTTAAACTTTCAGTTAATGTGCTTGATACCATTGCTGATGTGTTACAATTTGTTTCAGGCTTAAACTTTATAAAGTTTTGGACATCTTGAAAGTCTAGCCAGGGAATTTCAACAGAATGTAACCGTTGTCTTCTCTACACGGTTTTTGGAAAATTACAACCAGGACTTGGGTGAGTGTATGTGACACAGTAGCCCACCTTAGACCAGAGTGACCAGAGTAACCTTTTGTCAACATCTCTAAATGTTGCTCTACTTGTCTGGTGGACTTCTCCCTGTGGTAATGCAGCTTTTTCTGACTTCGATGACTTATAAGCACAATTTGGGTTTACATGATTTAATATAAAGGTTAAAAAGGGAAGAGACAAATTCAATCCACACTTTCTGGTAATAAAAAATATTACCCGTTTCCCTTCGAACATTATGCAAAAGTGATATGTTCATGCGGACTATCACCTATGACTGCTAAATTGTTCTATTAATTCTACATTTTGTATGAGTCAACATGTTTCAAGGTGTATTTGCTTCAAAGGGTGAGACCTTTATATTCCAAGCATCACTTTTTACACCACAATGAAGAATACCAACAGACTAGGTTCCTAGCTCCATTAGGAGATTTTTGGCTCATAGTCAGATTTTAATCTGATCTGTTCCATTATCTGCTATCAGAATAGAAACAGGAAGTGTTGTCATACATATTGACCAAATAAACATGGCCAGCTTTGATTGCCTATTGATTGTGTGATAGCTGGAAGAATGCAGCAGACTCAAAAACCGTCACTGCTAACAATCTCCACGGTTTACTCATTTTAAGTATTTGCACATCCTTAGCCCCCCAGTCTGACATGTTTTTGTTTGTTTGTTTTTTCACTTATTGTGAATAGTCTGTTTGCTTAATGCTCAAATAAACATGTATGTTTTTTGTTTTTTTAACTCTGTTATAATAACTTACTTGGATGTGTATTCCTATGGATCAGCGCTTTTGCACTTAATATACAGTATTTTATTCTTTATTTGTTTTTTATTCTATTTATCTTTGTGTGAGCCTACTTCTTTTGATAGCCAGTCACTTTGCTGCTGTTGCAAAGATCTTCCGCTGTGGTTTAATAAATTATATTTCTATTCTGTTCTAAAATGTACTTAAAAAAGTAAAAAAGAGATTCATATCTTTTAATTCACACAAGCTCAAATACTAATATTTGAACTCTCCCCGAATAGGTTGCCAGTAAACAACTCATCAATAAACTCATTATTCTGGAAGGATATTTCAATATTCCAGGCACCATTAGTATACTTTATTTATTTAAATATGCTGGTTATAAGACATGGACCTGAGTTTTAAAGATAATCTGTTAACTTCCTGTAAAAAAATAGCTCAGGGCCATATCATAAGTTTAATGCCACCCTGTTCTATCCATTACACAACCAGTTATATGAAGTGTTTGCTACGCAAATGTATTCAACTTTACATCATCTGACACAAATTTTCACCTATTGGTGAAGGAACATTTAAAAAAAAGAACCAAAATGCTTAATTTGAGGGCAAAAGTCTAATTCATCAAAAGGACAATAACAAATTAATAAAAAATGTCTGATTACGTTAATAACTCCTTTATTTTCAAGAATTATAATGAGTAACATAACAGACCACTGAGGAACTATATTTTTCCTTTCTGATGAAAAGGATCAGTATGGTATTTTGATGGCTCAGTTCTCCAAAGCCACGTAATTATTATGTTTAAAACATATTAAAATGACTCTAAATATTGGAGGTTATTTAATATCTGAGTTTATCTATCTTCCTGAGAACAGTTATATTTCCACAGCTCTATGTTAGAGTTGGCTTAAGCGTTAATCCTGACCTCTTACTCTTTGTTCTGACACTGATTGTCAGCAATGTTTTCTAATATTTATTATTAGAATATTGAACCGCCAACTTCACAGTCTTCACTGTTTACAAAATGATGCATGATCTTTGAACATCTTTTGACTTATGTTTGAATCTATAAATTATATTTATTTTGATGTCATGTAACAGATTATTAAAGAGTTATATATTAAAAAAATGGAAAGAATGTTTTACAAAAACAAACATCTCAAAAGTGTGGTGTGCATTCCTTTTAAGCTTGAGCTTGTTTTTAAATGATTAAAAGAAAAAAATAAGATGCATGCAGTGGACTGCTGCCTATCTTTTGTGGTTTAAATGAAAACTCGGTTGGTCCATCCATTCCTTCAGCTCTCAGCTTTAATTACTAATGGAATTCTTTATTGATAAAATTAAATCCATTAAAAATAAAACTGATGGCATCCTCCCGAACATAACAACTACCTCAGTAAGCAAGGGGGCACTGAATGTGGCTCTGATCTCTGTTTGAAGTGTTTTGTTCCAGTTTAGCCTTCTGAGCTTTCAAAAATATTGTCTTTAATATTTTTTTAAGAAGTATTTTCTATTATTTTTACCCCCATTTTTGATATGATTAATCTGTCATCAGTGAATGGCTGTGTACCAGAGGTTCTTAATAGTTGTAATAAAACCCTAACTTAAGGAACCTTCTTTTAAGAAAACCTAATAAAATATAGACCTATATGTAATATTCCTTCTTTAAATCCGTAAAAAAAAAATTACTAATCAACCGAGAGAGCATTTTAGGAATAAAGACAAGCTTGAAGAGTTTAGGTCAGGTTTCAAAGCTCATCATAGCACTGAGACAGCTCTCCCTTAAGTCTGTAATGATATTCCCATGGCCTCAGACAATGGACTCGTGTCTATTCTAGTTCTGTTAGATTTCAGTGCTGCTTTTGACACAGTCGATCAAAATATGGTCATAGAAAGGATTCAATGGATTACAGGGATCAAAGGAACAGCACCGAGTTGGTTTAAATTGTATTTGTCTGATAGATCTCAGTTTGTTCATGTAAATGACATGCTGCCTATTTATAAAATTATCAGACAGCTTGTTGTTAATTTCCACTGCTATGCTGATGATTCACAACTGTAATTATCCATAAATCCTGATGAATCCAGTTTGGTAGATTACAGGCATCTCTAGAAATCATAAAAATGTGGATGACTTTAAACTTTCTACTCTTGAACTCTGAAAAGACAGAAGTTGTTATCTTTGGACCAGAACCTCTAAAAAATAAATTCAACTCCTTAAACTGGATGGCATCAAATCGGCCTCTGGTAACACTGTGAAAAACCTTGGTGTTAATTTGTATCAGGATATGTCTATCAAGTCCCGTAAAAAATAGGTCACTAAGATTCCCTTCTTTCACCTTCTCACCAAAATTAGAAATATTTTCTCTAGGACTTATGCTGAAAAGCTAGTACATGCATTTGTTAATTCAAGGCTGGACTATTGTAACTCTTTGTTAGCAGGAAATTAACAAAATGCAGTTAAGTCTTCAGTTTGTTTAAAACGCTGCAGCAAGTTTCCTGATGAAAAGAGAAAGATAAAAGATAAAAAGAGAGATCATATCTCCCCTATTTTAGCTTCACTTCATTGGCTCCATGTCAAGAGAACTTAGTCTAGAAATACGGTTGTCCTTTACTCTAATCTTCTTCATGTCTCACTCTACAAGGTTAGGCTATTTAAGTTATTTCTATAGTTTTGCTGCTATAGGCTTAGACTGCTGGAGGACAATCTGACCACTTCTCTCTCTGCTACATTCGTCCTTTTTCCAATCTGCTTTAGCTGCCGTTATTTCAACCTTGGTAACCTTTTGTTTTCTCTTTGTGTTTTTCTCTCCATAGTAGCTAAACCTGGTCTGGCGTTCTGTTAGCAAAGAAAGCTTCTTGGAGGAGAACATGGGCTAAGAGGCTGCCAGTGATACTCTACAACTGCTGCTATAAACTTTTATTTTCAGTTTCCTCTGCATCTATTTTAGTTTTCTGTCTCTTCAAACCTCCAGTCGTTCGTGGCAGATGGCTGCTTGTACTGAGCCTGGTTCTGCTGGAGGTTTCTACACTGTTGCTAAATGCATACTCAGTATGAGGGATTGCTGTAAAGTAAACAACAACACAAGCAATTGTTTCGGTCTGCTGATTCCGCAGAGTGAATGCTGTAAGTTAATGACTCGATGAGATCTGCTGGGGTTCCTTAGGTTTGAAACTTTTTCTAAATTTATTTGTAATGATGTATCTATGATTTTAATTGATTGTCTCTTAAATTTCCTTGAGACCACATCTGTTGTGAATTGGTGCAATATAAATAAACTGATTATTTTTGATTCTTGATTTTTAAATTATTTGCAGATTTCTTTTCTTTTAGATTTCTTTCTACATTCACTTTGGGAACCTGAAATACTTACTTTGGATGCTATTGACTAGGCTTTGCAAAGTAGTCAATCCAGGGAGGAGTTTCATTTTCATTTGAGCATTTTGGCTGTATTCCTGAAAATTGAGATGGTTTCTTGTGCATTTCTGTTAAGATGGTTTCTATTGTGTGTCTTCATGCATATGAAGGTGTGTTTGGTGTTTAAACCATCAGAAAAGAAAGTTAAACATCTTCAGAGGTGTCTTAAGTTTCAGCAGGGTTTAGGTAATACCAGGAATTCACCATAGAAATGTCAGCATCCAATTACAATTGAATTTTAATGAACCATAACAATGTTGTGAAAACAAAAAAATAAATGTAAGAGGAGAAGGAAATACAAATAAGAGCTGTTTCCATTGACTGGTTTAGAATGATTTAAAAGCGTAATTTTGACATATGTTGAAAATACACATCTCTTTTATAAACAGGAAGTAATGGGATTAGTTTGCAGTAGCAGAACTCGTTACGCAAGTATGTTTCCATCTCCCCTTTTGAGCTTTTTTCCCCCAGTAAAGTCAAAAAAAAATCCAAACTGAGTATGAACACTTTTTTTTGTGATCCTGAGAAAGTCATTTAAAATCTTCAACGTTTTCTAACATAATACTGTAAAATGACCATAAAAATGTGGATTGTAGTCTGTTTAATCAAGCTTAACATTCAATTAAGCAAGACAGTGTGGCTGACTGATCGTGAGAACATTTAATAACTGTCAAGTCTGTATGATAGTTATAATCTACTTTGTGCAGGCCAATCTCATATAACCAGTAATCTGATCTGCCAGTTACGTCAAACTTTGTTGAGTTTAAGATTGCTAAATAATTGGTGCATTCCTATGTCTTCAAAAATAAATAGAACTCCCCTTCAGTTTCACAAATAGACAAACCAATGTCAAATATTTTATCTTTGAAAATGTCTCATTCCCAGACTGGAATGCTCTTCTCTGATTGTGCCGACAACGATTGGTCACAGAAAGCAAGAGAACAAGAGTACTGAGCTGCTTCAGGCCACATCTCCTTAGGCTTTATATCAACAGCTAGAAAAGGGAAACTGTGGCAGTAGCTTAGAGGACGTGATCAGCCCAGCTGCTTGTGCTGAGTCTCACATGATGCTTCTCTGAAACGCTAATCAGAGCCTGTGTGCTACCAAATAAAGTTACTGGGAGAGATGCTGCAGGGTGCAACAA
This sequence comes from Orestias chungarensis, assembly GCA_032876305.1. NCBI lineage: Eukaryota > Metazoa > Chordata > Actinopteri > Cyprinodontiformes > Cyprinodontidae > Orestias > Orestias chungarensis. Next base: position 363,445 of record JAVLVB010000263.1, read on the forward strand.
ATCAAGACAACACAGGGCCTTTTTTTATCATACGTGTGGTATTGTTCAGAACTTATGTGGTTTTCAACTACTTTTAATTGGCAAATGTGTTAACCAATTCTAAAAGTGATTGTTTTATTACAGACTGACCCAAATTGTATTCTTTTGAAGCTTTTTAAAAAAAATCACAAACAAAAGAGGGATGTGGTAAGTATTTCTATTTAGCTTGACCAGAAATATTGTAATAAAAGCAATCTTTTTAAATTGTGATTTGTACTATGTAGAACAACTTACCATTGGAGTTGCATTCACGTTTACATTTATGCATTTAGTGGATGCTTTCATCCAAAGCAACTTACAAAAGAGTGTTAAACATTCAACTACGACAAAAGTTATCTGCATTATCCTGAAAGAAGATTTAACATTAAGGATATGTCATTCACTTTCAACATTCAATTAAAACAGATTACACAAGTACCATACAATGAGTGCTATATGCTTTCAGGAAGTCATAAGTGCAATTTGAGCTTTGAGGGCAAGAGATACTCTCCGAAGACCTTTGCAGGGAATTGGCCGTGTTAGTTGGCGCTCCTTGGAGGAACAGAGCAGGTGGGCAGTGACATATGGGTTTAAGAATGTTTTGAGGTAGATGGGTGAAGATCCCTCAAACACTCTGTATGCCAGCATTAGTGATTTGAATTTTAATGTGAGCAGCTAAGGGAATCCAATAGAGTTCAGTAAACAGGGCTAGGATGACAAGCAGTTCAGTTTTGGGGAGGTTCAATTGACTGCAGGTTTACTGGTGGTTTCTCATTTTGTCCATTCAGCTTTAGTTGTTGTTAATTCAACCTTGTTAACCATCTGATTTCTCTTAGTGTTTTTCTCTCCATAGTAGCTACACCTGGTCTGGCGTTCTGTTGAATGTTTACTATTTAGGACATAGTAATGTTTTTCTCTGTACACCAGTCTGTTTGCTTTTAATGTCTATTTCAAATTTAGGTTTTCTATCTATGTATTGTGAAAATGTCTTACCTAGAAGACTGGAAAAAGTTTGGAAAAAACTGGACATTACCTTTCTTGGACCTAAAAATCAGGTTAGGAATCTTGGGGTAATAATGTACACAAACCTAAACATTTAAAGCAACAATAAAGCAATCAGATCATTTGGTCTTTACCATCTAAAATAATATTCCTAGAATAAAATGAATAATATCGAAGCCAGACTTGCAGCAAATAATACATGCTTTTGTTTCCAGAAGGTTGGCTTCCTATTGCTCATAAATTTAAAAGCCACTCTGTGTCTTCATGGTCTGGTGCAAAAGTACATATCTGATATGCCTGAACAGGGACATGGAGTCTGATGTTCTACCAACACTACCCTATGAAACCTGAGAGGGATGTGGCACTTCCCAGTGCGATAAAAAGGTGACATTTGACTAATACTAAATTTGTATCAGTTGATTATGACAGCTATGGGGCACATTAAGAGCACATTAAGACTAGATTGGTTGGGCCCCAATGTTCGCATGCTTGACTGCTTGTTCAACGTTCCGTACATTGCTTGAAATGTAGAGCTCATGATAGATAGAGTGAACTCAATCTATTATCAAGATTCCAGGCCAGTTCCTAATCCCACATTAAATCATTGAAGTTGAACAATTGAAATGACTGATGAATTTATCCAGGATTTGGAACAACTGAAAAATTATGACAAACCCTAACCTAACGGAAAGTCACAATTGCCAGCGACGATGCTCACGGAAGTAAAATTCGACTACGACTACATCTGGAAAGAACGTGGAGACTAGATTGAGTTGATGATAACCAAAATCTATAAAGCATATCAAGATTAGATTGGGTGGGCCTGAATGTGCTTGACAGATTGGTCAACGTTCCGTACCTTGCTGCAAATGTAGAGCTCATGAAAGAGTAGAGTTCATAAAAGATAGGTTGAACTTAATCTACAATCAAGATTCCAGGTCAGCTCCCTATCACACCTAAAATTATTGAAGTTGAACAATTGAAATGACTGATGAATTATTGGGGGATTTGGAACAATTGAAACATTTTGAACAATCCGTAAAGAATGTTGAGTGTGGATTGAGTTCAGGCCACCCTTGGTAAACTCTAATTTTTCATGAACATTTCAAACAGTGTACAAATGATGGACACAGTCCTAAAAGGTCCAGTACTACAGACATTGCTTTTGTCTGACACTTCTATGGCCAAGCACCCCAATATCTGCATACAGTAAATGGAAGACAGCATTGTTGCCTGAGCATTAACATGAACCCTGGACCCTCAGATTAAAAGTCTGATGTTCTACCGACTGAGCTATCCAGGCTCCGAATGGTCTGCTTGAAGCTCTTTTTTCGAAATTACGCATCACTCCTAACCCTAAAGCCCGAGCGGGATGTCACACTTTCCAGTGCGATACTGACTAAAGTCAAATTCGACTACGACTACATCTGGAAAGAATGGGGAGTCTAGATTGAGCTGATGATGACAAAAATCTGTAAAGCATATCAAAACTAGAGTGGGTGGTCCCGAATGTTCACATAATTGACAGATTGGTCAATGTTCTGTACATTGCTGCAAATGTAGAGCTCATGAAAGAGTAGAGTTCATAAAAGATAGGGTGAACTCAATCTACAATCAAGAATCCAGGCGAGCTCCTAATCACACCTAAAATTATTGAAGTTGAACTATTTAAATGACTGATGAATTATTGGGGGATTTGGAACAAGTGAAAAACATTTTTTACGACAACAATCTGTAAATAATGTTAAGTGTGGATGAGTTCAGGCTACCCTTGCTAAGCTGTAATGTTTCATGAACTGTATATTTCAAACAGTGTACAAATAATGGACACAGTCCTAAAAGGTCCAGTACTGGAGAAATTGCTTTTGACTGACACTTCTATGGCCAAGCACCCCGATATCTGCATACAGTAAATGGAAGAAAGCATTGTTGCCTGAACATTAACATGAACCCTGGACCCTGAGATTAAAAGTCTGATGTTCTACCGACTGAGCTACCCAGGCTCCGAATGGTCTGCTTGAAGCTCTTTTTTCGAAATTGCGCATAGCTCCTAACCCTGAAACCCGAGCGGGACGTCACACTTGTCAGTGCAATACTCAGTGAAGTCAAATTCGATTACGACTATATCTGCAAAGTATGTGGAGTCTAGATTGATTTGATGATGACCAAAATCTGTAAAGCATATGAAAACTAAATTGGGTGGTCCCAAATGTTCACATAATAGACAGATTGGTCAACGTTCTGTACATTGCCGCAAATGTAGAACTCATGAAAGAGTAGAGTTCATAAAAGATAGGGTGAACTCCATCTACAATCAAGATTCCAGGCAAGTTCCTAATCCCACATAAAATGATTGATGTTGACCAATTAAAATGGCTGTTGAATTTATAAATCAGTTTAAGACTAAATTGGGAGGGCCTTAACATTCGCATAAGTGACATCTTTGTCAACTTTACATACATTGCTCTAAATGTAGAGCTCATGAAAGAGCAGAGTCAATAAAAGATAGGTTGAATTCAATCTACAATCAAGATTCCAGGCCAGCTCCTAGTCCCACATAAAATTATTGAAGTTGCCTAATTGAAATGATTGATGAATTATTGGGGGATTTGGAACAAGTGAAAAATTATGACAACAATCCGTAAAGAATGTTGAGTGTGGATTGAGGCGAGGCGAGGCGAGGCGAGGCAAGGCAAAGCAAGGCAAGTTTATCTGTATAGCACATTTTCGTGCTATACAGACAATTCAAAATGCTTTACATAGGAAAAAACAGCAGAAAATGAAACAATAAAATCAACTTTGAATAAAAAAATTATAATAATATTTTCAGTTGCTATACGCACAGTTAAACAAGGCTGTTTCCAGCCTGGATTTAAACATCGCCAGAGTTGAAACCCATCTCACCCCTTCAGGAAGACTGTTCCAGATTTTAGGAGCTTACAACTGGAATGAAGCTGATCCTGACCCTGGGCATCAGCAGGAGGCCACTACGTGAGGTACTCAGAGTCCGGGCTTGTTCATGTGGCTCTAACATGTCAGATATGTACTTTGGAGCTAAACCATGAAGAGACTTATACACAAGCAAGGCCGTTTTAAAGTCTTTTCTTTGAGTGACCGGAAACCAGTGCAGAGACTCGAGCACTGGACTAATGTGACTAATTTCCTGGTTTTGGTTAGATCCCAAGCAGCAGCATTCTGGATGTTCTGAAGCTGTCTTAAGGCCTGTTTAGAAAGCCCTGTGAGCAGGCCGTTACAGTAGTCTAACCTGCTAGAGATAAAAGCCTGGATAAGTCTTTCTAGGTCTGGTTTAGAGAGTATTCCTCTGATTCTGTAAATGTCTTTAAGATGGTAAAAGGCTGCTGATGTTACTGATTTATTGTGACAGTTGAAGTTCAGGTCAGAATCCAGTATTACCCCAAGATTTTTGACCTCCTGTGTAGGTTCCAGAGAGAGCGTCAGAAGGTAACTGATGACACTTTCTCTTTGTTTCTGTGGGACACAGACAAAGATTTCAGTTTTGTCTGAGTTTAACTGGAGGAAGTTGTTCTGCATCCACAGACTGATCTGTTCAATACAGCGACAAAATAAATCAAGAGGCCCATGTTCTCCTGCTGTCAGTAACACGTACATCTGAGTGTCATCAGCATAGTTATGGTAGGACACATCATGGCTGTGTATTAGCTAGCCCAGTGGAAGCATGTACAGATTGAATAAAAGTGGTCCCAGGATCGACCCCTGGGGAACCCCACAGGTCACAACCATTTGGTCGGAGACGCAGTTCCCAACTTGAACCAGGACTTGAACCAGTTTAGAGCCATACCAGTGATTCACACCCAGTCTTTTAACCTCTGTAATAAAATCACATGGTCAACTGTGTCAAAGGCGGCAGTCAGGTCCAGCAGAACTAGAAGAGATACTTTGCCTGCATCTGAGTTCAGGCGGATGTCGTTTGTCACCTTGATCAGAGCTGTCTCAGTGCTGTGGTGGGGCCTAAAGCCTGACTGGAAAGCATCAAACACACTGTTAGACAGGAGAAAGTCACTCAGCTGTTGGTATACAACTTTTTACAGGACTTTTCCTAAGAATGGCAGGTTTGATATGGGCCGGTAGTTGTTCAGCACTGTGGCATCCAGACTGCTCTTATTTATAAGAGTCTTAATGACAGCAGTTTTCAAGGCCTTTGGGAATATTCCAGCCTGAACTGAGATGTTGACTAAATGAGCGAGTTTTGGGAGCTAACTACTCAGCACAGACGTTAGGAATCTAGTGGGTAACTCATCATGTCACCAAGTAGATCGACTCAGATTGACTGCAATGAACTCTTCAACTGTTTTATCGGAGGTCCGTACTGACTTTTTGATTCTTTGTATAGGTTTCAAAACGATAAAACAACACAAATCAGATGTTTTCATAATGTGTTTTTATTCACATAACTGCAGTTATTTTACATTCCACATGGAGACACACTCCCGCAAGGATTGTCATCATAATCCACCAATAGTTGCTGGTAGGAGCTTGGTGGGATTCTGGTTGCAGAACAGGCAGAAAAGAGAGAGGACAGAATCATGGTACAGGACAGATGCAGAGACAGAAACAAATGTTTCCTCTGGGTAAGTCAGAAAGACGACATTTTAGGTACGAAGAGTTTTCCTCACTGGAGAATTTAGAATGCAATGTATATTTTGGACTATAGTAGATTTCAAAGAGAGCAATCACATTCCTCCGAAAAATAGAATTTTGTTCCCCCGGTAGCTTGGCCTTAAAGATTCAAAATTCATCATTATTTTGTTTCAGTAAATAGAGTCAACTTCCAAAGTAGCAGCAACTAGAACCCTTCCAAACATTTGAGGCAACTCAATGATTCTAGTTTCTTTTAGGATTTGAACTGATAAATAAAAGAAGAGTATTTTTAAAGGCACCGAACTAAAACAAATACATCATATTTTATGTTGAAGTGTCTGTTTCAACATTGCCGAACGTATTTTTTTATGGCTGCCACATCAAACCCTGAGGCGTAGGGCTCTGAGGTGCTAGTGTGGTTTCTTTAAGATGACAGGGAGATCATTTGGCAGAGAAAGGGAGACACAGAGGCTGTGCTGTCAGCTTGGATCTACATCACAGATGGGGAAACAGACCCTTGGTCTTAGAAAATGAAGAACAGGAGAAAGAGAAAAGAAATAAAAGAATTGGGTTCATCTGGAGGCATGCAAAAATGTCAATGAACAAAGAAGGTTGATAAAAGCCATGAGTCAAACAAGAATCTTGACGTCAACAGCAAACATATGATGCAGATTCTTGCCAAAGTGGGATGGCAGCCAATGTCACTTGTGAAATCATCTGAATGGGCCTGAGGGTTTAGAAATATATATTTATATGTATATATACTTTTAAATATTTACATATGTATATGTATAGTACATGTAGTCCATTGCAAAAGAATTCATACTTCTTCAACTTTTTTTCCATTTTGTCATTTTACAAACAAAAACTTTCAATGTATTTTACAGTGAGTTTATGTACCAGACTGACAAAAACAGTGCGTCATGCTGTGGGGATGTTTTTGATTACGGTTTTACAATAAGGGTCACCATATAGATGGCTAAGAGACTGTTTTAGATGGATCTTTAAATGCTTATAAATTGTTAACAAATGTTTTTTATACAAGATAAGGGAGAGGAAGAGTTCTCTTTCCAAATGCTAAAACATCTCTATTCATCTATAAATTCCATTTAGAATTGATATACCTAATTTATCAGACTAAATTACTACCTTGTTTGTAAAATAAGGGTTTGTAAACTGCATTATAAATATCAAAAGACATATTATTTTGAAGTATAAAACATGACACTATTTGTTAAATATGTGTAACTGCCAATGAGGAGACTAATTGTGAAGTGTTGAACCATGACTAGTAAACCAATACTGTAAATGACTGATAATTATTAATAATTGTTTATTAGTCATTAAAATTTGAAGCATGTCTCACAATTTATAGTAAGACACCTTGTTTTACTGTTATACATTTAATTTCCCTTCTTTTAATTTTGCTTTGGGATCAATATTTTTGATTGATTTTGATTCTGATACATGTTTATTAGTCATTCGGAAATTGTGTTTTGTTTAGTTTTTAAAATCAAACTCCTTTTCATTTTTCAGGTACAATAATATATGTTAAAAAAATACAACGGTATAAATTAGCATGAAAGATTTTATTTATCAGCTCTAGAGTAAATATGTAGGTTATCAGATTTAGCTCTTAATTTAGGAATAACCCAAACGGTTTTGTATTTTTCTCACCTTGAATACATGTATATAAAGAATTATGCAGGATTTCTTAACAATTTAATTAAATGATTAACTTATCTATATACTACTTTTTAGCCATAAAGAAGGAGAGTCTTATTTTTAAGAGGTACTAATATAGTTTAGGAAGAAATGGGCAAATATTTCCCACACTATTATGCTACGACCACCATGTTTCAGAGTCGGCAGGATGTTTAGTGTGATGAAAACAAGAGAGTCTGGTCTTTCTCCATGTTCATGCTCCCTACATGGCTTGTGCTGATACAATTAATAAAAAGGGATGCATGATATGTATTGACCCAAATATCAGTATGGTTGGATGTTTTCTTAACATATCGGTATCACAACGACAACTGAAACTGGGCCGGCCTTAACAAGTGATGTTTACTTCTTGTTTGTTTTTTGTTTCAGAAGGGGAAGGTGATTGAGTCAGTTATGTAATATGTGAAGGAAATGCAGTGCAGGATTGTAGGATGTACAGTCATCTTTTTGGTTGCCTACTAACAGTTTAGACACGGAGGCTAAATATATATTGGTAAACATCAATTATAGGCAATGAATTAAGTTTTAATATGTCATATTGTTAACGATTATTATAATCCATGCACTGAAGTTTATTGAGGTGGTGTCAAACTAAGGGGGCAGCAAAACTTTTCAGATAAGCATTTGTTGAAAAAATATATATAGATGAACTCTGAACTAATAATTCTGTACAATTTGGTGCTGATCAAATGAAAACAAGATGAAATATTTTGATGGTAGTGGCTGCAAAGTAACACAATGTGAAAAAGTGAAGGGGGTATTATAATTTCTGCAAGGCACTACGAAGTGTAAAGATACACTCATGTGAGGCAAATGACCATATCTGAATGACTGAACTGGCAGTTGCCTCTATCTCGGTGTCACTGGGTTCAAAGTGATATCGACGAGGCGGGTCAGGATCAGCACAGTTCCATCATCCTTTTGCATCTGTGTGTCTTAAGTAACCCACAACATAGATCAGTAACACTGAGTGGTGATACCTACAAGTCGTGCTCTAACTCTTACTGTTTGGAATCAAGAGGTGAGTTGAAAGATTGGATGGAGCTTTAGGAACAGAAAAAGAGGAAAAGTGTTCACACAGGTTAAGGATACAAACATTGTGGTTTTAGTGCAAAGAAACAACCTGATATTTTTTTTCTTTCTTTTTTTTTAAGTGGGTGGCAGTTAGGGACATGGTAGATAAAGGTCTTTACAGCAGTGTGCATTTCTCCCCCGTCACATTTCTGGGATCAGACTTTGCATTTGTACGTTCTTTTCTCCCTGGGAAGAATTTTGTCATTCTTTTAAAGACTGTGGTGCTTCCCTTGCGATCCGGTGAATTTAACTACCCACAGGTAAACACTCCAGAGTCACTCAATGCTATCTTTTAACCCCACCCCCCAATGATGACCCCCCGCAAGAGTCCTGACCCGACAGGGTCATAACGTGTTCATCTGGAGTCCCATCTTAAAGCTGTCACTGTCCCCATTAAGTTTGCTTTGAAGTTCTTTCAGCACTTGTCTCTCATTAACCGCTGTCAGTTCATGTTCAAGAAAAACTGAACTCTGAGCAACTCTTGGTCCCATTTTGTCAGTAAAAAAAAAAATAAAGAATAAAAAATGGTGAAATGGACAAAAGCCTGTTATGAGAGATGTTAAATCGGGTAGAAAAGGAACAAGAGGAACAGAAATTCGGCAGATCAATGCTGCAAATTTATCTGCTCACTGAGGGGACATATAGCATTTATATGCATTTGTGTATCAGATTGGCAGATTTGTTTGTGTTGCATTCTGAGGGGCCACTCCATGGAGATGAGAGGTGAGGTAGAGTCTGTTGGTTTCAGGCAGTTACAGGCGGAAGAAGGAAAGAGAGAGGATGGCAAACAATTTCCTACTTAGCATCGACCAGGACGGACATGGTGAGAATAAAGGTAGAAAATGTTGGGCTGTGAATGGGACAGCTAAAGAGGAATTGCAAAATTAAGAGGAGCAAAGAAAACAGTATAAAAACCTGAAAACCAAATGTATGTCTGTGAGGTAATGACAATGGAGGTAAGTGTTAGGTGAGGTATACTAGCTACTTATGCATGTATGTATGCAAACACCCTGTCTTGGCTGTAAATTGTATATGATAATGAGATTTTATTGATGTAAACACAACAACTTTGAAATTATGGTATGAGAGACCATAATTACTACGGTAGTGGGATCTAAAGGCTATTAGGAAAATGAATTGATAGGGAAGAGCTGTCCTATCCGATCTAGGAGCTTAAAGGTCTAATAAAGCCAGAATTAGTTGGTTTCTAAATGCTCAGTTCATTTGCTAGAAAAAAATAAAATAAAAATGTCATCCTGAAGTTTCTGGTATTGCTGTAATTTATGCCATAAATAAACTATTTCAAAACAATGCACCTAAAACATTGATGCATGAGCTTATGTTTCATTGTAGTATGGCAATTCTACCTATACTGAAGATACTCATACTCATGAGTATACTCATAAATAAATATGATCATAGATAATCTTACATATTTAGCTAAATTTCACATAATCAATAGTAACTTATGATGAATTTTACAATGGGTATTTGGGTTTAAATGAAAATACTATAAGTAGATTTTTAATAGAATATATAGTTTTACTATTTTACATATTTACCCCATAACATAAACTGTGGCTACCACTGAAACTTTATCAAGCTACAGTTGTTCTGTCAAGCCTGTAACTGATTTTTTAATGAATAATACTTATTACTGTCATTTTTTTTATTTGAGTATATTCATATTCACAGTTTAGTATTCCTAGATTGGTTATGTCACTGAGTTTGTATTGGCTGCAATGTGTTCCCCTTTAGCCTGACTGATTCTATGTAAGAATTAGCTAACAATTACTAAAAGTGGTCAAATGTTGCTAAAAGGAATCGAAGATAGTTCTCAAGAAGCTAAAAGTGGAATAACTTGTTATTTCACAACAAAGCCTCTGCAGACCAACCTAAGATTATGTCAATGTAATCCAGATTAATATAACCTCTTACAAATATCTTTAGTCACTTTATAATCAGGTAGACAATGTTAACAAATTTGAATAGAGTACAGCTCTGTTTTCCAAGTAAATAAATAACATACATTTTTGCTTCTTCATATAAAATCCATTCAGCTCTAGCAGCAAAATGGTAACTTTTACAAGTAACCATAGCTGGCTGAAAAGTGAAGGTTAAGCTGTTCAAGTTGATACATTTTAGACAACTTGCTTCCTGTAAAAACATACAAAAAAAAGCAAATACCTAAACAATTGCAAAAAGGGTTAAAATGACAAATAAATCTGGTGAGAAACTTCTTTTGATTGTTATTTTCTGCACAGGTATAGGGGAAAGTCAACTTTCTCAAATAAAAACTTCTGTTTTTTGCTTTTTTTATAACCTAATGTTTTCTTAGTACCGAATTATGTTTTAAAGTTACACAAAAATGGTATATCGATCAAATTGATGCAACATTTTCCTTGTCGTAACCATTACATAATGAAATGAGATTTTGGCCTTAAAAAAATAACAAATCTTATTGAATATCAAATAAGAACACCCCTAACCCTCCAAAGAGAGAGAATGATCAAAATGACCTCATAAACTCACACATAAGATGTGACTATAACAAATCAATTTACAGACAAAGAGGTACAAAAGACAAAGCTCTCCATGGGTTTATGCCAACTGTAAACACTACCAAAGGTTTCCTCAGTGAGAATAAAACGAGATAGATCACAAACGTGCAACAAAAAGATGTCTACACATTTATTCAGAAATTGCTTGAAAATCGTAAATTTTACCCTTTGTGATACACGGATGTAGACAAGTCTGTTGGCCCTGTGGCAACGATGTGTAAAAAGGATCCTTGCAAGTTAAGCCCACAGTATCGGAGATACCTGTCATCTTTAGCTTTGTTCATGCTGTACCCACCTTTGACATTAGTGCATAAAGGTTCAAGCACAAATCAAGTAGAGCTTGGCGAACTCCACGTTTACATTCGGTGTAAGAAATAATGATTATTTTTGTGTATTTTAAAAGGACTGCTCTTCTACTTAGAATGTACTGTAAAAATAAAACTTTTTTCACACATCTTCAACAGGATAGGCAACGACAAATGTCTGCATACCTATTTTGTTTTTGCTACACTAGGACTCCTGAAGCATTTTTGTTATGTTGTCACAGAAATCGGATTCGGTAATATTTAGTGCTTACAGAATGCGCTGTCATGTTCATGACATCAGTCGACGCAAGGTGATCACTGTGGTGTCCTCAGCTATATGACTTGTAGTATAATAATAATGCTATGTATTTTAGTGTTGTACACAAAGGCCTTCCACTAATTTTCTCTCAGCAGTTGAAACAGCTTATGGGCAAGTGTTGGATGCATGGCTCCATATCCTCGAACTGAACTACATCTGAACCCCAAATATAAATAAAGAAATACATTTGACAAGAATGAGGTAACAGTGTTGGGGTGGTTTTAGTGCAGGTACATTCTGTGAGTGCGGTTCTTAGTGGGAAGGTTTGTGTGACGGAGGTAGGTCGACGACACTCTCAGGGCTACAGTGGATTAAAAGGAGCTCAGAAACGAGATGCTAGGGCGGAGGAGCAGGGGGTTCAGGAGGATGGGTATAGGGATTGTCAGACGGTCCAGGTGTCAGGTCCTGGACCGGGAAAATAAATAAATAAATCAAGCACACCTTTTTGAGATTTCAGACTGGTGTGCATCTAGCAAAGCCCCTCAGTTAACATTAAGTGCAGTAACAGACCAGCCCTCCTTATAGATGGAGTTTGGAATTGCATATAGATGTAGTTTTATGGCAAAGTTGTTTAAAGAGTACCAGCAGGAGATGTGTACAAGCACACCTTTCAGAAAGCAGAGATTAAAAAACCTGCGTTTCTGTTTCATGACGCTGATGAGAATTTGCTGGTGGCAGAAGGTGAGCCTTGTGTTTGACAGAAATGGGCGAACAAAAAGATTTACAGGACCCGTTCTCACAAATGGAACAAAATCCTTTTTGTTTTTTCTGTTTTCCTATGGTGTTCATCCCATAGCGAACACTTCCTTTGCTGCCTTAAATGTGCACTTGAAGTGCAGGTTAAAACGTCACACTTCCTGGTCCTCAAAGACTTCCAGGAAGAGGGGCGGGAAGAGTTCGTTTGGACACTCGACCTTCATGTGGAGGAAGCGACTGGCATGGCAGGCGCCGATCATACGCAGGTCTGTCACCTTCATCAAGAGCTTTGGCCAAAAGTGGGGAATGTTGTGCTTGCGGTAGTTGATGTAGTGCTCAAACGCCAGCAGGTAGGCCTCCTGGCACCGTTCAATCTTCTCCACGCTGGTCAGCCCTGACCGATCTGGAGAAAATTGATAAAAGAATATATATTAAAATTACAATATATTTTATGACAGTCAGCTGAAGTATTGCTTTCAATAAAAATTAGGATACCTCACCTGAGCTCATGAGCAGCACAGCTTGCATCAGTGCCACTTCGGAGTCGTCCAGGTTGAACTTTGCTAGGCTTTTGCCTAAATCAAATATAGCGTCTGAAACGACCCCTAGCCCACCCTTTTTCAGATGTTCACGTTTCACCGCCATCTCACCACTGAGCGTTAGCGTTTCGCTTTCGGGGTCATAGCGCACGGCGGCGCGCAGTGACATGATCTCCATGCAGCAACCCTTCAGCAAAATAATCTGGTCTTCACAAGGCAGCTGGCAAACAAACAGTTATTCAGGGTTACTATATTTAATGGGACAATGCTCTCACACAAAAGTTGAAAGATAACAGTAAATGCAAGGTGTACAACTTCTGGCCAGAATACAAATCAGGAAAGTGTGGCATACATTTGTTAGTTTTTCAGTGTGTGTTGGTCTTTCTAGACCTGCTAGGGCTTTCTTGTGGGTCCAATAATCGTGCATGCTGGAAGCAACATTAACTCCCCTTCAACAGATGGTATCGAACACAGAAGGCAGAGGAAATGTCAACAAGTTTGGTGATACCTTGTATTACCTCTGCTTTCAGGGACGGTAAGCATAAAGAACCGGCATTGATTTCTTACTGTACTGAGAAGGTTATTTGCTCAAATTCAACACAAAAATACTTTGACATGAAGCCTCTGAGTGATGACTGTTACTGGTTAAAAAACAATACATAGCTGCCAATGTTAGGCACATGCACAGCTATCCCTAAAAAGAAAAGAGCAAAAATCTTTTTAGCTTCTCAGGATCGAAAACAAGATGGAAATTGTCCAAGCAAGCGACTCCGCAACTAAAATAAAAAAATACATGTCTGAATTAAAATAACAGACTGTTTATTCTAAATAAAAGTCTGATGTTTAACCAAGTAGGAGAAAAAGGATGAAATGGGTGCTTACTTGATTTCAATTTCCAAGTGGCTTTACTAAAACAACGAGAAAAGTAAAGCCCTGATAGTTTTTAGTCACACCTAGCATTTTGCTTTCAGGCTAAATTGTGATTTTTCTTTTCCTGATATGACCAATATACTTGTAGAGGACTTTCTTCTAACATAAATATAATCAAACCCAAACAACCTCAGTTTAAATTGCCTGTATGTTGATGTCATTTAGCTCCATCCATTCTTGTAATTTAAGAGGATGAACTAAACAGATCTCAGTGAGATGCTGAAAACTGATGTTTGACTGTGCCTTAAACTTTCTGAAATCTCTTTGTCTGCTTTGATCCGTTGCCTTCACTGCGCTTGTTTTAAATCAAATCCCTGATTTATGCTGAATTTAATTTAGTCACAGGTCAAATCTATTTACTAATTAGCTGACTTGTAAAGAATATTGGTTTTAATTTATCTTAGTTTGTGTCATTAGGAGAACAAATAAAAACCAATGTTCCCCACATGTTTTTTTTTAGGTATTTTACATCGTATTAAAATAAAAATATATATAATAAGGGCGGCAAATACAAATGCAAGCCATACTTTTCAGATTTTGGCAGAAAAATATTTGAAAAACATGTAGTAGTTTTCTTTTTTATTACAAGTCTGTTATTATGTGTACAATGGGGATAAATATAACTATTCTTTCACCCTAACCCCACTGAATCCAGGTAAGTCTAAACTTAAAGTGAACTGTACTTTCGTATGACCTGATTTAACAATCAGTTAATACACAACTGAAGTGACACGTTTATCACATTGGATGACCAAAACTAAGTTGCAAATTGTTTGGGGTGAAATAGGTTTTAACATCCTTTGCTACCAACCTCTGAAAACATGGGCAATTTCTTGGCAAAGTCAACAACACGGGTGATAGCAGGGGTCATGATCTTGGTGAACTCACTGAAGACCTCAAGATCGACTTTATCTCCATCTGATATTGGCATCATTGGACCGTGGCCGATGTCGTCTGACTGCAAGCAACACATTAGTCATACAGCTAAGGCACAAAGAAGTAAAAAGCGTGTGCTAAACTGTGCTTCATCTGTTTATCAGACTGTGGATATTAAACAAACAAAAGTATAAAAATCATGCAGAAATGTTGTTACAGTATTGTAAGTGGATTTAAACTAAATTTAAATAGGAAAAAAAAATCATCAACCATTGTTCAAAAAAAAAAGGTAAAACATTTCACGTGATGGGAGATTTAAAATACAAAAACCTCTTAAATTTGCAACACAAGTCTTTAAAGATATATATTAGTCAGTAACTGGCTTGTACTGTATAAAGTAAATTGATAAATGTTCTGACCGACTGCTAACAACTTCATGGACAAACTTTATTTATTCAAATCTTTTCAAATCATATTACCTAACAAGTCAAAGGATAATTTGCAAATCTAGTCCTTGTTTGGATTTATAAAAAGGACATATAAAATACTAATTAAACTGCTTTAGAAAATTATTACTAACTGCTTTTTAGTGAAAAAATGGTCCGGAATTTGAATATTTAATACGCAGTTTTTCTTTTTTACAGATTTGTTTTTTGTCTGCATAGATCAGGGTCAATACGGAGTGAAAGAGAAGCAGCCATTGTGTTTCAGCTGATGCTTCTACACATTCCCAAGAACAGAACGTTTTCTTTAGACCCGAATGTCCCCTTTAAAACTTTTTCAGACAAATTTAATCAAGTGTAAAATTTATTTTTTTGCCTTTACAAAGCGGTTGCTTGGTAACTATCCTTTCATAACCATTGAATGAAGGTTACTATTGATTTGGAAACTTTTAGGTTTAGTCCTTCATTTCAAAGTTTGTAATCAGTCACAGAAAAAAAAAAAAAAGGAAGGTATAATCACTTAAAAAAACATTTTGTTTTACAATGTTTAATACTGGTTTAATAACATAATTTGCAAGTTACATTTCATAACTATAGTAAGATTCTGATTAGAATCTAATTAAATATATAATTCAATTCAACAATACACCATTAATCCCCAAAGATTAAATAGGGTTCTTCAAAGAGGTGCTACATATTGATGGCTGTGTGTGGGAAGGATATCCTGTAGCAGTCTGTACTGTAGTGCCTTGGAGGAGGGCATCGACTGAGATGCTGCCAGTTCTACAACTGCTGCTTTAAACTCTATTTTCTCAGTTTGTGTGACAAGGACTGGCTAAATCAAAGACAATGATCTGCCAACGTATACTGGTGTCTCCAACTCCATGGCCATAAGTGCTTTGTTGTCTACTCGGGGGATCCTGCAGAATCCCACATAGCTGTTCTGCCCTGGCTTTCAGTACTCTTTGACTGTCACGGTCTGAACCTGCAGCAAGGTTCTTGTCTGGTTCAGTCTCTAAGCTGTCTCTTCACTTGACCTCTGGAGACAGACCTCCAGAAGCACAGTTAGGTGTCTGCGGACTGCTAAAAGAGATCCTTCCAGCCAAAAGCCATAAATATGTACAAGCTTCGTAATATATTTATTGAAAAGTATTGGCAAAATAGATAGCATCTGAGAAATGAAACTAATACAATTTATTTCAGAAAGTAATGTCAGAAATTGTTCATTTAACTACTTCTGTTGTTAAAGAGAATGTTAGAAATTGGTTTGGATTTCTGGCATTTACTTTAGCTAATAGCTGTTACAAACCTTCTATTCTGGACGTCTTGATTTTAATCAACCCAAATATAATGTTTGCTAAACAATCAACTTCATTCAGAAATTATTACCTTCCAAAAACAACCCTAAAATATGAGTACTATCATTTCTAAAGGCCTGTAAATTGGCACGGTTTGTTGGACAACAGAACAACTAATTTGGGCCAGTTTTATAAAGTCTTCCATGATTTTATCTCATGCTATTTTATTAGGCTAATATGTTTTATGTTTTGAAAAATAATGCCAGAGAGGAGGTTAGCAAGAACTGATTGGAAAGATTTAAATGTTATGCTCTAACTATGTAAATGCTCTTTCTCCTTTTTGCAGACATGCAGTGACAAATCAGCTAGTGAGCGAAGTTTGACAGATTTTCAAACCGATTAGCTCTGTGTGGCTTGGCGACAAAAGTAGAACATTTTTTAACTTGTGCTTTGTCATTAGACTTTGTGTGTATGTCAACATGTGTGAGCTTGGCGCCTAACATTCGACATATGCAAGAATTCACCTGTTGCTCTCATGGAAAAGGCCAAGAGACTGTCGGCATTTTTCGTGCAGGTTCCATGCGAAATTAATAGAGGTGAAGCAATCTATATTTCTAAAAATAAACTATATTCACACAACATTTCAACACAATTCTGCGCTTCATGCTAGCTGAAACACAGTGAGAGTTGGTCTGTTCTAAGCTTTTGATTTTTAAGCTGTTGTAAAACATGCATCTAGTCTATATTGACTCCGATGTTTTAATACTACCAGCTGTCCTAAATGCTTTCATTTACAACTGAAAATTGTAAAGATGTTTAAATCCTTCTGTGCATTATTATGTTTTCCTTTGTCTCAGGCATGGTTGTTGTCACCCCTGCTAACAATTTAAAAGTAATTACTTAAAGTAATAACTTTCAGTCCTATTTTTGTGATATGTTAATATTGACAAAGAAAGGAATCTGCTAGAAAAATTTATGTTGAAAGGTGGTAACTTTAGAAATAACGGAGTGGAACATTACAATGTGATTTATTTATTTTTATGTTTATGGGCCTTTTTTAGTTGACTTCGATTCCAGGGATTCAGTTATGAAATGTTTTTCTGTGTGTTAAGAATTGAAGTTTACCAGGAATTTGCGCTTCTGTTTCCAACTGGATCCCTGGGCGTTGGTGTGCTGGTGAGCCTCTGTCACCATCCTGATCAGCTCCCACTCCATGTTGTCCGGCTCCGGCCTCATCTGCAGCGTCCGCACCATCTCGTCTCTCTTCCTCCGCTCACGGTTCTCTTCGATGAGGCGCCGCTTGGCCACGCGCTTGCTCTCGTCCAGGACCACTAATAGACAGAATGGTTGGAGGTTAAGAGTACATGTAGATATTCAAACTTGTTTGAAACATCTCACACCTTGGAAATAAATAAATAAATAAAAGAAGTTTAGAGTGACTCACGGTCCATGGCCATCCCCACAGAAATGCACTTTTTGAATCTGCACAGCTGGCACTGGTTGCGGGTGATCTTGTCAATGATGCAGCAGCCTTCATATTTACAGGTGTAGGAAGGATGGAGATTTTTTTGGATTGTCCTGCGAAAGAAACCCTAAAAGGAGGGACGAAATAAGAGATGAAACAACCTATTATTTGGAGAATATACCATTGTTCTTTTTTAAACAGGCCTGCTTGTGAAGTCAGAGATCTTGCTATATGCAATGACACGTCTCCCAATGTGCATTGCTGTTAGAACATGATTGTGTTTAGGGAAACGAGTATAGACTTCTGTTAAAACCCTCAACATTAAAAAATTAGTACCTAAAGCATCATGCTCTGTTTAACAGAGCATAATTCTATGCTTAAGACGGCCTGCTGAGTTGATATAGGGACAATAAAAGCATCTGGTTATCACTCACTGAACAAGCCTCCACCCCTTTTAAGTTGTTTATCTGACATCATTTATGGTGCCAAACAACAAAATGTTCACAAAGTGACCAAACCTTAAATTGGCCACTAATGAAGGTAAAGGTTAGAACATTAAGCTATGAGTAGTATTTTACGTTGGAACTAAATGGAGCTACTAATAAATCTATTAAGGGGGGGAGCTTCAATGATTTTACAGGCATTAAGACCATCTAAGAATTAGACATGCATAGAGCTAAACACTGTAAGCAATTAGTGGTGTTTGTTATTTATGGAAATAAAATGTTTTGGATCCTTAGTCTATCTAGGACTGAATTTATTATCTCCAAGATTGAATGAAGATTCTGCTGCTTGTTTGATGTCTTCAAATCTGGTTCTACCATGTAGTCATGATTCTCAAAGGATTTTGGTTGTTGTTATGTCTTGTGGCTTTAAACAATGACCAAATCATCATCCTTCCACCATCATGCTTGACAGCTGGCAGGAGGTATATAGAGTATACCCATTCAATTTTTGTCAAAGCAATGCTGTACCTTGTTGTTTAAATGCTCGTATTTTGATTAAAGAACATGGTTCTGAAGGGTTGCGCTTTTTTTTAAGATTCAGCTTTGCTGATCTTAAATGACCTTCTGACCAGAAAATGTAATTTTTCACTTCAGCATTATTTTTGTCCACAGATGTTATCACATGATTTCCAGTTGAGCCACAGAAGTCACAGAACAATGATATAAGTGAACATCTTACAAAAGCACTTCCAAATACTATGAAGCTTGGGGGAAAAAAGCAATTAGAAAAATAATTTGAATGAACCCAAAGTCTGGCTGTAAATGTGACATAAGCGTAAATTACTGTTACAAAATAATTGTTTATCAAAATCTAATTGTCATAGATAAATAACCATCCTCCTATTTTCTATTACAGGGTTTTTAAATACAAAAAAAAAAAACATAAAAAAACATAAACCATGTCTAAAAACAGGATATGATTTTCTATAGTTTGGAGGTATTTGAGGAAAATTATTAAAAATTTAAAAAAAGTTAATTTTCAAATCACTGACAGGGAAAATAAATTAAGAAAATGTACATTATTGGTTCATTTCATCAAATAGGATCAATTGTCCAATACAAATCTATGAAAACTTCAATTGTGGAAGGTCCAAAGAGCTGCAGGTTTCAGATTCTTGGTATAAAATGTATTCTTTAACTTCACGCAATTTTTAACCAGCATCTTTTACCAGATGACTTTACTTTATGAAAAATAATTAAAAAAATTATTTTGGTTAAATAAATTTTATTTTTATTAAATAATAATAAAACTAATAAAATTAGTTTTATTATGCTATAGACTGCATTTACAATCAAGGAATCAAGGAATCTTTATTTGTCATCACATCACATGTGGTACATGAGGTGGGACGAAAATTCTAATCCCCCGGTCCAGTTTACACCCTGATAGCAATTTTAAATAATGTAATAAAATATAAGAATATAATAACTATGCGAGAAATAGGATTTGAGCTACACAAAATCTACAATATGGACACAGAATAAC
>JAVLVB010000263.1:391986-410585 GCA_032876305.1 Orestias chungarensis
GGGGAGGAGATGTTGTGAATCTTCACAGACTGCGGCCTGTTGGTCAGGAAGTCCAGGACCCAGTTGCAGAGGGAAGAGCTCAGTCCAAGTGAGGAGAGTTTGTTGATCAGAGTCTGAGGAATCATGGTGTTGAAGGCAGATGTGAAGTCCACAAACAGCATACGGACGTACGAATCCTTCTGCTCCAGGTGGGTGAGGGTAGTGTGGACCACGGAGGAAATGGCGTCCTCTGTGGATCGATTTTTCCTGTATGCATACTGATGTGGATCAACGGTGATGCTGATGTTGGCTTTGATGTGAGTCTGAACCAGTCTCATGAAGACACTTTTTCCATTGTGGAACAAGGATGGAGGCAGTAGGCATTTTTTATTTAGTGACCGGGGATTCCAAGAGTTCAGAGGAAAAAAGCAGCGGATGTTGATGACTCTTTTTCCTTTTTTAATAAAACAGCACTTTGTGATTTTTTTATCAAATGCATTTTTATAGCTTTAACAAGACAGGTAAAAGTTCAAGTAATTTGAATTCTTGTGGCAGCCACAAATGTTACACAGACTTCAAAGCAGTTCAAGCGTACCTTGCAGCCTTCACATGTTATACAGCGGTAGTGGTAGCCGGTGGCCTTGTCCCCACACACCACGCATGGCTCGTCTTTCTCTAGGTAGCTGGGGATGTAACCTGCAACAGAGACGCTTAGAGCTATAGGAGAGGAGGAGGAGGTTGTAGAGTGAGATAGGGTAGGATGGGGGTGATATAGGGTGGATTCAGGGAGGAAGAAGTGAATAACAGTGGGATTGAGGATTAGGAAGCAAAAAGGAAGGAGGGAGGGAGGGGTCTCAGTGTTATCACAGGAGCCTCTGTGAAGCACCTGTACACAGGGGCCCCAACAGACTGTGATGCAGGATTGAACATACACTTTTTTCATGCAAGCTTAGGACGGTTTAAAGGATTCCTAAGGTAATATATCTTGTGAACAATGGTAGACAATTAGCGCCGTCGTACAATGCATCACCCTGTCTGAAGTTCATATATTCTCTACACTGTCCATGTTTTAAATACACAAAATGTTTATTTCTTTTGGTCCCACCCTCCTATTTGCCTTTTATTTTATAAATGCCTGCTCTCCTTTAATCCTCTAAGCTCTGTCCCATATGAACTAAGACAATCTTATTCTTGGAATGTCTAACCTCTAGAGCTCTATTGTCACAGAAGGATTTAAATGTTAATTTGCATACAGTGAGAGACTGCCTGAAATACATAAACGCCACCAACTATCTTGGTATCCAAACAATAAAAAGATAAAAAAAGAGCTTTTGGCAGTCAACAAGAGAAAGATTTCATTGTGGTGGATTTATTTTTTTTACTAGAATTCAAAGAACTCTTTATTCTGTATGGCTGCATTGTTTTTGAGTAAAAGACATGTGGCAATGATTTGGTTTATTGTAAACCCCCAGTAAACAGGGAAGAAGCAACCCAGGAAGAAAAGCTCTCATTTTTGAGTAAAATGTGATGTGCTAAACCTCGAAAGAAGATCACAGAACATACTACACTGTCATGTCAAGAGTATTAAGCGCATGAGGGGAATTTCAGGTTCGGTTCTTGGCCTATTGTTGCTCTCTCAATGCCACGTTTTAGCTTATGTCTTGAGGGGTTATTTAAATAAATAACTGCCCATCACTAGAAACAAGTCTCCCCGGTGCTGTTTTGACTTAATCACAGAGCTTTCCATTGACCTTAAATACATGAAGAAATGAGAAAGATACAGACATTCGAATGTTGGCAGTCTGCTAAGAAGTTGAAGGACAAAAAAAATAACAAAAATCGCCTCAAAAGTTTTTTAAGAACTGAAAGCTCATTTACATTAGTTTAACCTCACCCCGAGCACTGACTTGTAACTTGATAAAACAGGCATGTCAAACGAATGCAAAGAAACGTTAAAAAATAAAGGAGTACCTCTTAATAAACATCTCTTCACATTGATGAAGTTTGCCAGTACACAGACAAAACTGCTTTGATTTGATAGCTAAAATAATGTTTAAACACAATTTCAAAGTTATTCTCAAGTGAACCTGTAAAGTCTTGTCTGTTTTTTGAAATAAATCTATCCTTTGTTGTATTGTATTTGCTTAATCATTCATTCTCAGCAGTGTCCTTATTTTCATGTGTTGCCTTTTATTTTGCAAAATTTGTCAACGTCTTATGCAGGGAAACAGATTAGATGATTCTTACTGTTCCTAAAGAAAATAAAAAGGTAGTAATTAGACTGCTGATTATGTACAAGTGGAAAGCCTTGAGGATAGCCAACAAGTTCACTCTGAGTTCAGATGATGAAATGGGAATGGAGGTCTCAGCTAACCTGCTTAGTTAATCACAGTTCAATTAGAATACAGCCAACTAAAACTGGAGTACTTGGCAGAGGTGTTAAAAAGTCTATTTTTCATGAAAAGGAAGTTTTTTTCTTTACGGCAAAATTGACAGGAAATAAAAATGTAAGTAAAAGGGCCTAATTAATAACCCCATTTCCAGCAAAACCAAATAAAAGCAACCCTCACAGCAACTGTATAGTGCAGTGCTAGAGTTATGAGGATCTGGCAGTGATGGGAGTTAATGTGCTCGTTTGGATACCAGAACATTACAGCCTTCCAAGCCCAAGTGTTAAGTTGACACTCCCTGACACAGAGGGTGCTTTTCATACATTGTTTCTGGCTTTAATGTAGATTTCAAAAATTCGGTTCAAGTACAAAAATACTTAGTTAATCCTAAAGGGAAACCAAATAAATTAAGATAGTGTAATAGGTAATGTGATGTGAGCAACGTTACAGAGGTCAGAAGACCTAAAGTCAGCAATTATAAGTATCAGTTAGGTTTTTAAAAATAAAATCCAAAGTGCAATGCAAGATTATTTAAATTTAAACTGCATTTTCTGAGACTTTTTCTGCTAATTCAGACTACAAAATTGGCAAAGAGAGCATGTATTTCAGCAGATCCCAGGAAAGATGAGTAAAATGATAGTTGCTATGTTTTACTGATTTTATTTTAAACTCTGGTATAAAATATGCTGGATTAAGAAATGTCTGCAGGGAAAGCGTTTACATTTCCTGGTAATGCAAGCCATGCTTATCTCTTATATAAGATGCTAAAGACAGCTTAAACTGTCCATGCTTTAATGATGTTGTCTTTGCTTTAATACAGAACAAAACTTCTTCACAACAACTTTAGCATACATCAACACTAAGGATGGCAAAGAGTTAAAATAGGATAAAAATGATTTAAATGCTCTTCTTACAGTTTTGTATATTTCTCGAAAGGAAAGAGTGAAATAAAAACATAAACTGACCATGAATTGGCCACAAGTGCATCACTCTGACAATATCTGTGGTCATAGCTTCTTTTAAAGAGATTGTGTTGCAGTTTTTTTATTAAAATCCGTTGCTGTGGTGATTTTTGCTTTCTATGCAAAGTAAAAACTGCAATATATACAGGTTATTTATTAATTACAGTAATTAACTTATTTCAGACCTATTTAGTGATACATAGATATTATAACTTGAGGGTTGGTTTTAAGGTAACTTCCATATGATTTAAATACTTTAAATGTTGTTGTTCTGCACTTAGGATCTGAGTAAGATCTGAGCCATCATAGTCATCAATTTCCTCGGCAAATCCCACCTAGGTGGCTGACTCTGTTCAACAAAGCCTCAGTGGTGAAATATAAAGTGATGAGGAGGGGATTGTAAATTTAATGCAAAAAAGGAAACCACTCAGAGCTCAGGAGAGCCAGCTGTGGAGGCAGGCATCACAGTGATCACCGGCTAAATCCTCCCGCCAGAACATCTCAGTGGAAACCTGTTTTGAATTGTGCTCGTTTTACTGTTTGGAGGTGAGAACATGAGCTGGATGAGGGAACAGTTTAGTAATCCTTACCAGACATGCTCTTCACGGAGCACTGGCTGTTTTTCCTCTTTCTCTTCGGCACATCTGGCCATCTGGTAGAAAACAACATAATAGCAATCACCAACAATAATGATATTTATAATCATAGTACAAATCTGCATATTTATTTCCTTTAACATTTTGTTTTTTATTGGTTAGAACAAAAACTGACTTTAAAAGATACATTTTAAAGGATATAAACCATTTCAGGGCTTATAGGACCAAATGTGTGAGAAATAAAGACTCAGCAAAGCAGAAAGCTCTGTTTTTTAGAGCTACCTAGGTCTCATAATATCGGATTCAGTGAGCTGTTCAGTTTTGACATTTCCATTAATTGAAATTGCTAATTTTTGGATCCGATGTGGCCACTCCTCACATCAACCTCAGTAAGTGGTGGCGCAACAACAAAACGCAGCAAATGCAACAGAAAACAGTCTTTTTTCCTTATAAGAAAAAGTTTGCAGTTTTATATTTGCATGGCTTTCCTCTGACTTCCCTTAGAGCGAACACAACAACTCTACTTGGTGTTACCATATTGGAATCCCAACTTCTCTGAGTTTGTCATCTTGAATGCTGTATATTCGTGTTCGACATCTTTTCTAGCCCTTCTGGCATGAATGGCAACACAACATAAGTCCCGATTGTGTGATGGCA
Source organism: Orestias chungarensis (assembly GCA_032876305.1). Classification (NCBI taxonomy): domain Eukaryota; kingdom Metazoa; phylum Chordata; class Actinopteri; order Cyprinodontiformes; family Cyprinodontidae; genus Orestias; species Orestias chungarensis. The sequence goes on from JAVLVB010000263.1 coordinate 396,571, forward strand.
GAATTCCAACGTAAATTACAAGACACATTTTAAATTAGTGAATGTTATTCATCCCACTAACATATTTATCACGAGCACAATAAAATAACACAATGCAATATTTTAATTCCCGCTGTTGTCATTATAATTTCTTTTTGTCAAGGAAGTTTAAATCAAACACAAGATACACTTTGAGTTGGCTGATTTTCTAGACTAAGAAGAAAATGCTAAAAAAAGCCGCAATCTAATCTCATAATGTGGATGTGTTGTTTTACCTCTATAATAATCATCATTCTAGTCTAAACGAGTCTGTAGCCAGTCTTTAGTTTAGCATGAGTTTTTTTTAGCGATTGTGTGATTGTATTCGCAAACAACAAAGACAAGGAAGAGTTTGCTGCAGTTTTAGCTGGAGGACAAAACTGTTACCTGGGATGGAAACAATCTTATTTTTACAATAGTACATCTCATTTCACTTTATCTCCAGGTATTTTGAGGCCGGCCTCTTTATGCTTTCAGCGGGTTTTTTGTTTGTTTTTTAGGGAGGAGGGAGGGGGCAGTTACTCAGGACTGACTTAATCATGTCAATGGATAGACACATGCAGGGATAGTCAGCACATGCAGATTTTTCAGGATAGTCCTTTAGTAATCTCTTTACTGGCCTGTGTCTGGTTTTATGATTCTCTGTTTCCTCTTTTTTAGCACTTTCACAGTGGGGTCGGCATTAGCTTTTTTTTCTGTCCATCCACACATAGCTGCCTGCTTGGTATGAATCTCTTAGGTTCCCATTTTATGTTGATAAAATCTCTTCCTCCAAATTACTACTTCAATACACAAAGCTGTTATGTCCAAATCCCCTCTCGTTCCATGCTAGTATTTTGCAGCTGCCCCTCAACCACATTTCTCTCCTCTCACCCCCTTTCGTAACCTCCATCAGCAGCATTAGATAAAAGCAGTCCTCTCTTTCCCCTCACTGTTCCATTGGCTCCCTTTCTCGCACTTTTTCCAATTTTGCAGAACTGGCTTCTTCAAGGAGGTGCGGACACGTTAGGTTTTACTGCAGTGCACATGGTCCGTTTGTAATGTGCTGGGAAATTGTGCATTCTTATTTCTCATGAAAATAATCTGAGTTAAGCTTTAAAAAAACAAAAAACTAGGAAAAACACAGAACAACAGCAAGGGACAGATAAACAGTGGTCCTAAAAAAGCTCACTGTCTGATCTGGAAGGTGAGTTGAATTCTTTGTCATGCGCAAAGATCAGAAGCAGACAGACAGTAAGGACATAAAGAATAGGTAGAATTCCAGGCTCAAGGGAAGGTGTTTTGCATATTATTAAAATGCTATTTTAACCACTAGGGGCGCTGCAAACATGATTCAAACAACATGCAGTCAACAACAATCTGTTCAAATCGATCACTGGATAGAAAATAATAATAATACCAACAAGAAAACAAACAATAAGTCTTCTATTTCTATGCCTTCACTAGGTATAAAAAACAATGAATAGCTTAAAGTAATATTACATTTAAAAACATCTTTATATATCCATTACACTCATTAACTAGTCTGTTAGTAACCTTAAACACTTAATTTACACCATAACTCCATAATCCTTGGAACCCTTAGAAGAACTGCAAACAATTTAAAACAGAGACAATCTCCTAACTTTCCACAAATTATCTCCTTTTGGAGGTAAAATGTAGATGATGTAGTATATTACAGTACACACACGCATGCATTCATGCATACATGCATACATACATACATACGTACATACGTACATACATACATACATACATACATACATACATACATACATATATAAATCTACATGTGCTGCTTTTTTATTTGAAATCATGACATTATAACAGATACAATATCATACAAATAGCCTGGAGGGCTAAAATCAAAATATCAGCTGCTCTGAAGATGTTGTGGCTGGAAATTTTAACTGCAGATTCTTTATTTAGGAAACATGGCTTAGAGGATCCCAAGCTGGCTATCACTTAGACAACGATTAACTGAAACAAGAAATTAAAGCTTGTTGAGAATGACGATCAATCTACAGATTGTTGAGGGGGTGTTTGTTCTGACTTTTTGTTAAAAACAGTCAATGCCTTGTGATCTATTTGCTGATTTGAGACTTCATTTGAACAAGTCCTTGATCAACTAATTGGATTTCCTAATTTAATATGCTATCGACTACAGTCAGAACAGAAACTAACATGGTGCCTTCACAAGCTACACAAATGTCGCATGACAACTTTTTTTTCCCCCACAGACCTGTTAATGCAGTACGGTTGCAGGATATGCATGTTGCTCCCTGTGCAAGAAGATCAGAAGCGAAGGATTTAAAACTCAGCTATGGGGTTCCGTCTGATTCAGCGCAAGTGCCCCATCCAGTCTCTATCACGGGAAAACAAGCTGTGGACTTAAAATCCCAAACTGGCTGTGCTCCAGAACGATCCTCAAACAGTTCTGAGTTGAGCTTAAGTCTGCTATGGGCTGAAACATCTGTGGTGATGGCTGCTCTCTTTCTCAGACTGGCTCCCAACAGGATTAAGCTCTGTGTTTATTCCCCTCCCTCGGTCTGAGGCGGCCCTGGTCCAGCCTCCCTCACTGTGATTCACCCAGCCCTCCCCTACATCTGTGGCTGAGTGTGTTTGTCGGCTGTTGCTGTAGTTTGCTCTCTGTCAACATCACACTGTTGTACGCAGCCTACACTCTGCAAAGTTTATATTTTGCTGTCTAAACTTTCCTTTGGCATATTAATTTTCATTTTCATGCAAAGTAGGGCATTGCCTCTTTGCTTAAGTTAAATGGCCCACAATCCTAGCATACACAGCATCACTATCACTGTCACATGGCCGGTTGAATACCTTGTGACAAACTCCTTTCCATCCAGGCAACTAGATGGAAATAACACTGTTTCCAATCATTGACACTGCTTAATTGTCGGGCCAAAGCACATATGTTAAAAAAGGAGTCATAGAACTCGTTATCAATGTAAATGACAATAGAAGGTGCCTCCCTGATGAACTAAAGTGCTAAACTATTAATACAAAAAGTTCAACAGCTGGCCTCATAAACTTAAAAGATAGGCAATGACTGCATTAACCAGAGAGGCAGGCAGCGATGTTGACTCTAGAAGAGCTGCTTTAAAAGAAAAAGTGGCTTAAAGAAAATCAATGTTGAAATAAACTTAGAGGAACATCAGTTTCAATTTCACCAAAGTCTTGAATGGCACTCAAAGAATGTTGAAGAAGGTTCTCTGGTCAGACACTTGGTTTGAATATATTATACCACATTAATTTTACTAATAATAGATTGAACACAACTCCCATTGTTAAACATGAATGTGGCATTAATATGCTGTAGGGAGGGACAGGTGAGCTAAATGAAGCTAAATACAGAGCAATCCTGGAGAAATAGATGTTGGTGTTAAGACAGTGACAGAGGTTCTCTTTCTAGCAGGACCACAACTCTAAACATGAAGCCAGAGCTACATGGTAGAGATCAGATCTCAGTTGTAAGGCGATAAAATGTAAAGCTAAAGTACTGCATAAGACACTGATACTAAGTTTAAAGTCTCCGTTGAAGGATGGCCAATCTTTTAGAAGACATTTTTTGTACATAATAGAGATCAGGAGTGTCAAAATAATATAATTCAAATCAATACAAAAAAAATGAATTATTTAAAGTTACTAATTAGCATCAATTAAACAGACTCAGTCACATTTGCTTCAGTTGTTGTGCCTATGTCGGCAGAAAAAAGGAATCTTGAAGGATGCTAAGCAACACTGCAACTCTGATTTTGTGTAGACAACTGAAAAAGTCTGTAAAGCTCTTGTGTCTCCGATGGATGTCTATAGAGTAAAAGTTGTTTATATATCTAGCACAAAGTTGAACACTAACGATGAAAAGTGATAGTAAAATTAGACTTTGTTTTACCAAACAGGGACATGGGAAATTAAACTTATATATATTTATATATTTTTATATATATATATTTATATATATATATATAAAATTATATATATTTATATATTTTTATATATTTTTATATATATTATATATATTCCTTAAATGGAGGCTGAATAATACTTTAATAGGGATGTGCCGATGCATTGGAAGCACATCGGCATCGTCCGATGTTTGGCTCATTAACTACCATCGGCAAAACACGGCAGTTGGTTAAGTTGACTAAAATGTTGCATGAATGCTGTTAATCATATTTTCAACCACATAGAAAGAATGTATGGTGTTGAGTATTTTTGTTAATAATGGTTTTAAGTTTGAAATGGGTGTTTTGTAACAAACAGAGTTTATTCTTTTCATTCCTGTACATCTGATAAACACCTTAGATTTCAGTCTCTTTTTCAATCAACCCCCCTGTTCATCTTTTATGTCTATTTAACTCTCATTTCATCTTGCCTGCCAAAAAAGACAAAAACAAACTAAAAAGAGAATATTCCCTTATTCCGCCCAAACTTACTTAAGCTTTAATGTGAACTCTGTTACATAACAGCCGAGTGATGCAGTCTCTGCAGTACGGCTGACTGAAGTCCTACGAGGACACAGAGATAGAGCTCCATGCCCTAATAATTAAATTAGGCTGCTTTTTCATCTTTCTTGGCTGCAAGTGTAAAAAGTTATTTTGATGGCCAAGACTGCAGGTGAATTCAAATTTTTGCAGATTAGTGATCAGCGGTTGCGGTTATCTAAAGCCTGTTGGAAATGCAGTGTGATAAAGCATGTAGAAATAGTTTTGGGAGGCATCTTTACCATAGGGGTGAACATTTTTCGGACATTTAACTCTCGCACGCATTTGCACATTCATCCACTCTGCTGCTTTTTAAAATGGTGTGAAACCCTATTCTTTGAAAGTAGTCAAGATTTCTAGAAGCTTTTGTCTGCAATCGGTCATGCACTGTGTTTGATTTCTTCAATTCGATGACATACTTTAAGAAAAAACACGCCCCAATGTATAAACTATGCTCTTTAAAATAGAATCAGGCAATATATTGCAATCGGTTCTATCTGCAGATGAGGTTAAATAAGGAAATCAGCGAGGGGGAACAAACAGAGCCAGACTTGCAGAATGGAACATAATTGATGTGTGGTTGGACAGAAAAGGGAAGAGCTTCACTTTTTCTTCAGTGATTGAGATACATGTGTCGCTGGATCTAACAGACTCCATCCCAGCACATTCATGTTGTTTCTGTTTGCCATCTTCAGCCGTTGCGCCCTCGTTCCACACTTCGCTTCTGCTAATGCCCTTTCATTTTGTAGACAATGTCACCCTTTTTTCTCGCTCCACCCGAGTGCAGACAGTTTTACCAACACCTCAAGTTGAACTCCAGAGCAGAGGCGAAAAAACCCAATGCCAAGCTGCCCAAAGACCTAAAAGCAGCACCGAAAGGTGAACAGTGGCAGTTTTTAATGTGGAGTTGTTCTGTTGTCTGAGCAATCACTTAGTGTCATGCCTGGAATCACATGGCTGCTGAGACGCCTCCTCGGTGGCTGGTCGTATGAGTCATGTTCTGCGCTAATCCCTGCTGTCATGTGTGTTCATGTGTAAAGTTGAAAAGCCGCTGCAGCCGTGACAAGCCTGTGAATGTCATTGTTTAAGCAGCATAAATAAGTTTTACGTGGGGGGCAGGCATAACTAAGAGGGAACCGACAGCACACAAGCGCTTATGCACACATTGTTTGGTCATTATCAACGATGTCACACTCAATGTTCTTCATTACAGATGGGATTTTGAGTTTAAGAAACTCGTAAGTGTTTTCATTAAGGACAGCTTTGCTTGAGGTTTGTTTTTATTACAAGATGAGCAACAGTCCTGACCCCTAACCTGATTTAAAATTAGGTCATATTTGCAACTTTTATTGAGTAAACTTATACTGAAGCACATTTACGCTTAAAGTAAAAAATAAAAAAAAGCTGTACAACTAATCTGCAATAAAGCAAAATATAAATAAAAAAAACATTAATTTCCAAACCTACAACATAACTTGGGAACAAAACTAGTTATAGGTGGTTGTTAGAGAAGAGAGCCAGTAGCTAAACAACATGGCTGACAAAAAAGGGGGATCAGTTTAGCAAACATAATGCTACATGGGCAAAACTCTGATGGACTTTTAGCTAAATTTTACAGTTACAAACATTTTAAAGATACTAGCAAAAATACTCAAGAGTCAATATTGTAGATACTGCAGCAACCATTGATAAAGAGAAGCAACATTTTGATAAAACCATTCAGTAGTAAGACATTTAAACCAGATTTAAAAACCAGAACATTTATACATCAACAGCTAAACAGTAGATAAGATGATGTGAGCATTCTGAAACTGTAAACTGGTATGAATCCATTAACAATAAATGCTTATAATTTTTTAATTGGATGAGTTTTTAAAGATAATCAGTTATTATGACAAAAAAAAAAAATTCTCCTAAATTATATAACAACATAACTGACAACCCCGTACAGTAAACATTCAACAGACGTAGGACTTAGGAGTTAAGTGACCAGTGCATAAATTAATGCTCCATTTGGTGCAGCATGGTTAATGTTGATTTGCTTTTTTAGCTACCTATTGTAACAGGACCAATCATTATTCTCCATGCTTACCGAAATTAATGTCAAATATTGTTTTTTGTGGGTCCAGGTCAGATTTACAGTAAGTGATTGAAAATTAAATGTGTCCGTATCAACCCACTCTTGTACTGTTTGTATCCTCCTCTATGTGATCCCAACAGAAGATGCACAATTTGTTGTATATGCTTGATTTTTTTTTTACCTGACAAGCATGTTGAAGTACAACTAGATCTGAGTTATATCTATCAAAATTAATAATAATACCAATAACAGTTACAGATCAGATTTTAGTAACCATAATATTCTTTATGTTAGATTATTTTAGAAGGTGACAAACTAACTGTGGATTTTGATTTTATTTTTGTAGCCTTCTAAAGGCTTAGTAGATGCACCATGTTTTATTAAAAACACCTGGCCTCAATCTACTTTCAGAAAGACAGAAGCAAGCAGCAACTAAAAATCATTTTAATAGATATATGCGAATGGAACCAACCTTTAAACGTTTTTTTCTGATGTAATATTAAACTGCTTTATTTCAGAAATGTGTTCATAAATGTTCCCTTTTGATCAGGCCGCATTTTTGTTTTAGTTTTCTTTGAATTCTAATGGAGACGCTGAGCGTCCGGTGCAGCCGGCCATTACGCATGACTCACTGCAGAATGGGAGAAAAATCACATTTTCTAATAGTTGGGGTGTTTAATTGATGTCAAATGCAAACCATTTTTAACATTTACATGTAATTATATCGGTAGGAGGGTAATGGTGCTTTTAAAGTGTAATAACAGTCTTTTTAGTGTTGTGAAATTACATCTTTTGTCAGTCAGATTTGCTTCTGAAGCCCATACTAAAACATTCCTATTGTTTTACTATTTTATTCATATTAAAGGACAATCTTCTAATGTATCAAACCTCAAGAAAGACAACACGGTTACTACTACTCTAAATCAAAACAATTGAGGACTGCAGTTGCCTCGACCCCAGTAAACCTTTCTGAGACGACAGCTGTGTCCTCATTCAGATCTAATGACAGGTCTCTTTCTCTGCAGAGGAATGTTTGCCTGTAATCCACCAATACCTGATTGGTTTAACGTATGTTAAAGGAGAGAGCCGCTGGCAGGCACTATTGGGTTAGATCTCCCAGCATTAGTCTCTTATATCCTGCCAAGATATAAACCGTGTGCCAGTTAGCTTTAGGCCTAGGGCTCATGTTGCAGCTGTGGCACCCAAAGACAAGACAAATGCTGTAACAAAGATTGTAAAACATGATTTATATGGCTTCTTTTAAAAGCTGATTCGCTGACAACAGTCCACGGGATCTCAAGTGATGACTGACTGTCACACTTTATTAATAACCCACATGGAAATACTTTTTCTCTGAGATGAAACTATGCCTGTAGCTCTCACAATGTTATACCATACAGCCGTCACAAATCCTGAGATTGTATTATAGTGTTTGTTTGTGTGTCATGGGAGATCATGTGGCTTTGGGTTTACAATGTTAATGAGTGAAAAGGAAACTCCTAATTCAAAAAGTATGGTGAGCATTTATAATGAACCCCTCCAAGAAGTATAACGGGCTTAACTATGGTTAGGACTACGAAGATATCTTTATTGTAACTAGGGTTTTACTTTGAGGTTAATGCACCACTATTTCAAATGTAATGCTACCAAAATCTTCAAATAAATCAATTATATTCTAAATAAAACAAGGAAACACTTGCCAACATGCTCCTCAGTTTATGGTGCAGCTGAAGACCAAAACACTGCAGTCTGGTTGCAGTCTGGTCAGTGTCGTTTATTTGATTATATTTGTACAAAATGATTTTTATGTCGTACAGAATGGCTTTGGCAAACGATGGAGTGAAGGTCGTCTGCTTCACAGCTGGTTTATTTGACGTTTTATTTGGTGTGCAGGAACACGATAACATACGGACGTTACAACAAAGTTTGCAGCAGATGACTTGACACCGAAAAACGGTCTGGAGCATCAAGAGCATTAAGTTTACATGCCAAGTCTATGTAAACGCACGTCTAGGAGCTTAGAAAAGTCTCGCTGCATGTTAAGTGAGTCCAGAGCAGAGCGTTTGAAGCGTTTTGAACCATTTGATGTTTTACCATTTAAGCATTATAAAATCTGACATTCTCATCTTTGAATATAACCAAACTCTGTAGAACGGAGACAATCTGGACTTATCAGATCACATGTCCTTCTAATGATGCTAATCTAATCTTTATGCTCCTTCATAATCTCACTAAATAGTTATTTTTTATGACTACGAATCTCTAACTTTCACTAATAAACATAGTGCACAGAGTTTCACTTTTAAGTGTTTAAGTGATCAACCATATAGAATCTTCTCATGACAAAACTTTTTCCACAAAGACATTTCTTTCAGTTTTTTAAAATGTGTTGGTGAGTTTTTAACCTAATTTTAGTTTTTTTTGTTTTTTTACAAGCTTTTGTGGGTTGGCTGTTCTTAATGCAAGTATTTAACCCTTCTTAAAGAGAGTGCAGGTACCATTTGATGCAATCTGCTGGGGTTCCTTAGATTTGAAACTTTTTTAAATTGATAAGTTATGATATATCTTTGATTTTAATTTATTTTCTGTGAAGTGCCTTGAGACGACATCTGTTGTAAATTGGCAGTATATAAATAAACAGATTTTTGATTCATTTACTGAGAATTCTTTGGAGAAGAAGCCAGCAGCAAGAGAAGCTGCGAGAAGCTGCTGGTTTCCTATCATCTGTGTCATTGTGAGTGTGCTGATGTAATGAAAATAAAACAAATCTGACATTGATCCATGTGATAGCTGTGTACAAATGTCTGACAAGAACTCTGACCAATCTCCTTTAATCCTGTGTCTGCCGTGTGCTACATCTTGTGATGATACCAGCCATAAATGTGTTAATCCTCTCCTCAAATTTCATGTGATTTGTCGGTAATTGTGTATGATAAAGCAAGGCTTGTTATTGCTCAAAGTCCCCTTTTAATTATAATGTAAGGCCTTGGGAGCTGATGCTGAAAGATAGGGCAGTGGAGGTACTCAATTGGGATTGGTGCAACATAACATAGAAATAAATAACTATTTAGGTCACAAATATTTAATCACATTATGCCTCTTGTTCCCAAGTAATTACCACATCCTTTCTTTTTGCAACATCATATTAATCATGAATTGTCTTACCATCTGTTCTGGTTTTCAGAGAGAAGGTTAAGTAATGGTAAGCTAGATGCTAGTTTAAGGGACTTACCAGAACATTTATGGCCAAATGAATAATTAGGGACAATGAGAATATTTGAAAGTTGCTTATATTAATTTCATATTAATTGAAAGTTTTGCCTGATGGAAACCCTTTGTTGCAGAGCGTTGCACCTTCCTTTAACTTCAAAGAATTTTGTTAGATTTTATGTGATGGATTAAATGCAGGATAGATCATCATTGTGAGGTGGAAAGACAACATAAAAAAAGAGTTTAATGCAAAAGCAAATTGTCAAGGAATACACTAAGATTGCTTTATAACATACACGTGGACAAATTGGTTTTCTGCAGGGAAATGAAAAGACAGAACTACAATCCTTCAAAGAAAACCTGAAAACCACATCTAGATGTGGATGTATTGGGGAACTACACAGTGTGGCACATTTTAGTAAACTAACTGCCTCAAATCAGCAAAAAAATATCTAAGCTATTCAAACCAATATTCAAGAATGTCCGTTTGTAACATCTTGTTGAACTTTAAGCTTACCATTACATTAGCTCTTCGCTACATTTTATGCTTGTAATTCTATTCTCACCAGTGATTCATCACTATTTATAACAAGAACCTTGACTCAATTACTTTGTATGGAATCAGGGACAACCATGCTGTTCTTACAGGAAACAGCAAGAGACATGACTGACCTGGGGGTCCTGACTGTGCAAATAAACTCTAGCATTGTGCTTGTATATTATCCAGCCACGGTCCCATAAGACTAAATTTGCACCACCCATCAGAAACCCCAAGTTAAATTTTTATCAGCTACATCAAAATACATTACTAATTTAGAGGGTCCAGGAAGCTAAGGTTTGCACTTAGACTGTTTGGCAAGACTTAACAAAATTGTCTGATGTTACTTTTTGCTACAGAAAACCCGGAAACTAACTATGAGTAAACTCAAATAAGAAAAAAATTTTTTACTACTTGTGTATCAGTGAAATATATTATATTACACTGGACAGTGAAACTACCTGGCACAGTCCTAAATAGTATTTTAATTATTAAATACAGAAGGATGCCCTGTGCATAAAAATGCGATACCCTCATTTGTAAAATAAAAAATGAAAAATTCTCATGCATTTGAAAAAATAAACACATTTTAACATTCATATCAGAACTGGGTAAATGTGTTTGATGCAAACTCTCTTTAAATATTTAGACGCCTTATTGTGCAGTTAATTTGACAAAAACGTGCTCAGACACACAACAATTTCTATTTTGGGTACCCTTACTCCAGGCTATATGAAGTTATGCTTGGGTACGTCTGAGTTTGATCACAGTGTTACTGAGAAAGCAGTACACTCAGAAAAAAACATTCACAGAGAGGGAGGGGAGGCATGTGGCAGATTTCATAGGAACACGTGCGTGTTAGGTGACACTATGTGGGAAACACACATGCGCACAAACGCAGCGACAGTGAAATCCCCTGTCAGATCCTGAGTTGTCGTCTGCTTTCTTTGGCTCCATCTGCCTCCCATGGTCGTAATTCAGCTCTCTTTGCCCTGATAATCCACATACACTGCACATGCACATCCAACACACAGACACAAAATGCTACAAGCACTAATTCAAAAGCTGATATGCAGAGTTTTGTACTATAAAACAACAAAAAAAAAAGAAAGCCAGGTGCCAAAGACCACACCATGTTTAGCGTTTAATTAATTTGTAATATAACACTGAATAAAAAAATAGAAAACAGTAAAAAAGTTAGAAATATATAAATGATCATGAAAAAACATGCCTGAGTTATTGAATTCTAGAATTGGTGAAGGTGGCACAACGTTGGAGTGGCTCCTCAACTTTCTTTGCGATCGTTCCTCTTCTTTTCAAAATTTCATTCCTGTTTTTGTTTGGAAAAAACAGCTATTTTCGTAAAAATATTTCTTGTTGTTTTGAATGCTGTACAGCTGGATGGATTTTTTTCTAGTAAGTTTATACATTTTGCGCTTTTATAATTACACGTAACCATAGCAACAGGGGGGTTTATAACAGGGAGCAGCTAATTAACATTGAAAAAGAAGAAATAATACGACATCTGAAGCCAGAAATCCCAGAATAGTTAAAAAGGAAGTGTTGTGGATGCAGAGCAGGATGAAACAGGAGAGAAAGAAGGAGAACAGATTTCAAACCCTCCCTACCATCCATCATCAAGGACAATGTAAGATTATTAGATAACAAGTTGGATGAACATCGGTCCCTGACGAGGACTCGCAAGAGTATTGGGAATGCAGTATTATGTGTTTTACTGAGACATGGCTGCAAGATCATATCCCCGACTTCCAACGTCTCTCTGGCAGGTTTGCTGACTATAAGAGCAGATTGGGATTTAACCAGTAGGAGGAAAAGGAAAGGAGGAGAATTGACAGTGCTTGTCAAGAACAGATGGTTTCAACCAGGACATGTTACTGTGAAGTGTCGTCTCTGCAGTCCAGCCATTGAACTACTGGCAGTAAGTTTGCATCCATATTATTTACCAAGAATGTTCACCAGTGTTGTTTTGGTAGCTGTTTATATTCCACCATCAGCTGTTGCCGACAATGCATGTGATGTCATCAGTTCCATTGTTGCTAAGACTCAGACACCGCACCCAAATCCTTTGATTGCAATATCTGGTGATTGTAAGCACACCTCACTCTCTGGTACACTGCCAACAGTTCAACAGTTTGTCAGCTGCTCTACCAGAGAAAACAAGACATTGGATTGGTTTTACACAAATGCCAAGAATTGAAACCATTCCGAACCAAGACACCCTCTGGGAAAACCAGATTACAAACTGGTTTTTCTCTGCCCAGAATATAAACCCCTTATCCAGAGACTACCTGTTAATAAAGTGACTGTGAGAAAGTGGCCACAGGAAGCTGAAGAAGCCCTACAAGGTTTTTTTGATGCTACTGACTGGAGTTCTCTTTGCAAACCACAAGGAGATGACATTAATGCCATGACTGAGTGTGTGACTGGCTATATAAACTTTTGTGTGGACAACATCATCCCCACCAGAACAGTAAGATGCTTCCCTAACAACAAACCCTGGATCACCAGTGACCTGAAGGAAGAGTTAAACACAAAAGAAAGAGCCTTTAGGGAGCAAAAGAAGTATGCAGAGACAGCTCAAAGTTAAGATCCGAGAGATGAAGGAGGTGTATAGGAAGAATCTGGAGAGGAACCTGGAGAGGAACAATATGACAAGATCACAGGCTTCAAGCAGAAACATAATCTGATTGATGGAAGTGTGGGCAGAGCAAATGAGCTGAACACATTCTTTAACAGATTCAGTTCAGGTACAAGCTCACCATCATCTCCTCTTGCACCCAGCCAACCAGACATCCAACCCTCCTTCAACCCACAGCTTTCCAGTCAGACCTCAGATGTGTTATCCTCTATCTCAGTCATAGACTCTTCTTGTTCCACACATTTTTCTTCAGCCAAATCATGAGATGCTGCTTCCCCTTCCTCCTCCCACTTTTCTGTGTATAGAAATCAGGTGAAGAGGCAGCTGGAGAGACTGAACCGGGACAAAGCAACAGGTCCAGATCGTGCCATTCCCAGCGTCTTGAAGGCATGTGCAGAGTAGGTTTGTGGGATTCTGCAACACCTCCTCAACCTTAGCCTGACCCAAGAGAAGGTTCCACTGTTGTGGAAGACAACCTGTCTGGTTCCAGTAACAAAAACATACTCAACCATCAGACATCAATGACTACAGACCAGTTACCCTGACATCGCACATCATGGAGGTCCTAAAAAGACTCCTATTGGCCCACCTGTGTAAGCAAACCAGCACATACCAGGGCCCCCTGCAGTTTGCTAATCTCCATGGAGTTGGAGTTGAAGACGCCATCATACAGCTGCTTTAGCAATCCCACGGTCATCAGGACAAAGCAGGCAGCTCTGTGAGAATAATGTTTTTTGATTTTTCCATTGCATTTAACACAATTGAGCCTGATCTGCTTTGTCAGAAACTCCAGAAGACTCAGGTGGAGGCTGTCAGGTTGAGTCTCTGTTGCAGTTTTCTAGGTGGCCACGGGGGGTCGCTGTGGCGGTGCTCCAGGATGGAGCTCCGCGGCTCCCAGGTGTCTCGGGTTGGCACTGATCAGCAGAGCAGTATAAGAGGAGTGTGGATCAACTACTCGTCGCCTGAGTGTTTCCTATAACTGGTAACCTTAACCTCAGAGCCAGTTCT
>JAVLVB010000263.1:412925-428045 GCA_032876305.1 Orestias chungarensis
CGTACCTCCAAGATTTCCGTGTCCCAAGATTTTGTATTTTTTGTCCCTTCAACTAACCTCCCCTTGTCTTCACCCCAGGTTTTCTCATCCACTAACTCACCTCCTTCCAGAGACTCACCCGGCATCGTTCCACAGGTGACTTCCACTCCTCTTCACTCTGCTCGATCTGCCTTCCCCAGCATACCCCATCAGCTGGACCAAAACTCCCGGACCACTTCATCAGATCTCTGGACTCAACCGGACATTCCCCTGGCGACACCTCCACTCCACCAAGATCGTAAGACCCTTCCTATTCTTCATTCCACCTGTATCAATCTACTCACCTTGCCTGTCCTCACTCTCAGAGGTTCCCGGTCTCCCACGTCAAGCGCCCCGCGTACTTCCGCCACTCACTGCCGCCCTCACTCTACCATTCACCACCGCCGCAGAATCATTGTTGGATCTTCCCCTTCCCGTGTCACTTCCCACAATAAATATCATTTACCGTTTCTTCTGAGTGTCTCTGCTTATGTGGGTCAGAAACCTTAAACCCAGTATGACAGAGGCATCAGCAATTGCCTGGATCAATGACTACCTGACCAACAGACCACAGTTTGTCAGACTGAAGGACTGAGTGTCTAAACAGGTTATAAGCAGCATAGGATCACCACAGGATACTGTACTCTCACCATTGCTTTTCACTTTGTACACTTCAGACTTCCAGTGCAAGTTAGACTCCTGTCATGTACAGAAATACTCAGATGACTCTGCAGTTGTCGGGTGTATCACAGATGGAGAAGATTCTGAGTAAAGAGAGCTGGTGGAAAACTTTGTCGCATGGTGTGGGAACAATTATCACATCTTAAATGTCAACAAAACAAAAGAGATGATTGTAGATTTCAGGAGAAACCAGGCCAGATCAACCCCTATTTCCATCTTGGGAGAAACAGTAGAGATGGTTGAGGAATACAAATACTTTGGTGCTTATCTGGACAACAGACTGGACTGGAGACACAACAGTGAAGCGTCTACAAGAAGGGACAGAGCCAACTTTACTTCCTGAGAAAGCTAAAATCCTTCAAGGTTTGCAGCAAGATGTTGCAGATCTTGTATAAGTCTGTTGTTGAGAGTGTCATTTCCTCTGCCATCATCTGTTGGGGCAGAACCGTCAGAGCAAGGGACCTAAAAAGGCTCAACAACCTGATGAAGAAGGCTGGGTCTGTTCTGGGGACAAATGTGGAATCTCTTAAGTTGATGATGGAAAGAAGGATTTTACATCAAATGTTGAAAATAATAGACAACACTGAACATCCTCTTCATGAGACTGTTACTGGAAAACAGAGTCTCTTCAGTCAGAGGCTTCTTCAGCTTAGTTGCAAAACAGAATGCTACAGAAGATCTTTTCTGCCAGTAGTCATCACCCTCTACAACAACTCCTCAGTTAAATGAGATACTCCAAAAACATTTAATTTCCCTTTGGAATACATAAAGTAAATCAAAAATTTTTGATTTGTTTATTTTGAAAGACTCTGAAGGTCTGGATTCTAACAAAAACAAAGAAAAAAACATCTTTGTAATTTGAATGCTGGTACTCAGCCAACAACGTTATAGAGAAAGACCCCTCGAAAACGTACACATATTCTCCCCAAACCCGTTTAGGAAGCCGTTAACAATTGCTGTTTATTGTTTATTAGATTTTATTTTGGCACACCCCTTCAGCAATGACTGGTTAGAACAGGGGTATCAAACAAGTTTCAAACCTTTTAAGAAGTAGCCGACTACATCTGATGAGTTTTCTGAAAATGAAAAATATTGAAGAACTTTTCATACTGACGCATTCTGTCAGGATAGAGAAAAAAACTGCTATAGCATAACAGCATTTTTAAGCGACCTCTTCATTCAGCAGCAGAAACTCAAACCAGAAATCAACTGTTAAAATATCCACGCTTTCCTTTCGAACATCCATTTTAATTGCTGAAACCAAAGCGTGTGAATAGCCAATAAAGTCGGGTATGTTAAGCAGCTATGACACCCCAAAATGGCACAGATCACTCTTAAAACAAGTCGAATTCAAACACAGAGTTCAAAAACCTAAAAAAATGTAAAGAATTGAGTGGTTCTGTATGAATTCAGCTACTACATTTAGCCAAAAAGAAAAGAAAACAAAGACCATTATTTTCTTAGATATTGATGTTCTTTCTATTCAAGCTCTGGCAACTTGTTTCTACTCTACCAGTGGTGCGTTACTTTTTCAGGAGAGCACGTGTTTCCAGCATGCTTATTTGGTGGAAATCACACTGTCTCGGTGCTATTGCTGAAGAAAAAGAGCAAAATGACTCACGAACAACACTGTCGCTTTGAAGTTGTCTTCTTCAGAGCTTGCGGGAACACTCTTTGTCTCATGGGTGGAGAAGGTTCAACTTCCAAGAAGGAATATGTCAGATAAAAGACTCTATTCCACCAAGTCTCTGGAAGCGTTTACCATTAAAGAAAACAAACCAGTTTACTATGGTCCAATCCAACCAATAAATCCCTGGTTAACTTTTTGTAAATTTCCTACTTTCCCGGGAAAACAGTCAGAAGATATATTTACAACGTTTCTTTGCTTTATTTTAGTTAGCAGTACCTTGCTGTTGTTGTTTTGTTTTTTTTTACCATAAAAAGCTAGAAGCCATTAAAAGAAGAATATGTGACTAAAAAAATATACTAATTTATGAGAAATCTGAAGGAGGTCCATTGCTAGTTACATGGATTAGAAGGACACCACTAAAAGGAAAGCATAGCGAGTTTGGTGAGTAAGCTAGTGAGTTTTCCTGAATAGGTTTCTGTTTCTGATGTGCCAAGTTTCAGCACACAGTCATGATGCATAGCATGACACGCAGATCTGGCGCTGCCTGCTGGTGTTCTGCTGAGCATTATACTACAGTGACCAGGTGGGTGACCAGCGGTGCAACACATGTTGACTAAATTCCTCTATTAGCTGGAACACCCAAAAAACAATAGCTATTTCGCTGAGCTATCTCTGGGTTTAAAAAAAAATACACGGTCTAAGATGTTGTATTTATTATTATCCTTTGCTTATCCAGGGTTGCATCACGGGGACACTTAAGCAAAGAGTTACTTGGGCCAGCTCGTCCAGGGTACTCTCAATGTGTTCTCAGGACTGCCTAGAAACATAGTCCCACTTATGTGTCCTGATTAGCCCGAAAGATTAGTCCCCTGCAATTTTCAAAGTTTATAAAACTTTTACAAGCTGGAACTAATCGCTTCTGTTTCCATTTTTTTCTCTATAGAAGATACACCACTAGATAAATATTGTTAAATCTTATATCTGCTCAAACAAACAAAAAGAATGCATCCCTTTAGTAAATTAAAAGCGCTATATTTTGTTGATACAAAGGTTGAAAGCTTACGGGGAGGTCAAAGCAGCTTCCACATAATCTGTTTAGCTTTGTTCCTGTCAGTTGAGGTCCCAGTTTGTTTCAAAGCAGAATTTAAAATGTTACATGCTTAGGTGTGTGAAAGAACAAACACCGGAGAAATATCAACAACTTAAACATGCTCCACTATCACAATATTAAGAGCTTTTGCACTGAAGAACCAGAAGAAAAAACATGGTAATGTATGTATCGTTTATTGGTGAACATCCAACAGTCTGATGGATCTGTGACATTGGCAGGATTTATTATTTTTCTATACAATTCTTTGAGGTTCATGAACTTTAACTTCTCTTTGTCTATGTCCTGTTTGATTTGACTCTCTTTGAATTTGAGTCCCAGTTACGGTAATGACAGCATCCATGACCTTGTTTTTTTCATTGCCTTTGCCAGTGAAATATACTGAGTGCAGATGGGGAATCATACTGAGTGAAGGGTTTCCAACCTTTCCAAAAATATATCAGGCCTCAATGCACCAAAACAAGTAAAGCTTTTTAATAACTAAATATAGTAGTTGGCATCCTTTCAGATAAGATGTTTATGCTTTATATCTATTTAGTGACAAGTAGCTAAACCGTTCATCATGCTTTGGTCACATAAACAATAGTTTGTTTCTTACCCTTTCTCATCGCTCTCTGATGAGTTACTCTCCTGATTGTCAAACATAGTTGCTGTTCCACTTTAGTATCATCCAGTGACCAATCACAGGACCAGGAGGCGTACCTCGAACAGGTCGACCTGCTCGGCATTCGCCGGCAGCCTTTTCAACTTTCAACCAGAGGAATCTGTGTACAGGAACTGCGGTACAGGAGCTGTGCTGGGCAGAACACTGACAAACAGAGAAGGATGGAGAAACATTTATTAGTCATTCTGATATTTGGCAAGAGAAAACTTTTTGCCCCTAAAACTTGAACTTAATTGTTATCTAAGAGCTACAAATTAGAAAATGTTCACATGCTTTCAAGCGAAGGATCTGCAAAGATCCCAACACAACACTTTAAACTGATGCCTCGTGTTTTACGTTCAGGGTAGACGGACGGTTGAAAGCATTCTGTTTATCACAGTTAAAATTAGCTCCATAAGAGACCATTATTTATTAATAACTCACTTCTAAGAAGGGCTCTGGGTCATTTTGCCCCTTGGATAATTTGCATGCCTATTTTTCACTCATGCGTGCCATTTTTATCCTTTGCTGCTCTCATTTCCTGATAATTATTATATTGTTGGTTTTTTCTCTGCATGTTATTTTTAAATATAAGGATTTTTTTCTTTTAACTGTATTTTGTTTTTCTCCCATTTCAGTTTTTCTTATTTTTATTTATATTAGGATGTACTGAATCTGAATAACTTTTAAATATTATTATTATCACTCCAAGCATCCTGCTGAGTATGCATTGGTCTCATGACCAAGCTTCATTCACTTGAACAGGAAATCATTTTAAGTAGTAAGTTAAAGATTGGGAACAACTGTATTGACTGTAGCTTCTGCACAGGGCAAATGGGTTTATCCGCCTGAGCAGTGCGCGCTAGCAAAACAAGGCTAAAGACTGGCTGATTGCTTCCTCTACTGCTCCATGGGTAGATCACTGCATTATTTAGCTCATTACTTCCACATATTGACCAGAAATATAACAACTTGTGTTGAAAATTGACTGCTTACGGTAAAACGTGATTATAGAGAATCTAATTGATGACTAAATTAGTTGTCAACTATTTAAATAATCAATTTTAATCAATTATCCATCAGTTGTTTCAGCTCTAAGCAGTTGCTTTTCATACTGGGCCAGGTTCTGCTGTTGGTTTCTTCCTGTTAAAGGGGAGTTTTTCCTCTCCACTGTGGCTGCATGCATTCTCAGTATGATAGAAATCTTTAAATTCAACGACACAATGCAAGCAACAGTTTGTTGTCCTCTTTGTCGTCCAGCACGAGTGAATGTTGCAAGTCCAGAAAATGTTTTACTCAATTTGAATACTAAACTGAATGAGGTGTTTTATAACCAGGTTTAACTGTAATGTGTATTTGACTGGACTGTACTAACTTTTATCAGGCGCTTTATAAATACTGAGAGAATTTTTAACAGAAGCACTGCTCTGTTTTATAGTTGTTTTTTCTTTTAAACCTTTAAACTTATAGAAACATTTTAAGACATGTTTTATTGTTACTGCTTATAGCATTAAGTCCATTCCCATTAGAAAACAATAAAGGATAAACAGCAGCAGAACTAACAAAGACAAGTTTTCTTACCCTGTCAGTTCTAATGGAATTCAGCAAATGTGAAGCTCTCCACTTTTTTGCATTTCATATATGGGATCATTTCTAAAACCATAGACGACCCCATAGCAAAACACAGCTTGTACCATGTCCTACAACATAATACAAAGCAATTGTGGGAGTGCTGTTTGAATAAATAAAGAAATGCATTTTTGTTTTCTTTTTGGCAACCTAAAGTTTAAAACTAAGTAAAAATGTGCTTGTGGGAGAAAAAATTTTTTTCCAAGGCGTTAGAAAAGATTTTGCTAATTAGTAAATGAATAATGAGATTCTTAATAAGCCCTGTGTGAGGACTATATGACAGAAAGCGAATTAAAACCAGTGTTATGTTTTTGAAAAATGTCTTGATGAATTCCTGGTATTTCATATGGTAGTAAAAAAGGCTCCCTGGAGGTACTTCTGCTTTTACAATAAACACTCTGTGTTCCTTATTTACTGCTACAGTCCTGCATCTATTAGAGGAAACCCGCTGCAGCCAAATCTAATGCACTATAAGCTGCTTACATGCACACCATGAGAAATTCAGGCTTAATTGCTTTAAGAGTTTTACATGTATCACATCAAATTCTGTAAAGGCAGGCATCAGTAAAGACTAAACCAGCTCCATGCTAAAGCTGCTCTTTACAAAGAAGCATGCATACAAGTTTAGATTTTCAATAATCACAAGTTTGAGACGGACGTTGGGTCATCCAAACATCTTTTAAAAATAAAGCTGATTGGTAGCAAATTCGTTGGAGAAACAAGTTATAATTGTCCAAAAAATAAAAATGGTCTTTAAGCAGGGCTTGGTCAATGGAATTAGAGTGGTAGGTAGCAGAAAAAAATGAGATACTCTGACAAAAGGATTTCAAAAAATTAACAAAATAACAATATAAGCCCTTTGTGTTTTGTCTCATAAAATTCCTTCTGTATGGCTTTTCAGTTGGAATCTGACAATATAAACACAAACAACACGCAAATGAAAACAATTAGAGCGTTCCACCAGTAAATAGGTCTGTTTCCTCTTAGTGAAATCAAAAGCTTATACTACCGCTAGAAAGCTACAACACTGTTCTCACTGGTTAAACTAGAACCCTTTAATAACAACCGTGCCCTCTTGTTGAAATCTGGTACTTGTAGTTGTGTAATTTGTCAACACGTCCATTGCCAACAGAGGATTATCCTGTTAGCACCAGGAATGTTTGCCACACATCAAATAAGTTCTGCCTAGTCATGGTTTTACACCAAATTATAGATGCTTTTGATAACGCAAGAGGCCTTTTTAACTATTCTGCGTGAAGTGCCTTGAAAACAGTGGCAGTTCTTGCATAAATGACAGCCTGGGTAAATCTTTCGTTTTTTTACTCTGTCCAAACCTCTTCTCTTCCCTCAAAGCCTGAAACACAAGGGGAATTCATTTAGTCTCTTGATTAAGCCTATTCCAAAAGAAAATTAGGTACCCATAAAAAACTTTGATTGTTTGACCTGTCAGAACCATTAACAAATATGCGGACCCAAACACAGAACAACATACTATGTTAATGTGGGCTTTGGGTTACAACGGTTAAATACAGGGGAAAAACGGCAAAATTTCAGCAAACTCTTATGCTGCAGAATTTTATAGCAGGACATTTGAAGTTCAAACTTGGGATTCAAAGGCAAAGCTACCATATACTGTACTGTACTGAGCAATAAGTAAGTAAACTTCTGATGTTCACATAGATAAATCTCTGACATACTCTGCCGTTCATTATCTGACGTAAACTTGTGGTTTAATCATATTTTGGCTAATACGGTCACGAGAGAAGTGGGCCGCATTATCCATTATAACTGTTTACATCAGCACATTTTGAATTGTCACATGAGAAACGGTTGACAGAAACAGCAGAATAGGAAATAGAGACATTACGCAAAATAGGTTTTTACCCTTACTTGAGGTGGTTTTTGGCTTTTCCAAAAAGAGTTAATGCCTTAAAAGGGGGACAAAAGCCCACCTGCTAAATAAGTGCTCTTTTGTTACTAGTTTCTATTTATTACAGCACTGCGTGACGTCAACCTCTGATAAAAATATACTTCACATAGCCTGCCTGGTTCACGCCAAACCAGTAGAAAACATGGCTAATTTGCATTTTTTTTATTTTCTGCGTTTAAAAGTTTTGGTTAAAAAAAAAGAAAGAAAAAAAAGAAGCTATACCCTAACTTCAATTGATCTTAATGGGATTTTTTTATTATGCATAAACAGTTTCGGAAACAGAGTGAACCCTGTTTTTGAGCAGTGTGTCATGTAGTTATAATCAGCCCCTATAATCTGAGTCCTTCAAATAAAATCTGGCGCATCATTGTGGAATGATGCAATTGTTGTTTTTCTACGGTCTTAAAAGTGAAAGGCACATGAATGGACTCCAAATACTGGAAGAATAGCTACTTAAAGCTGAAGAAGACTTAGGACTGGGGTAAATGTTGACCTTCTAGCAGGACAATGTCCCTATAAAAAATGTTAAAATCAAAGGCGTGTTAAAATTAAGCTTTGGTTTCCTTCACCTTACAATTATGCACTGCTTGTCCTGTTTTGCAAACACTCTAGTATAAGCAGCTCCATTGAGTTCTGGGTAAGTTAAACACTACTGTGATTTCAGTAAAGAAATAACTTCCGGCTCACCACAACACTGGTGTAAAGACATTGAACCTATCCTCAGCTGACCTTCACATTGAAAGTAACCTGAAAGAGGGTTCTCTCACAGCAGGATGAATAAAGACTTAATTAGGTATTACTAATCATCACTGTTTATGATACTGTTTATTAGACAGTGAACATCACAGGACTTTAAAAGGAAATAAAAGTCAAATGAGAACTTTTTTAAGTTTCCTGAAATGTTTTAGTGAGTTAATTTAGTTATGTTATCCTGAGATGACCAGAATTGTAATTTATTGCTATAAAAATGAAACTGAATTATTGTAAATTAGATTAACGTTGACCTTTAGAGCTAGTTCTAGTTCTAGTCAAACATTAGCGTCTAATATTAGCCAAGCTAAGGTACTTATAAAGCTTTAACTTTTTAACATTCTGTTAACATTTGTTTTACTGTAATAGCGTCATTTGAAGGTTTATATTATTTATAGAATTAAATTTGGCACTAGTTTTTATGGGTCTGTTTCTTCGAAGATGTCTCTCTTGAATGCAAACGAAACATGAAAAAGTTGCTAGAGCTTTTGTTAACAACTGTAGTAACTTTTTCACAAAAAAATTATTAATAAATGTTTTATACAATATGTATGTTTGTCAACATAGCTAGATATGCCTACAATAGATCATGTCGGGTATATTTGAAAGTCATAGAAATCATAATGTATGAATTGCGGTTGCACAGTGGGGGATCGGTAGCTCAGTTTCCTTGCAGAAAGAAGGCCCCAGCCTCTCGTCTTTCTTCATGTTTGTCTGTTCACCCCATAGGTCAGCAAAAAAAAATAAAAAGTTGGGTAAAGAGTGTGAAGATGAAATGAAGTGCAACTCTTTCAGTGCAGGGTTCCTACTTTATATGAACTTCAACATTTTCTGCCTTAGTGTTGGGTGACACGATGCCAGTGACCCAGCCAAACTCTCTGTGCTTGCTTTTTTGCTGCTCTCTTCTGCCCCACCATAATCACCTCCTGTCCTGCCTCTCCAATTTCTTCTCCTTCACTCAGCGCCTTCATTTCTTCAGTCTGGGAACTTGTTTAAAATAACTGGGAAGTGTTACATTACATTTCAAACACCAATATTACACAAGGAATGTTAGGAATATTTAAACATGTGTATCACGTTACTGTGATACACAGAGCAACTGTAGAGCAAAAACGCTTTTATATTCATCAGAACCTGAGGGAACTGAACTATGATAAATGATCATCTCTAACTATCATTACCTTAAATTCTTCCTCGGGTTTGTTCTTGTTGCTCAAATAATGTTTTAATTAACTCATTTGAAAAAGGCAGTTAGAAATGAGCCTAGAAAATTCTAAAACAAATTACCCAGCATTAAGTTAGGGTGACTACGCTGGATGGGGGAAACTTTGAATTGTGTCTCAAGACCAAGCAGACAGGCTTCTCAGAGCCTAATAGAATAAACATGACTTCTGTAATAAAATAAAATCAGTAGCATATTTAGGACATTTAGACACACTAAACACTATGTTATGCTGTTCAAAAAATTTGTAAAATGTTACACATGAAGTTCAAACTATATTTATTAACTATGTTACTGATATTGAAATGCGTCATAAGTCAACATTAGTGGCTTATTTACTTAATTCTGAAGGTGCGTCGGCATCATGATCAACTGCAAACAGAGGAAAATCTGTAATCTAATCTGTGATTTGTCTGCATTGGATTACAGAACACTTCTCTAAGCTTTCTTTAGGTGTGAGTTTGTGTCTCTGTGTTGCCCTTTTATGACCAGGATTATGGATGAACAGTCATTACATTCAACAGAGGAAGCAGCATTATAATAATAATAATATCATTGGGTGCAAACTTTACATCCTATTGGAGTGTTTGCAGTGCAGTAACTGTTTTCTATATTTTTAATGAATCCTTAAGATTAATTTTTAATTCAGCCATGACAGAAATTTAGGTCAGCGAAAGCTCATACCAGAGACAAATTGCCAAACACGCTAAATGTCACTTGCTATATCTTCCTCCGACTAGAATACTGATCAACTATTCAAATTGTTGCAAAAAAAAATTATACTAAAATAAAATAAAAACAGACAACCGATATTTCCGGTGTTGAATTCCATCAACAGTACTTCAAAATACAACTAAAAAAATATTACAAGAAACATGGATAAATATTAGGAAGCAAAGATTACAAAGAGACTAAAGAACACAGGCACAGTTTGCAGTGATTTTCCCATCATAAGATTTTCTTAATACTGTGCACTAATGTTAGAT
Source organism: Orestias chungarensis (assembly GCA_032876305.1). Lineage (NCBI taxonomy): Eukaryota > Metazoa > Chordata > Actinopteri > Cyprinodontiformes > Cyprinodontidae > Orestias > Orestias chungarensis. The sequence goes on from JAVLVB010000263.1 coordinate 423,523, forward strand.
TGATGTGGGAACAAAGAGAAATTAGTTTTGATGAAGTTTTCTATAAACCACCACAAGTTAATGATAAGAACAATGTTTCCGTATTATTAATAATAATAATAATAATAAGTTATATGCCCAATCATCTATTTTTTGCATCTTAGAAGTATCTATTTATGTAACTTAAACCTTTCAAACTGAATATTATGAGCCTTCTGTCACTAACGAAAGAGAAGCATTACAACTGCTTATTAGAAATTCCACCAGGAAGTAAACTAATAATAAAGAAAAGACTCAGGCGTTGAATCCCACTTCCCTTAATGAGACAGTAGATGGCATCAGAGTATGAAACACAAGATTAATAATAATAGTTTTTTCTTTGTGCTATTTTTCAGAACTTGCCAATCCCTTGACAAGCTATGTTCAAAGACATATAAAAGCTTTTAAAACTAAACATGTTGTTAAGCTCTCAAATTAAACTAGAAGAATATGATTGGAATTTGTTTGTGTGACTCAAAAACATTAGATCAAATACCCACTATGATCTGAGGGGGAGAACTTAAAAACAAATTCCACCTTATAAAACTTCCATTTGAATCTTTTAACCGTTCTCTAGGATCAAAACACATCAAGCTTGGTTTTACGGTCTCTATTAAAAGCTAAGTGTGTTTGCACTATACCAAGAAGAACACGAGCACACAAACCCACAAAGCTGATCACATGAACACCTTCAGTCGGCACACAGGGGATCCAAGCCTATTAGGCCAAGTGTGGTCCTATCAAACATAAGTCATTCTCCTTCATCCCCATTTTCAAATCCTATATTCCAAATCTTCCTTTACTACCATCTCACTCATTATCCATTCATTATTTTTCATGAAAACTCTGGAAAATCTGATGTTTTTACCACAGCTTTCATCTTTCTTTCTACTGAGGTTAGTTTGACACCATCAACATTTAAAATATGATCAAAAATATCAGGAAGATGAAACAAACACTTCACTTTGATCAAGCGCTTTGAAATAGAAGGCAACTAAATAAAACTTTCAAAAGAAGAATAAGCTAACTGATTATGCTCAAATGTTTAAACAGCTACATGTTTTCATGTTAAAGGCTCAATGGCACTGTAGAATAACCGACCTGTAAAAAATATATAGGTTACCTCTGTAATAACTGATTACAAATTTCTGTGGTTTGGGACTTGACTCTTCAATGGGGTAGATGTCAAGACTAAGAAGGCCAAAGCCTAAAAAAAGAATAAGAAGTATTGAGCCAACACCTTTTTTTAGCCAGAAGCACCCAATGACAGTAGATGGGTTCATCTAGGCAATGTAATTTGAAATACTTGTTACGGCTTGCTTTAACCTACCAAAGCACAGGTTCATTTAAAATATATGCAATAAATTGAGTTAAAAATACTCATTAAAGTACGCCACTAGAATTTTAGTTATTTTATTTTTTACATAAACAATTCTGTGTCTCCTTGGAGTAGATATGAACTAAAAGCTCCTTACCTCTGGTAGATAACTCTAAAGGGAATCCCTGCCCTAGTCTCAAGTCTTTTTCAGCCTCTAACAGGATTGTCTTCTTTTTAGGTCCATCCAACTTCTCATCAGTCCTTCCACCTATATCCTAAAAGGTGAGTGGATCTGTTTCTCTCCTTTTGACTTTTTTGTAGGATCATTGAGCTCTTTAAGATTACAACATCCGACAGTTAAAAGGGAACAAGATGTCGTACAAAGTAGGAAGCACAGATGGGAAGGAAATAGGGAGGTTATTTCATCACGAGTTGAGCAAAGGTAACAATATATTCTGTTCTAATGTTGTGCAATCTATGTAAAGATTCATTCATCAAGAAATTGAACTGATAGATTTGTTAGTTAAACAAAAAAAAATCTATTTCAGCTCCTTTTGTTTACATTTCTACAACACGGTTAGTGTTTCCTAAAAGCTTCACTAATCAATAATCAATCAAGACCAAACATTTCTACAATTCCTTTGTATTTTGGTAGAAAACTTTGTGTGGTTCTTTATATCACTAATTAAATGCGACTGCTTCTGTGTTAACAAGTTTACAACCCTAAAGCACCCAACGTGTGCACAAGAGGAACGTATATGTTACAACTTTTATGGAAACAGCAATGGGTGGCAACATCTGTGGATCGAGTTGTTGAGCAACGGGAGCCAACCTTGTTGTCACAAAATCCTAACAAGAAGGAAGTCAAGAAAAAAGACTAACTCGGTGAAGCTAGCTTCAGCCATGTATTACTTTCAGGTTTACTACTTCTGGTGCACAATTATAACTTATGACTGACAATCAATGATGTAGCAGTCGGATAAAATGCAACATAACCATTCAGTCTGAAGAAGATATAAAAACTGTTGGTATCCAAATTTGCATCACATATGGAAGCGCCAGAACTCAGATCAGAATAGGGAATTTAAAATGCTGTGAAAAGGTCAGATGTAAGTTCCGTTTGAACAATAAAAATCCGTTTGGTGTCGCATTTGCCTGCTGTGTGAACGTAGCCTTTCACTGGTTCAGCTCTCAACTTTGGATTAGGTCAGAGCTGCACCCTACAGAGCCTACATAACTTTATAAAGCTGGATTGCAACAAACTCACAATCCTCTCTTCAAACATGAGAAACTGAATGCTAATCAATAATAAATCAAAGTGGTCAATACAAGCTTCAGAGTGGAATCTGTCTTTCACTGTGAGGTAGCAATAGATAACAGGAAGGCTAACTGTGTTATAGCAAACTTTCTGGTTTGTCTTTTTCATTTTTAAATTTACATCCTTGTTGGAACATTCTTAAATTAAAAAGACTAGTCTGTTGGATTTTTCTTAAGTTCATGTGAGAACCAATACTCTTTAGGTAAAAACGGCATGGGACTCAAGTTTTCAAAATATAATGCTTTGCACAGTTATTTTTAAAAATTCCAAGAATTATATGTTTCTTACAATAAGTGTCATTTTTAATTAATGTAATTATGTGTATATTTCAAAACTATAGTAAAGTCAGTGTTGAACTTTCTGGGCCGTTTTAAGACATGGCTTAAGTGGAAGTAACATTATACATTATAAATGACATAAATGGTAAATGGGTTGTACTTGTGTAGCCCTTTATCAAGTTCAGGGAACTCCCAAAGAGCTTAACACTACATTCATTCACATATTCACACACTGATGATGGTAAGCGCCAATAGGCCGTCTGACTACCACCAGTAGGCAAAGCGGGGACGAAGCGGGGTCTCGAACCAGCAACTCACCAAAGTAGTGTGATTAGAGGAAAGCTTTTATTTTACACTACATTGTGAATTAACTTATTTATAGCTTTCTGATAAAAATTTTGTGGGTTTGTTTGGTTGGAACAATATTCTGCAATGTAGTGTGAGTAAGAAAGTTTATCTGACTATAAAGGTTTGTCATTGGGCAATAAATGAACTATTAATATAGATCCATAAAGAAGTATATAGTTAATGGAGGTAATTATAAAACTATAAAGCCCTATTCCTCTTCACTGCTGCCTGTGCAGATCTAAAGATTGAACATAAAGATTCCTGTTTTTCAGTTGGCTTCTTAATTGATACATTTTATACATTTAGTAATAAATGAGTACAGTTACACCAGGGGTACTCAAATAGAAATGAGGAGGGGCCACATTTTTTTTCCATTGACTCAAGGGGGCATTTATTGGGACCGTGTATGATAACGTATCATAACAATATAACATATGTATAACATTCATAACATATTTTATAACATAACATTTCATTTTTATTACAAACAAAAATATTAGGTAAAATAAAAATATAATTTTAATTTGGGCATATATTAAAATAAATAACTAAATAAAACCCATAAAAAAAAACCTTCAGGCAGCCCATTTCTTGTGCTTTGTTTAACAAACTCTGCATCTCAAGAACTATTTCACACTTCTCACATGTCCCCTTTAATGGGAGAAATGGCCTCTTGTTTCTTTGGCCAGTGTTTCACACCTGGGCTTAAATGGTGTGATTGCCAGGGAGACACACTGATGCATGTGCTCGTTGGTTAGGCGATTCCGTCACTGGTTTTAAATTATGTTCATATTTGAGAACACAGATTCACATCTGTATGTGGAGCCGGACATTGTAAGGATGTGCACTTTCTGTCCACTCTGGTTGGAACTAGCAGTTTTTCTGTCCAGTTTTCTTTTTGGAGCAAATTTTGCCATTGGCACGCGATTAATAGATACCCAAAGGGCCACAAAAGGCCCGCGGGCCGCTATTTGAGTATGGGGGAGTTACACCGTGATTGAACTAGATTAGATGGATTGAATCTAATGGCCGTAATGGACTTTGCTTTTTAGGTTGCTGATAAAGGAGAAACCAAAACAGACAGCAGATTAGCATGAGGATTTAGTCTGTTTGTCTCATGTTAAAACACACACACACACACACACACACACACACACACACACACACACACACACACACACACACACACACACACACACACACACACACACACACACACACACACACACACACACACACACAC
>JAVLVB010000263.1:431364-444854 GCA_032876305.1 Orestias chungarensis
CCCCCCCCCCCCCCCATCCCCATCCTTTGTGGGTTTTATTCATTCAGCAGAGGCCGCAGCTCCATCTGTAGATGCATAACTGGCCCTGCTGATGGTAACACGTACGAACAATCATAATGTAACACCCAGAGCTGCTGATCCAACAAGACCAAAATCCAGGCTCAGTGTGGACCTAAAACAATAACTCATTGTGTCCCTGTTTTGCCTGACCCTGGTGTGGTACCCTTGAAGCTTTTTCAGCTAAAGTTTAATTTATTAAACTAGACTGGGTTTATTTTCAAGAGTTCCAAAAAACAAACAAAAAACTATAATGTAATGTATAATAAGTTTAATGTTTTATAAAACATAAATGGTGAATATCTGCTGATGTATGCTTTAAGATACATCAGGCTAATTCTAAAGGATTAGCCATCTCTATAGTTCTGCTGCCATCGGCTTAGGCTGTTGATAAAATATCTGACCAATTTTCCTCACTCCACTCTTTTCTTTTTTACTCTCTGTTTTTCCTAATTTGCTTTCTGTTTTGTCTAACTGTTGTTCTCTCTTCAGAAGCTACACCCGGTCTGGTGTTCTGTTAAATGTGACGCCTTCCTGGAGGGGAGTGTGTGACATCTAAATGTTTAACGGCTGCTGCTATAAATTTTTCATAATTTCTGAACCATAAAAAATTATTCCTACATAAGGTTTTCTGGTTCTGTTTGTCTTTTTAGGATTTTAAATTCCCCAATTGGACATAGCAGATGGTCGCTTGTTATATTGGAATATTGGAAAGGTAAAAGCACAAGGTAAACAATTTTCTGATGCTATACCTGCTGGTGTAGGACGAGTGAATGCTTCAAGCCATTGACTCAATGAAATCTGCTGTGTTTTTTAAGATTGAACATTTTCTCAACTAATTTTAATGGTTAAACTGGACGTAATTTCCTATTGATAACTAGGTTCAATTGGAAGGAATGTATTATTGGATCGAAATGATTTTTCTTGTAAAAGTGCCATTATGATTATATACTGTATGCTGTGAATTGGTGCTGCATAAATAAACTAGGTTGGAAATAAGACTGAAAAAATCTCAAAGTAGAGTTCTACAGTAGAAACTAGAAAAGTAAATACAATAACCCTGCTGTCTACTCTTCTTTATCTATGAGACATTAAATAAACAAAACTCAAATATATAATTGGCTTTCACAGCAAAAATTGTGTAATTAATTTATAGTTAAGTTCCACAGTAAAATCTGCAGATAGGTGTATCCAAAAATATTAAGCTGGCAATTGGTGGGGAGCTGTAAATTAGTCACAATTCACTGGTTACAACTGGTCAATTTCACATTTCCGGAAAATATTTGGATGCTGCAAGTCATGCCACATGATAACGTTGCCATCCAAACTTTCTTTAAAAGATCTAGAGGTTTATGTGAGCTGACAGACGGAAAAAAAAGGTCTCCCACTGGAATCAAATGCTCCCTGTAGCCCAATAACAATAACATGGTCTCTAGAAGAGACATTCTCCCATGCAACAAACAAACGCACCAAATATTACAAAAATGAAAGCTGGAAGTCAATGTATCAACCTAAAACAAACTAAATAAATGGTCGGTTCAGATGGCTTTTAAAGATTCATACATGGGAAGAAGAATTACAGTTCAGTGCAAAGAACTGAAGATGTTGTACCACACTTATATCTTGGAGAATATTTGTAATGTTCCATATTGCGAATCTGGCAATAATCGTTCTTGCCATCGTTTTCTAGTTGCTACCAATGAGATGACAACAGGGACATAAATGTCTTGGATCAAGTATTTTGTCAGCAGTTCTCATAATCAATGCTTTTTACGATTGCAAATAGACGTCATTCTAGTAATCTACCATGGACCAAAACAATTCATTTTAACAAAGAGTTAATAGATGTGTAGTTTTGATTTAAAGCTGCATCTTTCCTACACAGAAGTAGAAATATAAACTATTAAGGAAATAAATAAATACATTCTTAATCCTTCTTTCTTTTTCTTTTTTTGTTTTCCTCCTGAAAAGGTCTTTAAATGTACATACTAAAATATTTTGGAAGACAATTTAAGTTTAAGTATGATATATAATGTGGGAGTATGTGTGACTTGCTTAGTCAGAACTTTTTTTACTTGCAAAGTAAAATTACCACAGTTAGCTATGCTAACAAAAAGTGATTATTAAGAAAAGAAGTTTGCTCTTGATTTTCCATTTTTTTTGCCAAAAAGCATTTCTAAATTTGAATTTAATTCAATGGTAGCCAATGGTACTCAAACATCTAGCTCTAACTTGTATTCCTGTGCTATTTGTCATCTACTCACCTTGTATGACCTCCAGGTCTCTTACGCTTCCTGCCCACCCAATATTTCATTTGATCGGTTCAGAAAATTCTACGTTATTAAAAATGGGTGTAAACCTTGAGCTGGCTCGATCTAAATGTCACTGCTCAATTTTTCACCGTATCAAAAAAGACGTGACCTTCAGCTGATCATTGCTGTGTTTTAATATATTCTTCTAGATCTTAGATTTCGGCAGAAGAAAAAAAAAAAGCATAGTTGGTTTAGTGATTTTTATATTTCAAACCATTGAAAGGTTTTAATGTAAGAGGAGGTATTTAGGAAATTAAAGAATAATTATTCCTAATTAAAATATAAAGGGAGTTAAATAGTTCCTCACATGGTTTTGTGGTCAGTACATTTAGATTTACACAGAGATAACTGAAAAGAAGTAGCACTAAAATTCAGCTACTATGGTGTGAGGAAATATTACATTATTTTAAAAAATATATATAATATAATTTTGTTCTATTTGTAATGCAACACAGGATTTATTTTGACTAAATCACAAAATAACCTACTTTAAAGTTCAGGAGAGCTGGCCAGGAAAATCGGAGCTGGGTTAGACTGGATGCAGGCAGAGATGACTGGAAATGTGTCATCAAATTTTCCAATATTTTCTCTCTCCCTGAGCTTTCACTGCAGACGATGACCTTGTTGAGAGCTCTCATCATTATGAGCTGGAGTTAAAAGGGGCAGCTTAGCCACAGGGGGCAGTCACACTTGACTTTTACAAGGAGAGAACTTTCGCCATGATGGAGGCTGAGTAGCACGATGTTCTGCCTTCTGGTAAAAATGTGCCAGTTTTTTTTTTTTTTTGGTTCATTTTGCAATATGACCAAACGCAAACTGTAATTTGAATCACTGGCCAAACAGACAACAGGTTACCACATCTGTATGAAATCTTTGAAATCTTTTTGGTATAAACTAAATGTTTAACAGGGCGCCTCTTTTACATATAGACCAGTGTTTTTCAACCAGTGTTGATTTTACCACCATAATCATCTTGGTGAAATTGGATAATTGTTGAGTATTTTTGAAGTGGACATGTTAAGTGCAATTTGAAATAAGAGATATAAAATATGATAAAAAATATATGTTTATTTGATTCATATTAAAGACACTTTGATAAGAATTACTATAAATTTAATATATGAGACTATAGAGTATCATTTGCTTAAATTTTTGGTTGGGGGTGTGCTTCGTAATTCTTTCAATGAAAACAATGTACCTTGGCTCAAAAAACGTTGAAAAACACTGATATAGACATTTGAGACGCACTGCAAAGTATTTACTCAAGTAGGCTGAGAAACATTCATGCCTTACTCAAGTACTTCACAAGCTTTTCCTCTGACAGCTAAGTCTCCTTATTTCATTGCTTAATCATCGCTACAAATACGAGCCTCATATGGTGAGGGAATGGTGGAGGAAGGGCTATGTGTTACTATGGCAACAACAACCAAATGGAGGATGTGGGATTTGAAAAGATGATCAAAGACGTCTTTCTGAGGTAAAATCGTGATAGCAAGGGAAGACCGGCAATCTTCCTTATAGTACTGAGACCCACCCATCACTATGGGATGGATTACTTCATGGTACTAAAAACCCATAAAATCGTCAAGTGTGCTTATTTATTCACTTTTTTTTTTTTATTAGCTTTTCCATGTCATCTTTTTCAAATAACTGATGACAGTGTTGAATCAGTTCTGCACGTCTGGACTCAAAATTAGATTTGGAAAACTTTAGAATCTAATAACGACTGGGTCAAGTTTGATTGTGTGCTGATATGTAAAGCCTAGAGGAGGACTTTGTGTCTTTGCCATTTATTTAGGTATTGACATCAGAGTTTTAATGACGTCTGTTTCAGCTCTATATCATCCAGAATGACATTTAAATGCCAGGTAAAGATGAAATAGAAAAAAAATATTGTTTTCATATGTCAGCATAACAAGTCAATAATATGACCATGTACTACTACAGTCTGATAGAGTATTTCTAATTTAACTGCATTTTAAGTTACATTACATTACACTTTGGATTTATTAAAAACACCTTGATGATATCAAAGTAATGACCATGCATACATTGTCAGTTACAACCAGCTGCTTAGCGAACCGGACACTTGTTTGATCAATGTTGAAATGTAGTGGTTTTACCTTGAAAGATGCAAATTACAATCAAAATTGATGACGGAGTTTTAAACTTTGAGCTCTTTTGTCTGGCCCAAAAATGATTGGTACCAGAGTACAGAACGTTGTGGTGGAGAAAGAACAGATCCGAAGTCAGACGGGTACAGACGGTATATCTCTAGAAAATCTAGTCAAAGTAAGAAAAAATAAAGTTCTTTCCTGTATTTGCCTTGTATCCCAATACAGCTTTAAAATAACAATCCAGCAAGATCTTCCATACAATTCTGTCACTGTAGCACACAAAATTCAACAATAAAAAAAAGACCATTTGTGTGAGCTGTTTTATAAACTCCCAGTGACGTTCCACGAGATTCTTTCCTCAAGTCCTAATGAATTCCTAATGCCAAAATTACTGCTACCCCCAATGTAATACACAACTTAATATTCCCATGTTGAAACCCACATGACAAGGATAAAATTAGAAAAGAGACTTACCTCTACATTCTACTTGACTTGCTCGGTTCTGTTTTCTCTGCCACCTGTGAGGATCTATTACTTTGCATTTGATCTCCCAGGAACGCTTCTGTATGTTCCTTGCAGAGCAGAAACAGCTGCTGAGGTTTTCAAGAGCTTCTCCTGCTCCTTTGGGAGTTTTACTTCAACGCAGAGTTTAAATGGTTAGAAGTGGACAAAAAAAAAAAAGAGATGGTTAAAGCTCCCCTTTTTTGCTGGTGTATTTAGTTTGCTTATGTGTTGCTCTATTTTTGTCCCCAAGGCAAAAGGAAGATGCAAGTGCTGGTTTGCTACTTTGCTATCTTGCTTCTTAGTTGTATTTTAACCTGTTTGTTGGTTGAACACACTAAAAACAATTGCTTTGTGTTTTGTGCACACAGTGTCCATCCAGAATGTGAAAGGTTTATAAAAGTTCACCATGAAGAGGATTGAGCCTTTTTCCAGTTCAAACACTTTCCACTGGCCCAGGTAGCTTTGTATGCAGCTAATAGTTGACAGGAAGTCTGAGGTCCTAAGTCAATGCTGTTCATCAGTTCAAAGTTCTTGGAAGGTCAAACAAATTGTCAGGCGCTGTGCCCTTTAGTTGAAGAGGTAATTTGGAGATGATACCTGAGTGAAACAAGGAATAACTTGTATTTTTCTGTGAGAAAGGGAGCAAATGTTTTTTCTGGGGAGGCTCTGGCAAAATGGGTTAAAAGGTGCTGCCATCCAGCTTTAGAGATTGTGGTTTCACATGTCTGGGTCTATTGAAGACAAAAAGATGATTCTCACCTCTGCCTATTAGCAGGTATGGATTAAATGTCTCTAGATGTCCACCTGTGGAAAGAAAAAAAGAAGAAGAAGAATCAGAATAGCTAAAAAGAGAAAAGCTGATGGGTTATTTATATAATATTAACATGATCTCATGTTTTCAAGAACTGTAGAGAATTTATTGCACCCTAACTCCACATTCATAAGTCAAATGTCATTTAAACGGGTAATTTTCTTTCCCTTTTTTTACACTAGGAGTCAGGTCAAAAACAATGAATAAACAATGAATACAATGCAATAAACATCAGCAGTATTTTATTTGGAAAAAGGGTACGAATAGCTGGGCACTGTATGAAAACTGTGTGTTTAAAGCTGAGCGAGGATCACCATTTCCATGGGGGCATGCAAAAAAAGATGGGTTCTTGAAAAAAAATACACCTTCTACAATAACTGCTATCTGCACATTAAATAATGACCCCACCCAAATGTTGTTGTTCCTACAGTCAAGTTGTGGTAAAAAAAAAAAAAAAGATTTCTCAAAAAGGAAAGAGCATTTGTAAGTGCATATATGACAAGATAGCCTCAAGAATTGTGAATGTGGATGATTTCTTCAGCACCTGACTGCATTTATACCAAAGGGACTTTCAGTGGTTCTGTGGTTATGGCAAATTACGTCACCATGGTAACTTGAAACGCTACTAAAAGAGAAGTGGAGACAGAAGAAGAAAACTAAAAAATAACAGAGTGTGAAAACAAGTGTTCTTTGAGACATATTTATGGAATAAAGCTCCCTGTAAAATCCATTAATACACACATTTCACTTGCAAATGCAGACATTCCTGGTCAAAGTGCAAAAACATGACAGGTCAGGCAAGTTTGCTGGAATCAACTAAAGACTGTATGACCAGCATCATGTGAAGAGCAATGACTGAAACTCTGCCACCGAATAAAACAAATCTAAACTTTGAAGCACTTTTAAATGGTAATTGCAAAATAGTGTAAACTGAAAATGAATAATAATTTATTCAGATTTGGGAAAGTCTATTTTTTTTGTTTTATTTGGTTTTTTTTGTTGCTTTTTTTCAAATCTACATGCACTATACCATTATATAATCAGATTGAACAGTACAGAGGTGCTGAGAATATAACTTAACCATTTTCACTATAGCAACATGTAGTGTAAGTGGTCAATCACTTCAACTAGGCTTGTCTGATCGAATATTTGGATCGGATCGGCCGCCGATATTTAAAAAAAATGCTAATCGGTGTCGGATCAGCAGGCACGGGGATTATTCCGATCCAAACTCCCGATCCAGTTTTTTTTATCCGATCCGTGTTGTCCAGCGCACAGATTTAGATAATCCATTCCAGTTTTTCCTGTGTTTTCCCTAATATCTGGTCCGCAATTTCCAGCACACCTTTAGCACACAACATTGCTGACTAAAACAGGCTGTATCTATAAATGTGATGTCGAATCTTGTTACTACTTTTCCCCAGGAGTTAGGGGACACATGTGCCTTTAATCTCAGCAACATTTGTGGACATGGTTCTATTCAAAGTTTTTGAGTAAAAAGAGTTTGTAAAACACCCGCGAGAGTCGCAGCGGCGAAGCAGTGGCGTGTAACGAGGGCGGAGCGAAAGAGTGTTTCTTCCTTTTACTCGCGATGCGTCCCCGTCTTGCAAACGCCAAGCAGGGCACGTGGTCGGGGTGTCAGAGGGTCTCATAACACCACAAATAGGGGTGAATATCGTGGGGATGAAAACAACAGCGGTTTTCGTGACAGACGCGGGAGAAGGCGTGGCAAAAAACACCGCTAATGGCGGCGTTCACTGCCGCGTTCAATGCCGCACCGTAAATCACGGCAGTGATAATGATGATGGCTGGCAGTTCTTGATGGAAAAGGAAGAGTGGGTCCTAAATTTTGATGAGCCCGTTGGTTCTGGTGGAGACGATCTGACAAATTCTGAGCCCATTGATTTCATTTCTCTTTTTCTGAATGATGAATTGACATTTTCCAATTTGCCCCCACCTGTTGATGTGAAAATAATCTAATTACGTTGAAAATCTACTTCTATCCAAAATTTAAGTTCATACTGAAGATATTTCTCATCGACAGTATGCCTTTATCTCAAACCACTTCAAAGTTATAGCCTTTTGACACCTTGATATCAAAATTGTTTATTTTCTTGAAAAAACTCCGGCGCCTAAAGGGGAAGAGTACTGATGCTGACTAATAGACTATTTTCTACTCAGGTTGTTTGTTTGTTTTGCTTTTTTAATACAGTTTCCAATATTTTTTTGTACATATGGCTTTTTAAGCCTTGGTTTACGGATGCCACTTCTGTTTGTTGTTTATAATTTTGTCTATTTTGTGTTTATTTATCCCTGAATAAACAGGTCAGTTTCTCATTATCAACTATTTTGTATTATTCCAACTCACCTAATTCAGCTGGCTAGTTGTTCTCAAGAGTAAAACTCTTTTCAACATGAGTCTGAAAAAAAAGTAACTAGGCTAAATAACTTTAAACTTTAATAGATAATCGGATAGGCCGGTATCGGTATCGGCATATACTAAATACAATAATATCGGTATCGGATTGGAAGTTCAAAAAGCTGGATCGGGACATCCCTAATTTCAACGGTAACAAACTTTTGTTAATACAATAGTTGTGCTGTAAAGTTATTTACAGTAAATCTGTAAAAACAAAAAGGATTTTTCAATGATTTTTTTTTTTTACTCCTGATGTAGACAAGCATAAAAACCTACCCTGCATTTTTTTATAAACCAGTCCAACTTCTACTGGAAGACTTTGAAACTGCATTTTTAGGGATTTGTGAAATGTCTACTCAATTTGTTACAATAAAATATTGCTAATCTTCATCACAGTTTTGTGAAGCCATTACTTTGCATTGTTTCGTCTAGAGAAGGTGACGTATCAATAAACCATGAAAAAGACTGCCTGGATGTACAATTCAAACAGGATATTTGGAGGGCTATTTGACGAAGTCTCAAAGATATAAACATGGCTGTGTGTAAACATAATCAAAATCTGCATGATGATCTAAAACATCTGATTCTGACAAAGAAACTAAACCAGAGAACTCTGTAAAAAGTACTTTTTCATGTCACTTTATTTCGTGTGACAAATATTAACACTGCTCTTTGTTATTTGACCAGTTGGATGTATGTTTGAACCCCAATGGTCAAATCTAATGTGTAGTTCATAAAAAATCTACAGTATGCACATGTCGGTTATTTAAACTTGATATCATTACAATAATTACCAAGACATCCTAAATAGCAGCCAGATTTCTGGCTTTTCTTCTAGGATAACCTTGCAGTAAAAGCTAGTGGATTGATCCATGCCAGAAATCTCAGATGGTCGGAAGTAACGTAGTAGCACAGCTTTATTACTTTGATGTGCTACAAAGACCAAAAACAAATGAAAACAACTGTATCAGCTAGAGAGTGCGTGTCTATGGAATTTGAAACGTAAAGCCGTCAGAGCAAAAGTTGCTCTTCTACAATTCTGCTGTTACCAACCTGCATTTGAATTTCACCGATGTATGCCCATAAACAGGCAAAGACGAAACTATGCGATTAATCTTGCATCTGAGTGGCTTCAAACAGTGTTTCTCAAAAATGCAAAAAAAGTTAATAACATGCCATTCAAGTACGTCAGTATTTAGCTCCACCCACCTTCCCATCATCCCTTACTAGGCTTTTGAGAAAAGAAGCCCCTACAAATAACAATCTCCAACATGGCAGCAATGTTGCCTACTAATTTCAAACTGGAACATATGAAATTTTAAGAGGAGTTTATCCCTTTTCAAGACCCATAACATACAGTGTCTCCTGTTAGCACTACTCTATTTTGGTGACATAATTTATATGCAATCTTGTTCATTGTGGTTGCATAAATTGTATGTCATGGAGGATTATGTTTCATCACTGGTCAAGGAGCCCAAAATCCCAATTATCATCTATACAACCATGTTGGTTGTGCTGCCCTGTCCATACGTAGATTTTGCCACTGGTATCATTGTATTTACAGATCCATCTGGGGTTTACTTCCTCAGTCTCTATTGTCTCACATGGTTACAAAACTTCCAGAATAGTATTTTCTGCTTGAAACCACTTGATTTTGTTGTCCATTCTACTGAGAAGAGCAAAAAAGCTCCCCAGTTTCCTGTTTTCTGAGATTGGAATAAATAAATAAATGATTAATAGTTGAAGGAAATTGTCCTTTTAATGTATTGAATGACACTCTTATTCAGTTTAAGTATTTGTTTTCAACATTTTTTGTTAAAGTTCTATTTTAGTCCTATTTCTACATTAATGGCTGTGTTTGTTCTATTTTTCTTTCTCCTTTTTTATCCATATTTTTTCTCTATTATCAATATTGTATATCAACTGGTTTTGATATCTGTGGTTTTGGTTTTTAAATGTTGGTATGTTGCCATCAGGTTTTGCCCAGGTCTTTCTTGCAAGAGATTTATAACCTATTCATCCCATTTAAACATTAACTTATCCACTCACCAGCGGCAGGTTTATCTGTAAATTACAGTTCCAGATCCAAAGAGTGCATAGTCATCAGCAGAGATCCAGTCAAACAGAATAAGGAAACAACAAATTAAAATGACTCTCAGACTAATGCAACACCGGAAAACAGACTGGAGACACAAACAGGCATGAGGACGAAGAGGTATTGCATGTTATATGCATTGGTCTGCAAGAAGGAAGCAGAAGGACTTCCACACTCTACCAGACCTGACATGGTGTAGACCCCCCATACTCAAATAGCAGCCAACGGGCCTTTTGTAATCTTGTAATCAAAGTTTTTTTTTATACATGTATCACTTTTATTTTACCAAATAACATTCTTAAGTGTGTGTGTGTGTGTGTGTGTGTGTGTGTGTGTGTGTGTTTTCACATGAGACAAACAGACTAAATCCTCATGCTAATCTGCTGTCTGTTTTGGTTTCTCCTTTATCAGCAACTCGCCATGTGGCCCAAATGTTTGAATATGTTAGTTTAACAAACACAAATTTCAACTTGATTGAGGTCAAATCAGTTCACTACATTATTTTATCTGTATTTCCCATTAGATGGCATCTAAGGAAACTTGACAGAAAAAAATAACCTTAAAAAGAAAGTCCATAACGCCCTTTAGATGCAATCCATTTAATCTAGTTCAATCACGGTTTAACTCCCCCATAGTCAAATAGCGGCCCGCGGGCCTTTTGTGGCCCTTTGGGTATCTATTATTGGCACACAAGCTGTTTTTTAATTATTAAAAAAAAAAAAAAAATTCAATTGCGCGCCGCAGTCTCAGTAAGAGGCTCTATGGCAACGATAAACAGATAGCACTACAGCCCTCCCATACTCGAGACAGTCACTCTCAGCAGCAGCCACACATTTACCGACCGGTGCAGTAATGGCAAAATTTGCTCCAAAAAGAAAGCTGGACAGAAAAACCGCCAGTTCCAACCAGAGTGGACAGGAAGTGCACATCCTTACAATGTCCGGCTCCACATACAGATGTGAATCTGCGTTCTCAAATATGAACATAATTTAAAACCAGTACCGGAGTCGCCTAACCAACGAGCAGAAGCATCAGTGTGTCTCCCTGGCAATCACACCATTTAAGCCCAGATGTGAAACACTGGCCAAAGAAACAAGAGGCCATTTCTCCCATTAAAGGGGACATGTGAGAAGTGTGAAATAGTTCTTGAGATGCAGAGTTTGTTAAACAAAGCACAAGAAATGGGCTGCCTGAAGGTTTTTTTTTTTTTTGGATCTTGAACAGGGTTATGTTTGGTTTTATTTAGTTATTTATGTTAAAATATGCCCAAATTAAAATTATATTTTTATTTTAGCTAATATTTTAGTTTTTAATAAAAATGAAATGGTATGTTATAAAATATGTTATAAATGTTATACATATGTTATTATGTTATGATATGTTAACATACACGGTCCCAATAAATGGCCCCTTGAGTCACTGAAAAAACCTCCTCATTTCTATTTGAGTACCCCTGGTGTAGACTGTGAATATAATATATGTAGAAAAATCCTGACTAAAAGAATTGGTTGCTTTTGGCCTCTGAATGTAAGTGTTAAGGACAGCATTAACCTCTGATCTAAATGTTGTGCAGCAAAAACAGATTTGTACACCATTTTTGATAGTTTTTTTATCATTGTCAGACTGTGACACTCAAATAAGAAAATCTGTGAAAAAAAACGACTAACTTATTAACACCAGTCAAGACTGGATAGGGCTGAGAGTATTTCAGTTACAAATGTTTCAATTTAAAGGTAAGAAAATAAGGGATTTAAAATTTACACATAAAAATTTGGGTTTGCAGCTATAATTTAAGACGAGACATTTGGGGAAAAAAACAGCTGGAAAGTTTGCTTCAGCATTTTTCCTTTTTTTCTTTTTTTTACTTAAGTTCCTTAAGTTCCTTTTTGTACTTAAGGAACAGAAACGAAAAATCGTTTCTTAAGTATATGAAAGCAGGGAGTAAATAATGCTGAGAAGAGTTAAAAAAAACAATGAGTCAAAGCATGAGATTTAACTTCAATCTTATACTTCTGTTGCTGCAGTCCAGTGTATTTTAATTTGTCAACTGAAAGGCTAAGTGAATGTATTGACACAAATACATTTCTGTTAATTTGGCTAAAATTCAGTTTCTTAGCAAGTTTCCTCTTTAGTTCTGACAAACAGTTAATGGCAGCTTTAGGTCCTTTAACAACATCATCAAGAAAAGAAACACAGCTTAATAGTTTTAGATTTGGTATTAGCTGTAATTACTCCTTCGGGTAATTTGTTTAGGGTAGAGAGAAAAGAACCACAGATGGACACAACTTTTAAAATCGGCCATCGGCAGCTCTAGCCCAGCTAACGCCTTTAAACAAGGTGCCCCAGCTAAATAGAAGATGGCAAGAAATGTCTGCAATAAATGCGTTAATTATTGAATAGCTGAGGAAGGTGTCAAAGTGACAAAGAAAACAATAATTATGTTTTCATGCAACTTACTCTAAGCTTTAAGCAGCACAACTATAGAAACAGCGGAGGATCAAATAAGCTGAGTGGCTTGTATTCTTCATGCCATGGCTCGAACCATAACATTTATCAGTAAGCAAAGTTAAAAGCATATTTTTGCTTCAAGGGCTAGGACATGTACAACTGGGAGCTGGTTCCACTGCACAGAAACCTGAGAACTATGGGATCTGCCACACATTGAACTTTTAGAAACTCTAGGAACAACCAGTAAAATCAATCAATCATTTCTGGTCTGATCTTTAGATAATTAAGGTCGTCATATGTGAAAAGAATTCCATAATCTACTCTCAATTTAACAACGATTTGATAAAGATGGTACAAAATCATACGAAATTTGATTTCTCACATGGAAAATTAGACATTTTTTCATTGACAGTATAAAAGTGTGAAGAGTCAGCCTTGAAGTAACAAATGTATGGAGGACTTTTTTCTAAATCAGTTTTAGACATGTTTTTAATTTTAACAAAGGAGGCAGGATAATTTAAATTCATTGTTGGTTTAGATAATATGTTCTGGTCAAAGATGACACCAAGGTTTTTAACATTATGATCAAAAGTCAAGTTAATGACATTCACAGAAAGTAACTGACTGACTTTGTTTATAAGAGGCTCTGGTCCAAAGGAAACTATTTCTATGTAGGTGCTTCCCTGCTGCTTAAGATTAGATTAAAATGAACAGATTATTAAAAGGG